>BSBK01002096.1:180000-255000 GCA_027943335.1 Chamaecyparis obtusa
GGATCATAAAGACACTTTCCACTAGATTCATGGAACACCTTCCTTCATGGAGAATAGATCTTTTAACCATTCATTCCATTGCTCCGCACTTCTATGATTTAATAGGTCTTCATTGGGACTGTTGGGCAACAGCCTAGTGGAGTGTAAATTCACTCCTAATTTTTTGGGTTCTGCAAAAATAATTTCTATTCGTCTGAAAATGAGTTAGCTGAACACATGCAATCAATCAAATGCTCATTATTCATATTCAATGCATCCATAATTCATTAAATATAAGAAAACAATATTCCTCATATGGATGCAGGAAAATAAATAGTAATGACTACATGAAGATAAAGTCTCAAAGGCACACACCATTTATCAAAATAACAAGTAGTATTTATAAAAACTATAGCAATGATTACTATAATAGATATGTTCCATCATAAATGACTAAGTATCATAATCCATGAAAAGGTTTTTATAGTTACTACTTAAAGTCCGTAAAATGTCTGTAAAACCATATGAAAGTGTTGCTAAAATATAGTTTAAAACATGTCAAAATTAGGGCTCATCATTCCCCTCAACCTAAGAATGGTTGGACCCATCATCCATAACTACATGCTCTTTCTTGGCCTTCTTCTGCAAATCATCTGGAAACCACTAGCCACATTATCCTTCTTCAAATCTTTAATTGAAAGCTTTCATTTCCTCCAGCCTCTGCCATTTACCAACCTTAGATTCATTGTTGTAGGTACAGTTCATCCCTCCCATTGCTAATAGTGGTCATAGGAGAATTGGTGGCTGCATTACTAGAGGCAACCTTCATTTCTCTTGCTTTCTCCATAAATAAAGTGGCTTTCCTAGTATCTACATACAAATTATTAGGAGCATGAGGTTTAGACTTATACATCTGCGGTGTGAGGTCTAACCATATTGTTTGGCAATGTTGAGTGATAGTGTAAAGATCCTGATTGACAATCTCAGAATATTGAACAAAAGAGGCTTCTCTGAGAGGCTCAATTAAGGGCTCGGACCACCCATGAGCCCACAATTTATTCTAGTTGAAGTAAAGTCACCCACCCTTAGGGGACTCTCCTCGAATCTCAAGAGGAATAGTAGCTTCTTCATATTTATAAGTGTCAAATTGTTCTCCCCTACCGATCTCATTTTTAATCCAGGAAGCTAATGCATAAATATGGACATCCCCAATGTGCAAGAGAGGATTCCAATTCACATAATTAGAGATAGCCATGTTGTGAAGATAAAATTCACATAGGAGGTCCCTCAAATATTGAGGACACTCCCTATATGCTTCATAAAATTCATGGGGTGTTTTCAAATAAGGGTTCTTTCCTTGCCAAATTCTAAGTAATTGAAAATTTAAATACAATTCTTTCAAGTAAAGTGCATAAATTGGAGAAGGACTCCTACATTGGACAATTTTAGTAACTATTTGCACAATTTCATTGAGAGTTACCTTGAGGTTTACAATATCTATATGTTTTTTGTTGATAATCTATTTTAATCTCTCAATCTCAAGCTCATAAGTGATACTTTGATCCTGCATTTATTTATAACAAACCATCCCTACATCAAAGTTTGTGAGATATTCAGGTGGTCGATGTAGAGATGGCACAATTGGTGGAATTACTTTAGAAATAGGGAACACTTCCCTTACAATATTCACTTCCTCAATTTCATTAGATACATTTCTTACTTTTTGTTCCTCCTCCTCAATCCTCACAACTTTTTCCTCCAACTTCTCCATAGCAATCGCTAATTCCCCCAACCATATTTCTTCCTACATCGGTGCTGCAAAAGAAGAGCCAACAACATCTTTAGGTGCATATGAAAGACTGGCAAGATGAAAAGAAGTAGGAATACTGGATACATGAGATGACTGTGGGGAATGAGAAGGACTAGGTAGAGAGGAATCAACATGAAAAATAAGAGGAGTAGCCAATTGTCCCTGCAATCTACTTCTTTTCTACGTAGGTGCAAGAAAGGGTGTTACCTTCTTGTGGGATTTGGATATAGGAGCAGAACTCTCACTGAGATGACTAGTCTTAAGATGTTTAGGAAAATTTTTTGGGGTGTCCGATTGAGAAATTATAACTGGAGATTTTCCTTTTTCATGTCTGGAAGAAATCCTAGGGTTTGGCTGAGAAATGTAGGACATTCTTGCAGACAAGGGAACATTATCCTTAGAGTCATATGAGGTAGAAGATTTAGGGGTAGGAATATCAAGAAGGATAGCTATAGAAGCTACAATTATTTTTGAACAAAACTTATGGGTAAGAGGCTATCCTCTAGGTCAAACATCCTGGACTTCAACCCTAAACTTCCCGAGACTAAAAAATTCTTCCCAGGGCATAGGAGAATGATCTCTTATAGACCTTTCTATGAGTAGTTTAATTAGGAAGTGATGGAAAAAAAAATGACTTGACCCTTTTGGAAAATAGAGGTAGTATTGACAAGTAAGTTGTAAAGGAAATTAGGGACATTGACTATTTGTCCATGACACATATGAGACAATAACTTAAAATGATGGGAATGGAGCAACAAGAACCTACCTTCACATGTCAAATACTTGATAATATAGGTGGCCTTCAAAACCCATTCCTCCGGTAAGATTAATCACTAAGCACCCTGTTTGGTTATTCTTAATGAAGGGTCTTCAGGTTGGGTAAATTTAGATTGAGTAGTTCATGCATCTTTTATTTGTGGGAACAATTCACCAGTCTGAGGTAACCCAATTACCTCAGAAATCCATTCATTTGTAACAATAACTTTGAGACCTTTTACTTTAGCCTTTCCATTTCAAAAAGTTCTTATGGATTCTTCTACCACCCTCTCATAAAATGTAGTGAGCTTCATAAAATAGTCAATCTAGCCACATTATCAAAATGCAGGCAAATTTTGGGCATCTTGCAATAAAATTCGAGGGTTCATCCACTCATGCCTAACAGGTTGTCCTCCCATTTTTAACTTTGGATTTCCACACAACTGAAAAGATCATCACACCTTACCAACACTCAAAAAAAAATTGACCTCTTTCCTTTCTTACTAAAATCCTTGGAACATTAACCACTTCCCTTTTCTCCCCTCAACCTAAAGTGTAAAACCGTTGTCTTAAGAATTGCGAAAGATGCAAAAGTTGGCTCATCAATTCAAACTTAAAATTTTCAAACAAGATTAGGAAGGAAAGAAAGGTGCAATGGGTTTTAAGTGAAAGAGATACAACTAGAGAGTAAGTGAATTAGATGAAAAATCCAAAGTGCTGATAGAAAGGACATGATGTTAACTCTATTTGAGTAGTTGGTGATGAAAATACATAGACGTGGCAATTCAAGCATGTGGAAAAGACTGACAAGTTACAACCATATTCAAAATATAAATGTATTTTCTTTAATTAACTCATAAATGCAACTAAATAGAATAATTAACCACTTGATATTATGTGGAGTGTACCTGACATAATGAATACTTAAACAATTGATATGACCACTCCCTCTTTATTAAAAATTATTGAAGGACATGCTAGATAAAAGGGGTGAATGATGGATGGATGAGGTGGAAGAAAAAGAAGATGACATAGATGGAGGATGAGTGCGTGGAATAGAATGGGACCCACTAAATGAATCCTTTATTTATGAAGGCCAACACACTATGATGAAACACTTAGAGAATTGAGTTGAGACTCAATTCCTTCGGCTATAGGATGTACACCCTACTGCTTAAAATGAAATTTATTTAATAATTCTTCCTTGTCAATCGGTTTAAAATAGGGCTTCAGTTGATTCCCATTGACTAGAAATTGGAACCTAACATTATCTATGTATGCAACTGTGAGCTGTACAACACCATTTTTAAATACTTCAACAATCTCATATGTACCCAACCATCTGGTTTGTAACTTCCCAAAATTGTCCTTATATCTAGAATCATATATAGAGCCCAGTCTCCCGCAACAAAATTCTTCTCCTTTATATACTAGTCATGCCATTTAACACATTGATTCTGGATCAACTCTGTGTGTTGCAGGGCATCTTTTTAAAGCTCATCCAAAGCATTGAGTTGCATGAATATCTCTCTTTATGTTGCAGTTAGATATAGATCAAGTTCCAATGTTGTCCTAAGATTATTGTGTTCAAAATCTATAGGCATTACAACCTTCTTTCCATAGACCATCTCAAAAGGTGTGTAACTTGTCGTTGTTTTTTGAGTGGTTCTATAAGCTCAAATGGCTTCTGGTAATATTGAAGCCCAATCCTTCTTAGGCGGGTTTACTATTTTTTTTGGTAAAATTGCCTCAATATCCCCATTGGTGTCCTCTACTTGGCCATTGTCTTGAGGGTGATGTGGGGTTGAATTCCTATGTCTGATATTATACTTATTAACCAAAGCTTCTATTAAGGTAGACGTGAACTGAGCCCCCTGGTCTGTTATAATCTCTCTAGGAACTCCAAATCTAGTGAAAATTTCCTCATAAAGGAATTTTGCAACTTTATTATCCCTAGCATACTTCATAGGCTTTACTTCAACCCACTTGGTTACATAATTAGTACAAACAAGGATGTAAGACTTATCATTTGATGGAGGATCGATTGGGACCACAAATTCCAGGCCCCATTTATCAAAAGGAGTAACTACCACTTGAGGATATAACAGAATTAGATCTAGTTGGTATCCCCATCCTCTGGCACCTATCACATTTTTTTTGTGTACTTGGCTGCATCCTTGTGGAGTGTAGGACAATGATAACCAACATTCAATATTTTCATGGCTCTCCTTTTTGAAGCAAAATGTCCTCCACAGGGCTCATCATGTAAGGCATGCAATATGTCATAAGTTTCCTCCTCCCTTACACATATCCTCATTACTTGGTTTAGTCCTGTATAAAAAATGCAATCCACAATCCAAGAGGATTTAAAACTCTTTTCAACGAAAAATATTTTCTCCTTTGGTGGGAAATGAGGAGTCCTTCCTACAACTAAGTGATTAGCTATATCTGCATACCATGGATGGATAACTTGTATTGCAAATAAATTTTCATCAGGGAATGAATCTTCTATATGTGAAAAATTATATTTCCTTTGCAGCCTAGATAAGAAATTAGCAACCACATTGGCTTTACTTGGTTTATCCACAATGATAATATCAAATTCCCGCATCAACAATAACCACCTGGCTAACCTTCCTATTATAAAAGTTTTATTCATGAGGTAATTGATTGTTGCATGATTAGTATGGATGAATATCTTATAAATTGAAATGTAATGCCTGAATTTGTTACGTGCATAAATGATTGCCAACATTTCCTTTTTTGTGATAGTATAGTTAAATTTATCTCCCTGCAAATTCTTGCTAATATAGTAAATGGAATGCTCGGTTGAACCATATTTCTATCCCAGAACAAAATTGATAGTATAATCTGATGCATCAGTGTGAATGTGGAACGAAAGTGACCAATTTGGTCCTTTTAGAATAGGTGCTTGTGTGAGAGTTGTTTTGAGTGCAAGAAATGCCTTCTCACATTCTTTTGTCCATTCAAATTCTGCATATTTCTTCAATAGAATATATAAAGGCCCTGCTATTTGACTAAAATCTTTAATGAATCTCCTGTATTATCTAGCATGACCAAGGAAACTTCTGAGGTCCTTTTTTTTAGAAGGAAAAGGTAAACTAGTGATAAATTCAATCTTAGAAGGATCCACTTGTATTCCTGCAGTGGAGATATAATGTCCAAGCACTATTCCCTCCCACATCATCATGAAATTTTTGTGAGTATTAAGTGAAAAACTATGATCTTCACACCTCTGGAGGAATTTATCTAAATTATCCTTATCTTCTTCAAAATTTGTGCAATAAATAGTGAAGTCATCCATATAAATTTCCATGCAGTCATATGAGATGTCAAAAAATATACTAATCACAGCTCTTTCGAAGGTTGCAAGAGCATTAAAAAGACCAAAGGGAAGCAATGAATAAGAAAATATTTCCCAAGGATGGGTGAAGGTGGTCTTCTCCCGATCTTCTGGAGCAATCCTAATTTGATTATAGCCACTGAAAACATCAAGGAAAAAGAAATATGCTTTGCCTGATAGGTTATCCAACACTTGATAAATAAAAGGTAGAGGAAATTGATCTTTCTTTGTTGTAGCATTAAGCTCCCTATAATCCATGCAAAATCTCTACTTACCACCTTTATTAGGCACAATAACCAATGGGGAAACACATTGAGTATTTGAAATTGGGTAGATAAACCCCACATTCAACAACTTTTGAAGCTCCTCTTTGACTATTTCCCTGATAGCTGGGTTAACTCTTCTTTGGGGTTGTCTGATGGGCTTTAACTCATTATCAATGAAGTTTTTGTGTGTACAAAATTTAGGATCCAAACCATTCATGTCACTATAGTCCCAAGAAAAATATGTCTTGTGGTTGGTGAGGATCTAAATTATGGACTCCTGCTGCTCAGTAGTAAGGCTACTGTTGAAATTCAAAATTTTTCTTGCAATAATCTCTACTTGTGAGGTTAACTCTATCATGGAAACATTAGACAAAATGGGCATCCTTACCTCATGAGGTAATAAGGTATGGAATCAATCTGTTGCTGCAAGAAAATGTGTAGAAGTAGAGGAGGGAAGAATAGTTTGCAGTGAACATGGACTTTCTTCAAATAGAGGATATTCAATACCATAATTATTTTGGATGACATTGCCCAAAATTTCATCTTCTTCTTGCTTCTCAATAAAAGGCCCCCTTATAATCATCATTAGGTTTACCATAGAATTAACTTCCTCTTTAACATCGTCCCCTAAATTAGGCCAAACTACTTGCTCAGTCTCAAGTTGAGGTTGGGGTGGAGCATAGAGAATGAGCTTCTTGGTTTTATAACCATCAAAGATGGTCATGTCTCTAGACCTGCAACCTATATAGGCATCAACAGTTTCCAAACAAGGTCTTCTATGACTCCATCAAGTTTGACAGTGGAACTCTTAGCAAGGTGTGTGACAATAGGTATGTTTCTTAAGTTTGAGATACTTAATTGCATCATAAGGTCTTTGCTCATCACATTTATGGCAGCTCCAAGATCAACTAGAGAATTCTTAACCTGAACTCCATTAACAAGAATCCCCACAAAATGACTACTAGGGTCTGAGTATTTTGGGACGGTAAGCTTTCCCAATATTAAATAAAAAATTTGGCCCAAAACATGAGCAATTTGAGGGTCTCTCTTATTCCTACCTAGCCTTTTTAAATATGCCTCCTTGATAGCCTTTCTATAAATGGGAACTTCTTTTATGGCTTGGAACAAGGGTGTGATCATACATATATTCTTTAACTTCAAAATGATGTCAAATATAGGTTCTTCTCGTGGCTAAATAATTTCCTTTTCTAACCTCTTAGGAAAAGGAGCTTCTTTATTAGAGGCTGGAGGCAAGGGATGATTAGGTAATGACTCCTTAGATGGGGTTTGGCCATTTAGGGTTTCTTTCCCACTTTCCTCAAATGGAAGTTTAGTAATTACAAGAGGAGTTGGGGTTGGAAAGACAATCCTTGATCTTAGGTTAATATTGTTAAGGGCATGGGCAGGCCGTTGATTAGGATCAATAGAGTAAACTTGTCATTGTTTAGGCTTGCTATTGGGATTAGGTGCTGGCTGAGTTGGTAACTGAGTTGGTTTAGGATTTTAATTCTACATGGCTACATGAGGTGGAATAATGGCCTGCTATTGGGTTTGATGAAGGTAACCAATAGGTTGATTAGACCATTATTGTCCTCCCTTCCACTAATTAAGTTGCTGCCAAATCCCTTGAGGGGGTTGCCATTGATTTTGGGGTTGCTCCCATTGATTTTGAGATGGAGGCAGTTGCCATTGATTTTTCTACAGAGGTATCCACAAATTTTGTTGGGGATTAGGCCAATGACTATTTCCATAAGGCTGGAAGTATGGAGGATACTAGTTTTTCCACTAATTATTATATGAACCAAAAGATTGAAAGGGATCTTGAGGCATACCTTGTCTAGGGGCCCATGGCTTGCATTGAGTAAAAAAAAAAAACTTTCTCATAATCTCCTTCAATTGGATTGAACTCAGTGGGAACATGGAGTGCCTCTAGGTTGGCCAACAACTTGCATCTACAATCCTTCTTCTTCTATCTGCAATGAGGCAAGAATTTGGCCAGCATTTCCTCTACTTCATCTTGCTTCCTCTGAGCTTTCATGGTGTCCAGTTGGTAGAAAAATTATTAATAAAGTCCTATTTGAAGTCTGACAAGAGATTAGAAACCTCTACCTTGGACACTCCAAAACCATTGGCTTTAGAAATAGAAGACCGAAAACCTCATCCTTTCTTCACACCTTCCCTTGAGTAATTGAGACATATTTTATTGATATCATTTCACTCTCTTTGAGTAATGTCCCCTCCTTCCATGAGGTCCAATTCCTCCATGCAATTGTCATTAACTCCTCTTAGAAAAGAGAAGTTTTTGGGACTCTTCATTCATTTGATGCTAAGTATTCTTTTGGAGGGTGAACAAAAACCTTGAGACATAGTCTTCTAAAGTTTCATCCTCCTTTTGAGATATTTTAAAGATATCATATCCTCTCATATCATTACCCATGCAATACTCTTTATATTTGTCCAGGGATAGGGTCTTGAGACCATCCCAAGTAGTTGCTGCATCTTCTCCTAATCCCATGAACCACCTCAAGGTTGACTCTTTAAGGGTAGAAGGAAATAATTTTAACCTATGAGCATCTGTGGAATAATCAAAACTTCTACAAAGGATATCAAATTCAAACAAAAAGGTATCAAGATCCTCTATGATCAACCTATAGAACTTGGGGAGTGTTGAAGTTGAAGCAAGTATGTTCTTGAGATTATGACTGTCATGCAGGTCAATGATTGGAAACATAAAAGTAGGTGGAACTACCATTTTTTCCTGAGTTCTTGGGGTTCCCCTTGGCTGGTAAACTATAAGGGCCAACTGAGAGTTGTCTTGGTTCTAGTTAAGGTAAAAAGTCTCTTCAAACAAGTGCAAGTCTTTTGAGGAAGAGGAAGGAGGGGTTAGATTCTGGTCAGCATCAACATAAGGTTTTTCTTCTTGGAGGGGTTCTTGTATAATTTATCTAGGAAGGAATCTCCCAAACTCATCTCTTCTTCTATGCATATAACAAATGCAGAACTAGACTATGAAAACAAAACTAAATTTTAAGATAAAGACTAACTGCAAATTTAGACCTACAACTACCATGCATGCTACAAATTCTTAGTTCGACAACATCCCCGAAAATGACACCAAAAATGTAGTGCTCCTAATTGAATTTATTAAATAGGAAAGGATATTCCCCCACTTAGTGATTGGACATCATATATAGCAGCCAAAAATCCCTCTAAAAGCATCATTTAATTATCAACTCAAGGTTGTATAAGTTGAAATGGATCAACACAATATATGCACTAGTCTTCTATAACAAACATGTATCCTATGTCTAAGAACATGATGCTAGAAATGAATATACAATACATTATTTTTAATTCAAAATAAAGGAACACTTAAGCTACATGAAATAAGATCTACTCAGTGGTTGCAGGAATAGTCAATAGTTCTATATATCCATCAATTGTAGGAACACTCACTAAAATTTTATAGAAAATTAAAGTACAACTATCCTATTTGCTAAAAAGGAAAGAAATAGACACTTTCCTGAGTGGGCCTCCTTAGCCAGTGTCTTAGAGAAAACATAGGCTAAAATCCAAACTTCAGAATCATATTATTGAATCAACATTAGGAAGTACATTTCTAGTAAAAATATTAACTCTGATAATTGGTATTACTGCTTTTCTATATTCTTCCTCTATCTATTTTCCATCTATCTCCTCTATCCCACTTTGACTAAAGGCCAAAGCTATTTATTTACAACTGAACTTGACTACTTCCAATTGACTTATCCACTTACGATGGAAAACTTTTATTACAAATAGAACTCCCACAACTGATAGAGTGGGCAGAGGAAAGCTAAGTCAAATCAACCAAGAAACATTAATGACATTTTCCTTTTGGATTTGTGGATCATAAAGACACTTTCCACTAGATTCATGGAACACCTTCCTTCATGGTGAATAGATCTTGTAAATGATCCTTCCATTGCTCCACACTTCTACGACTGAATCAGTCTTCATCGGGACCACTAGGCAACAACCTAGTGGAGTGTAAATTATCTCCTAGATCTTTGGGTTCTACATAAACAATTTCTATTCCTATGGAAATGGGTTAGCTCAACACATGAAATCAATAAAATTCTCATTATCCATATTCAATGCATCCATAGTTCATTAAATACAAGAAAACAACATTCCTCATATGGTTGTAGGAAGATAAAGTCAAAGGCACACACCATTTATCAAAATAATAAGTAGTATTTATAAAAAACTATAGAAAGGATTACTATAATAGATATGTTCCATCATAAACAACTAATTATCATAATCCATGAAAAGGTTCTTATAATTACTACTTAAAGTCTGTAAAAAAATTGTAAAACCATATGAAAGTGTTGCTAAAACATAGTTTTAAATATGCCAAATTAAGGGCTCATCAGGAGGCACTATATCCTCCACCCTAAGGACTGGGATTACTCATGAAAGCTCACAAATAGATAGGGGTAGGATTCTCTTAGCCATGCAACACTCTCCCAAGTAGATGACACCTCATCATTCACTCAATCAACCTCACAAGTATTCCTCCCAACATGTATGTTGATCCATGACATGCATTCAAAGCATATCCTCTAAAACCTGATTAACTTGCTTAGTCTGACCACTCACCTTAGGTTGATATGAAAAACTAAAATTGAGCTGATTTCCCAAATCATGTTGAAGAGATGTCCAGAATGCTGAAGTGGAAATCAGATCTCTATCCAATATAATCTTAATCTTATGAGATACCATGCAACCAAACTATATCCTATATAAATACTTTCACTACAATAGCTTCGCTATAAGAGGATCTCATGGGGGAGAAGTGAGCCACCTTAGACTACTTTTCCATAGTAACCATAATAGCATCATGATGACATGATGAAATAGGTAGACGAATAATGAAATCAAGCAATATCATGTCCCATTTCCACTTAGGAATGACATGCAGTTGCAAAAGAACCACTAGATGCTGATGTTGTACTTTAACTCTCCAACACTCAATGAATCTAGCTACAAAATAAGAGATATCATGCATCATTCCTACTCAATGGTACAAATATCTAAGGTTGGCATGCATCTTCTTGATGTCTAGATGTGCCACATAGTGCACACAATGTACCTCAAAAAGGTTCAAAGAGTAAAGATCACTTGATGATAGAACATAAATATGAACATGATGCCACAAAAGTCCATTTGAGTCTAAGGAAAAACCCTCAAATATTCCCTCTAAAGCTCTCCCAGACTCTATTTTAGCTCTAACTTCCTAGTACACTAGGAAGAGCCTCAAGGATGTGACTATACAAATCCATAGTAAGAGTAAAAATATAAATTTCATGCCTCCTACTCAAGGCATCCATAAAACCATTATCCTTCCATTGCATGTAATGAACATCAAAATTTGTACTCACAAAGGAACTCCATCCAACAACGCTGTTGTGTGTTCTGTTGGTTCCCAAATCAATAGATTAGAAAATTCTATGAGTATTCCTAACTCAATGCTCAAATATTCCAAGTGATTTGGACAACTAATGAGATCAACCAAATTATGGTTATATTCCCCTACTCTTTAGACTCTGTAGGACCTAGGTGGGTAAACCTTCTCACCAACTGGCTCTCCAAGTTGGTACTTTTTATAGTAGATTGCACTTTGTTTATATTCTAACTATATTATGATATCTCAAGATGACATTAATATCTTGAGACAGATCCAAATGTTTATTTCTTCATAAATATTAATACTTATTATCTTCAATGACTTGATTTAATATATTTGGTTTATTGTTTCAGATTTGATTGCTTTTATGAATAATTATTTATGATAGAGACTTCAGTATAATTGTAGACTAGTTCTTTCTTCCTATTGGGTAGTAGAGTTAATCTTCTCCTTGACCCTACATATAACCCTCACGAGACAATTTTTATATTCAACACTTGGATGAATGTGACAACTAATCTAACCTTTAGTGTCTTCAATTATTTTATCACACCATAACCAATCCTATTGAATTTAACCAAGGTTGCACGGGGACAGGGTTACTTGGGTACTTTGGGTATGGGTACAGGTACAACTAGTTTTCAAAATAGGGGACAGGGCTACTTGGGTACGTCAATTTTTTAATTTAATATAAATTAATATTTTATATAATGTTTGAAAATATGAGTCATGACATTGAGTTTTCAAACCAAGAATAGTGATAAAGTTTGCAGATGTAATGTATTGTTTTCACTTTCAGATTTGTAATATGTTTGTATAATATATATGCTAAATGTTTAGATGCATAACAGAGAAAAAAAAATTGAAACATGAAAAAGAAGATCATAAATCATATAAAAATAACATATTGCAAATGATAAAATTTTGACTTGAATAGTGATAAAGGTTACTATTAATCATTATTGCATCAAAGTTTCAAACTGATTACATATTGAATTACGCTTGATAAACAACAAGTTTGTTAGCTATTATTCTCTCTGCCAAGTACCCACCGAGTACCCATTGAGTACCCGATATGTGGGTACGTGTATGAGTACCCAGTATGCATTCCAGGGGTGTGGGTACGAGTACCCATACAACCTAGAATTTAACTTTTGCTTGAAAAGACCAATGCGACAAAATAAATATGGACAACACTTCATATATAAATTCTGATAATCAAATCACAATGTAATGGAAATAACTTCTTCACACCATGACTTTAGATAGCTTCTATTTTCTTGAAATAGAAATCACAATGGAACTAATCAATATAAAGAACTTGTCCACTGCTTGCAAGAAGAAAAGTAGTGATGTCTTTATTAATTGAGCATGAAAATATATTACATTGTGTAATGATTGATGATATATTATTGATTCTCATTCCTGATTTCCTTTTATAAGAAGAATCATTTTAGATCGTTAAATTATTTTTCACATCCCAAAACTAAAAATAATTAATTACCTTACTATATAACCAAAATACCAACATTTTACTCTCCATGAAAACATTTCACCTCAAAATTGTGTCTTTCAATTGATATCTCATTTTTATATTCACTTTGTGACTTCTTCTGTAAGATTCTTTTGAATAAAACATCTTTGTGTAAATAATCATCTCTTTTTCACACAATGCTTTTATCCACTTGTGAAATAAATCTCACATGTTCTGCAATGGGACTTTTATGAAGTGATTTACCCATCCATAATTTTATTATCACATTTTTACGAGCAATCTTATGATCAAAATTATCTCCAATATGCAATCATGGGGGCATTGATAATTAATCCAAAAGACATCTTTGGTTAAGAAATTTCTCTTTTTACTTGTGCCTTTTATCAGTTGTGAAAGTCACCTCTTCTATTTGGGTAAAACTTTTTATGTCATTGATCATCATTATACTAACAACAAAAGGTAGGAGGATTAATTTTATTGTTTCATTATTTTTTATCATACATCCTTCCATATTTCTTAACTTAAAGACTATGTTGAAATCACATCTGCATCTTAGTCCCAAATGACTCCATAATAATCTTTGACAATGTCTCCAAGTAAAAATAATTACTTTGCACTAAGCTCCTCTTGTTTCATAATTGAAAATCTTTTATTTTTTAAACTCCTTTTCTTTGTAAAAGATTCTTGAAATCGCCCTAAATAACTTTATATAGAGTTTAGCAATAGTATTTTTTTACCATTCTGACCTTACATTAATGTATTATAAATCACTTGTAATATTCTATTTTCACCATAATAGTATTTTCAACATAATAGTATTTTCAACATAACTTCATATATGCATTCATTATGGGGGAAACATGGTGTATCAGGTCAACTTTTATCCTTCATTTTTGATGGTCATTGTTTCACCGATACACACTTCATCAAAGGAACTTTCACTATCAGGAATGCATTTTAAAACTTCCAGTGACCACATCTTTTGAGACTTATTTTTTAGGGTTGTTATTATATTGTGGGCTGAGAAGTGTCTTTCATGTGGCACCAAAAAATATTTTTGTTTTCGATCCCAATACTCAAAACACCATTGCTATGAAGTCTCCATTATTGCTGTGATATTAAGCCCTAGACAATATAAACATTTTTGTTAATGAAAGCTTCCTCTAACCATTATTTTCTTCCTCCTTGTGCTATAGTCAATATTTTCTAAATCATAATGATCAAACATTGGTGCATATGCATCCAAGTGAAGTACATAGTATTTCTTTTAAGTAATAGTTCCAACAATAATTTCTAATTGTGTGCTTCCCCACATCCCTAACCCATATTATTGTACATGACATATTAATTCTATCTTTTTAAAAATTGAAATGATGTTTTATTTCTTGTGACTCCACCAAAAACCCCATTCCTTTCATTTTCTTCTTTTCAATGTTTCTCACTTTTTCATTTATTCTTTTATGTTAGGCGAATGAAACACACAATTTTTTATAATGATTTAGAGATCATCATATATATTTGTTATTATGATATTTAAATCATTACGATTTAAATATAAACTTTCAATCAACTCTCAATATTTTACTAATAGCTGGGTCACTTCCATAACATGGGTCTATCCTCTTGAATGAACTTCATATTTTTTCCTTTGAAATAGGACATTTTCTCATAATTTTTATTTATTATTTTGATTCATATAAAATTTGGTATTTAAGACCTTACCAAATAAACTACATCTGAAACCACATTAGAAGATTAGTAAACATCCTCATAAAATCTTGAAAATTGGCATGTCTCTAGTTTGTTAATGAGAGAGCTTAATACAACCATCAGCTTTTGACAAATTCATATAGAAGTGAAAGATATCCTTTGATGAAAATGACCTTTTAGTATTTTCTAAAATGAAGATATCTATCCTTCTTAATGAAGATGATTGGTGATCGCAATGGAGAAATGCTACAATGAATATGACGTTTAGATAACAACTCCTCCGACTACATTCCAAGCTCACTCAAATATTGGGTGGTCATACAATATGGTTCCCAAGAAATAGGTTTAGCTCTAGGAGATCAATATGGAAATCAATGTTACACTTAGGTAGAATTCCTAGAATCTCACTCGAAAACATGTATGCATACTCTCAAATAAGTGGGTTATCACTGAGAAATTAACATCACCCTTATGAAGATCATTCACTGAGATTGCAAATTACTGACATCCTTGTCTCAAACTTTTCTTCAATTGCATACCTAATATTATGCATAGAGAAATGGGTCTCTAGAATCCTACTAACTCTTCTCTTCTATCATTATCATCTGAACACTAAATAAACTTATGTCAGAAATCAATGCAAGCTCAATGGGAACAAACCAATCCATACCCAACACAACTCTATAAGATACCAAGGGTAGGATAAAAATAAAAATAGTGTTGGAAATTTTTTTCAAATCTAACCCACAACCACACACTATGGAATATATGACCACCTTAGAACCTATAGGTAACTCAACCTGCCAACTCTTCACTCATCTTGCAGCCACTAGACTACAAAACTCTACAAAAGTGTGGGATATAAAACAAATAGAAATACTAGAATAAAATAAAATAGAAGTGGAAATCCCACACAAAATACCTAAAGTCTCTACAATAGTGCCTTGATACTCAACTTGACAGTAATCAACCATCAGTCCAAAGTAGCCCAAGACTAGGTCCATCTTGATGTTGATTTTCAAGGACAACAAGTGGATATATGACCCTACTAGCCACATGAAAAAATCCTCTGTCTCTAAAAATAGACCATATAGAGAATGCATTCAAATGGTAGGAATTGGCCTTATCTATACTTTGAGGTACAATATGAGTCTAAAGACAACATTCATACATCTGTGCATGACACTAATTGTGCTCTCTCCTAGTTGGGGTCTTGTCACTATGATGGATCTAAAAGCTCTGTGAGGGTCTCTAACTCTACCACTATCTTGATTTGGATAGTGGTTCCTACGCCCAAAAAGAACTAATGGGGGTGACTGTGTGGTCCATGTATATAATCTAGGAGGAGCACTACCTATCTATACTCCTGTCTGACCTCCAAGGTCCTTAGACACATTATCCTCTACTAAATTTTCCTTCTCCATTTCCATCTCCAGGTTCCTATTTTTAAACATCCAAAATCCTTTTCTAATGCAAGTATTAAGGTCCCTAATGAAGTTTTGTACATGCATATGATCATCATCTGAATAGATAATATACTACTTGAGCTCAAAAAACTTACGCTCATACTCATCCACTATCATAGTCAACTATATCAACTCATGGAACTTATCTATAGATCTCTATCTATAATGCTCATATAGGAAGCACATCCTAAACCAATCTGGAAAGAGATCCCATGAAAATGTAGAAATATAAAGATGAAGATTTTTCTCCTCTGCATGCCATAAATAAGATGAAAATCATCTAAAATTCATGATGGCACATTGAGCCTTTCTGTTGCTCTTATATGGGTGTATAGAAAAGAACCAACCAAGGTCTATCAACTATACTTTTACCTCTATACTTCCACATTGCTCATAAAAGGTGGGTGGATGGGATCTCTATAAATCTCTCATGTATCCTACTAAAATAGTATCCTCATCCTCCTCTACATGACACCTCCTATGTGGGTTCTCCATGTATCTCCCATTCCTTTGTTTATATCCACCTACGCTATGAGAAATATCTCACTCACCTCAACCACTTTGATGTCCTTGGCACTCCTCAAGCTAAGACATATCATGTCTATGTCTTAGTCATGCAATAATATCTTGCAGGAGATTGAGGACCCATGGACCCCTAAAGCCATCATTCCTATCATCCCTCTGTTCTTCTTGATGTTTCTTCTTATTGTTCACCCTTTTATTCATTTTGCTACTTATTTTTTTTCTCTTCCTTATGATGGTCCTCTTGTTGTTCCTCTTGATGAGGCTTCAGTCTTGTCCCCATGAGGGGATCTTTGAATCACCCCTAATCTCTATTCCTTGGAGGCATCATATCAAAATCCTCCATAGGCCACATACTTGTAATATATGTAAAACACAAAGAAGGAAAAATAAATACTATAATGACACACATGTCAATCACAATGAGCACATATACACCAGATCTCCTAGAGTATGAACATGATCTTTGATACTAATGAACATGTGTTCTGATACTAGATGTAATGTCCTACTGAGAAACCCTTAGAATAAGGGACAAAATATACACTGATATATATATATATATATATATATATATATATATATATATATATATATATATATATATATATATATATATATATATATATATATATATATATATATATATATATATATATATAAACCTTTACAAGTGCGCAAATTAAGAAACATATTGATAAATAAATCAAGAATACAAGAAAACTGATTGTTTAACGATCACACATAATTGAAACTCTACAAATACTTCCAAGGATACCATGACAAACCATACCAACTAAAAAATGCTAGTAAATGATTCAAATCTACTAATAGAGGAGGCTAGATCAATCCTCAAAGTTAATTTTCATAGATATTCATTTTAAATACCAAATAGAAATGTGTTCCTACAATGTTGAAGCATACAATTTTCATTTACCAAGGTAAGAAACTAGAACTCAACATGAGAGAAAGAAAAAACCACTTGGCATTAAAAACTGAGCTCATAAGCATAATAAGGTGGAGATATTGAAAGAAAATATAGGTGTCGACTCATGCAATTACCAATCTAAATAGGCTAGTCTAACTAAGAGGCCTATTTTCCAAAAATCAGATCAATTTCTTAATCAACCTGCTACCATAATTTGTCAAGAATCAAGGAATCAAGTAATCAAACCTATAAGGCTGTTTAAATTGATCATTAACTAATTAACACTCTTAGATTAAATCAATCCAATTAAATCGCATGGCTAAAGTATTTAATTAATTCAATTTTCCAAAATGTCCTAACTTATACATCCACATGAAAAGACAA
The DNA here is from genome assembly GCA_027943335.1 of Chamaecyparis obtusa. NCBI lineage: Eukaryota > Viridiplantae > Streptophyta > Pinopsida > Cupressales > Cupressaceae > Chamaecyparis > Chamaecyparis obtusa. The sequence goes on from BSBK01002096.1 coordinate 198,133, forward strand.
AAGGCTTAATTCCCACCAATCAAGAGATGCTCACATGGATCAACCACATGGATCAAGGGAGAATCAATCCTAATCACTCTTCATGGAATGATTTGAACCATCTATTTCCTTCTCAAATCTAGAAAATGAACTCACTCTAAGCTTAATTCACCTAGTTAATTAAATTCATAATTACATGCTATCATTTTGAGAACTTGTTGATATCTAGAATTGCATTCATAGTTTTAATATTGCATATTTAATTGAATCATTTAGCTTAATTGTAATGGATTTAATCATGAATTCTTAGCATAGATCATCATAATGGCATAATAATTTGCATTATTCATTGAATCTCTCATTTTAGGACAGTCTAGTCACTGGTTTCAAGATTAAATTTGAGAGCAATCACTTTTTGAGATCATACTCATCCTTTTTAGAGATCAATAAGTTAATTTCTATTGGTTTAATGTCTTTAATTATGTATTTCATGATGAACTAATGAAGCTAATGACTTATTATAGTGCATGATTACAAGTATCACATAAACACAATTTGACACATATTTTTGGTGCCAACCATGGGGCTAGGCCACATTTTTTTGATATTTTAGTGTGGTTTTTATGTACTTTTTCCTGACTCTCATTATGCAAAAAGTCACACCTAGGATGAGGAGTCACATATGGTAAATCCTTAGTCGCATATGAGGTTTAAATAGTTGCTTATAGTAAATATCACATTTAGTTGATCTTTAATCATATATAAGTTAAGGATTTGTACTTTATTAATCCTTAGTCATGTCCTGTAAGGAGTCACATTTATTATATTGCAGAAAGTTGCATCCGGTTTTTAAAAAGTCATATCAGGGAAAGTTGCAGAGTTTTCAAGTTTGATTTGATTTTGAAGTACTAACTCTGACAATTCGATGTTTCTCTATTATTCGATCCTTGATTATACAACCTAACTAATTTCTATAGGATGCTTTCAAAAGAATAAACTTCTTAAAGATTCAAATACAAAAATATTTGAACTACTAATGAGGTTCATGCAGGTTGCATAAGAAGAGAATAGAGTAAACATGTTGTTTTCTTAAGCTTGTTTTCTTAGGAACATAGATAGTTAGTAGATTCACTTGCAATGGTTGTTTGAGTGTGAGGGGATTATGCTCTTTTCCCTCATGGAAAATCAGAAACCTAGAAGCACTTAATCTTTTACTATGAGGAATCATGGTAATTAAATAACTTTCTTGATGTGTTTGGAAGAAAACAACATGGATAGGAGATTATTCTCTTTTCTCTAGTGGAAAATCAGAAATACAGACTCCTAAGTTCCCAATCCAATTTCCTCTTAATGTTAATCCTTTAGAGAGCTTGTTGTTGAGGAAAATATCTCACGGGTATGACTCAAGTGGGGACAAGGAAAAGCTATCCCTTCCAACCCACTATAATCAAACGCCTCGTTGAGATTAAAGTCTCAGAGGATGGGTGCATTACTTCATAGGGATATAGGCCTCAATTGCGCTTGTAAGACTATGGATGGTGTATTCGAATGGATTCCCTTGCAACAAACTCTAGGAAAGAAACCATCCAGTTTACCTCCTAAAGGTTAGTAATCTTTGTGCAAGAGAGATTGTAACTCTCCCAAGACACTCTCCATTTCGTGTCCCCATTAGTGCTTGGAGTTGGCTAAAATAGCATTGTATAATCCATTGTGTATTCACCAATGACTATATTTTGATTAGCTATTGGGTGTGTACCTAAGCTTGTAAGAAAAGGTTTCCAATCCAAGCCAAATTCATATAGGGTATAATGTGCTTGGCATCATTTTAACAAAGACTTTAGTATAATTGCAGATCAATTCTTTCTTCCTATTGGGTATAAGAGTTAATATTTTCCTTGGCCCTAGGTATAACCCTCACGAGACAATTTGTACATTCACCACTTGGATCAATTTGTAAACTAATATGACCTTTAGTGTCTTCGATTATTTGATCACACCAAAACCAGTCCTATTGAATTTAACATTTTCTTGAAAAGACCAATAAGATAGAACAAATATGGACAACACTTCATATATAAATTCTAATAATCAAATTGCAATGTAATGGAAACAAATTCTTCACGCGATGACTCTAGATAGCTTCTATTTTCTTGAAATAGAAATCGCAAAGGAATTGATCAATTTAAAGAACTTGTCCACTACTTGGAAGAAGAAAAGTAGTGATGTCTTTATTAACCGAACATGACAATATATTACATTGTGTTATGATTGATGATCTATTATTGATGATCTATTATTGATTCCCATTCCTGATTTCCCTTTTACAAGGAGCATTTTTCATTATTTGGCTGCACAAATATTGGTTCACATCCCAAAACTAAAAATAATTAATTGCTATGAAGTCTCCAGTATTGCTGTGATATTAAGCTCCAGGTAGCATAAACATTTTCGTTAATGAAAACTTCCTCTAACCATTATTTTCTTCCTTTCTCTGCTGCAATCAACATTTTATAAATCATAATAATCAAACATTGGTGCAAATGCATCCAAGTGAAGTGAGGGGTCTTTTTATTTTGAGTAACAGTTCAAGCAACAATTTCTAATTGTGTTCTTCCCCACTTCCCTAACCCATATTAATGTACGTGACATATTAATTCTAGCTTTTGAAAGCTAGAAGTGATTTTTTATTTCTTGTGACTCCACTACAAACCTCATTCCTTTCATTTTCTTCTTTTCAATTTTTCTTACTATTTCTTATTAGTACTTGCCGATAGGCTAGGCAAGTACTATTGCATCCGTTTTTAGATTTCTTCCATTAATCGATGATTAAAAAATCTCATTTTTACGAATTAAAATTATTATTTTAATCAAATTTGTTACAAAATTAATAATTTGTATAGTATACATGCACATTTTTTATGTTTATAATTCAACAAAATTAATTTACAGCTCTTCTATTGGCTTAAAAATTTAGCCTCTTATACACGGATTTTGTGGAACCACTACCGGCAAATACTTTACCACGCCCTTAAAATAATTCATATTTATTTTAAAAAATATGTTATAATATAAATGCATCGTTTTGGATATAGATTATTTATTAACTATATGTATATTAAATTGAATAATAAAATTTGTTATATGTATTATAATTAGATGTTATATATTTAGATTATATAATATAAATTATAATTATAATCTAAATATTAATAAACTTAAATGTTTCATTATATATTTTATATTAATTAACTTATGAATAAGTGATAATAATATATATTATTTATAATAAATAATTATAAGTTATATTTTAAAATACTAAATAATATGATTTGACATAAGTTATATGAACTATATAAAATATTATTAAAATTGTTCCTTATTCTTAAATTAATATTTTAGAAATAATTTATTTACTAACCAAATTTCTATTTTTAAACTATAGGTTAACTTTAAATTTATAATTAAATAATTTTCCTAATTAAAATAATTATTCTCATTCTTTATATTTATTACTTTTATTACTATTAATTATAAAAAGTTATTACTTCTACTATAACTATATAAAACATAATAATTAAAAATTAGTATACTATTACTTCTATTTTAATTTCTAAGTTATAACTAAAGGCAAGTACTTAGCCACTACGTGGCACTTGTTATGATATTTCAATCATTATGATTTAAATATAAACTTTTAATCAACTCTCAATATTTTAATATTAGTTAGGTCACTTCCATAACATGGGTCTATCATCTTGAATGAACTTCATATTTTGCCCTTTGAAATAGGACATGTTCTCATAAATTTTTATTTATTATTTTGATTCATATAAAATTTGGTATTTAAGAACTTACCAAATAAACTGCATCTGAAACCATATTAGAAGACTGGTAAACATCCTCATAAAATCTTGAAAATTGGCATGCCTCTAGTCTATTAATCAGAGAGATCAATTCAACCATAGGATTTTTACAAATTCATCCAGAAGTGAAAGATATCCTTTCTTGAAAATGACCTTTTAGTATTTTTTGAAATCTCACTTGGTACCTTCTGTAAACTACTTTTATCACTGTGCAAGCAATAGATTTGTATAAACTAGATTTAGTGTTGGTAGGGAAAAAATATCAAATAGACTAATAGAGCCTTGGAAATTTGTATAGTAGGTCTTTGTAGGATAGAGAGTTGTATAGATCCATGAGTTTGGTGCAGGGATGATTTGGGAAAAAAATATTAATATATGAAAAAGGCTACTTGGATTAATTTCACAATGTGTAGGAAAATTTTACATAAATTGCTTATGGAATAGGTTTGGAAAAATAAACAAATGAGGTCATCTGGATCTGCAAATTGGACATGTGGGTTCTCTGATATGCCTAAAGTATAGGGGAAGATTCCTTATGTCACAACAATGGATAGGGTGCAAAACATGAGGCTCCAAAGTAGGTCACTTTATTAAAAATGCAGTGCTCAGATTGTCAAATTGAAGAAACTTCATTTAGTTTAAGCCTTTGAAAAATATCAGACTGTGGGCTAGGATTATGAAAATGGGCCAGGATGTATAATGTCACATAGACCATATGAGGGAATGGTAGTTTTGGCAAGGAGAACATAGATTTTGAAATATTAATTTTTCAAAATAGCTATTTAAAATTATTGTAATTTACAACCTGTGAACTTACTACAGATCCTAAAATATGTCACTTGATAGATGCATCAAAACCTAACTTTGGAGGTGCAAATGTGAATGTAAATACATCTTGATGGGAGGTAAGGACCATTGAATGGAAAAATTTATCATTTGTCATGAGATTCAAGAGGACATTTTTTAGGGCTTTCTCTTTATACAGAACTCTAAATTTTGCCAAAATTTAGAGCTCCAACATGTTCAATTTTGGATGAGTGAAAATATACCATGCAATCTATAATGATCATTGTACAACTCAAATTGATCACCCAATAAGAAGTGTCTCTAGTGTATAAGAACATGTACTACTGCCACAAACTCCAAGTCATGAGTGGGGTAGGTCATCTCACGATCCTTGAGATTACAAGATTCATAAGCTAGTACTCATCCCTCTTGCATAAGAACTTTCCCAATACCCTCCAAATATGCATCTATACATATCACAAATTTCTTGCAAGAGTAGGCACTACTAGGGTTGATGCATTGGTAAAACACTCCTTACAAGCCTAAAATGCTACCTCACACTACTCTGAATACAAAAACATCTTCTATTTCCACTATAGGGAAGTAATAAGGTGCACCAATTGAGAGAAATCCTTCATAAATTGGCATTAGTAACCTGCTAAACCTATGAAGCTACAAAATTTTACCACATTAGTCAGCATTGAACATCACTATATATCTTGAATCTTATAGGGATCCACTAAAATTTTCTCTCTTGAGATGATATGACCCAAGTACCTCACCTTAGTCTAAAAGAACTCACACTTCACCAGGTTTGTGTACAATTGATTATAAAATAAGAACTACAAAACTTGATGCAAATGACTCTCACGATATTCTATATACCTCAAATACACAAAGGTATCATCATGAACTACCAACATAAATTAGTCCAAAATAGTGCAAAATACCCCATTCATCAAGCTCATGAATATTGAAGGAGCATTGTTCAATGCAAAAGAGACAACTATAAACTCATAATGTCCATATTGGGTATTTAATGCAAAATGATGAGTTTCATCCTCATGAATGCAAATTTGATGGTACCCTTACTTAAGATCTATCTTGGACAACACTCTATCTCCCTTCATTAGATAAAAAAAATCATCAATACTCAAAAAAGGATATTGGTTCTTCACTATCACCTTATTCAATTATCAGTTATTGATGCATAAATGAAGAGATCTATCCTTCTTAATGTAGATGATTGGTAATCCCAATGGAGAAAAGCTATGATGAATATGAAGTTTAGCAAACAACTCCTCTGAGTACATTCCAAGCTCACTCAAATCTTGGGTGGTCGTACAATATGGTGCTCAAGAAATAGGTTTAGCTTGAAGAGATCAATATGGAAATCAATGTTACACTTAGGTAGAATTCCTAGAATCTCACTCGAAAACATGTATGCATACTCTCAAATAAGTGGGTCATCATTGAGAAATTATTATCACTCTTATCAACATCACTCACTGAGATTGAAAATCATTAACATCCTTGTATCAAAATTTTCTTTAGTTGTAAAGCTGAGATTATACACAGAGAAATGGGTCTCTATACTCCTACTAACTCTACTCTTCTATCATTATAATCTAAACACTAAAACAACTTCTCTTAGAAATCAATGTATGCTCAATGGGAAGCAAACCAATTCATACCCAACACAACTAGATATAAGATACCAAGGGTAGGATACAAATAAAAATAGTGTTGGAAAAAATTCTCAAATCCAACCCACAACCACACACTATAGAATGTACGACCACCTTAGAACCTATAGCTAGCTCAACCTACCAACTCTTCACTCGCCTTGCAGCCACTAGCCTACAAAACTCTTCAAAAGAGTGAGATATAAAACAATTAGAACTACTATAGTAAAATAAAATAGAAGTGGAAATCCCACACAATACACCTAAAGTCTCTACAATAGTTCCTTGATGCTAAACTTGACAGTAATCAACCATCAGTCCAAAGTAGCCCAAGACTAGGTCCATCTTGATGTTGATTTTCAAGGACAACAAGTGGATATATGACCCTACTAGCCACATGAAAAAATCCTTTGTCTCTAAAAATAGACCATATAGAAAATGTATTCAAATGGTAGGAATTAGCCTTATATGTACTTTGAGGTGCAATATGAGTCTAACGACTATATTTATACATTTGATCATGACACTACTTATGCTCTCTCCTAGTTGGGGTCTTGTCACTCTGATGGCTCTAAAAGCTTTGTGAGGGTCTCTAACTCTGCCACTATCTTGATTTGGATAGTGGTTACTATGCTTGAAAAGACCTAATGGGGGTGACTATGTGGTTCGTGTATATAATCTAGGAGGAGCACTACCTATCTAAACTCCTGTCTAACCTCCAAGGCCCTTGGACACATTATCCTCTACTAACTTTTCCTTCTCCAATTCCATCTCCAGGATCCTAGTTTTAAACATCCAAAATCCTTTTCTAATGCAAGTATTAAGGTCCCTAATGAAGTGTTGTACATGCATATGATAATCATCTGAATAGATAATATACTACTTGAGCTCAAAAAACTTACGCTCATACTCATCCACTATCATAGTAAACTATCTCAACTCATGGAACTCATTTATACACCTCTATCTATAATGCTCATATAGGAAGCACATCCTAAAATGATCTGGAAAGAGTTCCCATGAAAATGTAGAAAGATAAAGATGAAGATTTTTCTCCTCTGCACACCATAAAAAAGATGAAAATCATCTAAAATTCATGATGGCACATTGAGCCTTTCTGTTGCTCTTGTATGGGTGTATAGAAAAGAACCAACCAAGGTCTATCAACTATACTTTTACCTCTATACTTCCACATTTCTCATAAAAGGTGGGTAGATGGGATCTCAATAAATCTCTCATGTATCCTACTAAAATAGTATCCTCATCCTCCTCTACATGACACCTCCTATGTGGGTTCTCCATTTATCTCCCAAACCTTAGTTTGGATACACCTACACTATGATAATTATCTCACTCACCTCAACCACTTTGATGTCCTTGGCACTCCTCATGCTAAGACATATCATGTCTATGTCTTAGTCATGCAATAATATATTGTAGGAGATTAAGGACCCGTGGACCCCTAAATCCACCATTCATGTCATCCCCCTGTTCTTCTTGATGTTTTCTTCTTATTGTTCACCCTTTTATTCATTTTTCTACTTATTTTTTTGCTCTTCCTCATGATGGTCCTCTTGTTGTTCCTCTTGAAGAGGCTTCAGTGTTGTTCCCATGAGGGGACCTTTGAATCACCCCTAATCTCTATTCTTTAGAGGCATCATATCAAAATCCTCCATAGGCCACATACTTGCATTATAAGTAAAACACAAAGGAGGAAAAATAAATATTGCAACCACACACATGTCAATCACAATGAGCACATATGCACCAAAGCTCCTAGAGTATGAACATGTTCTTTGATACTAATGAACATGTTCTCTAATACTAGATGTAATGCCTTGTCGAGAAACCCTCAGAATAGGGGATAAAACATACACTGATATATATATATATATATATATATCTTTACAAGTGCACAAATTAAGAAACATATTGATAAAACAAGAATACAAGAAAATTGATTGTTTAACGATCACACAAAAGTGAAAGTCTACAAATACTTCCAAGGGTACCATGACAATCCATACCAACTAAAAAATGCTAGAAAATGATTCACAACTACTAATAGAGGAGGCTAGATCAATCCTCAAATATAATTTTCATAGAGATTCATTTCAAATACAAAATAGAAATGTGTTCCTACAATGTTGAAGCATACAATGTTGATTTACCAAGGTGTTAAAGCAACTAGAACTCATCATGAGAGAAAGAATAAACCACTTGGAATTAAAAACTAAGCTCATAAGCATAAAAAGGTGGAGACCTTGAAAGTAGATAGAGGTGTCGACTCATGCAAGTACCAATCTAAATAGGCTAGTTGATGCAGGAGCATCTCGGGTCCTTAGCAATCATGTGTCACCAAAAATAATTTGGAGTTTGTCTATGTTGCTCAGTTCTTGCTTTGACTGAGTTGGTCAGTTTCCTTTGGTTATTGAGTGCAGTCGGTTATCTCTTGGGCAGTCAGCTATTTCATTGGCGCTTGACATTGCTTGTCTGCTGCTTGGTTATCTTGCTCACCGATGGGTTTAGTTTTAGTTTTTGTTGTGGCTGACTTGTGCATTTATATTGGATCATGGATTTAATGTTGGAATCAATCATTGGGAAGCATGTGGTCCTAGATCTGACTGTTCCTTCCAATGATTATGGATTTGAAGGCTGACTCAGTTCGGTAGCTTCTTGTGTAAATGTAGTTGTTGGTTTAGAGTTTAGGGGGCAGTTAGAGGAGTTTTGGCATAGGAGTTGGATAGAAGATAGAAGTAGAGATTTGATAGATCCTTGCATGTTTGAGGACTTTTGTATATCATTGTAATATATAGCCCTAACCGGGAAGGCCTTACAGCCCGACATGTATCAGTCTATTTGATGAATATATATGAAAGATCTAGCATTCTCTCTCTCACTGTTGTGTTTGTTTGCTTCTGCATGTGTTGAGAAGGCTTGGATCATTAGGGTGCACCATTGTTTGGCCCCTCTTGCTCCCTTCCCTTGTGTTAGGTGGTATCAAAGTGAGGTGAGATCTTGATCTAGGTTTGTGGATCTAGGTTTGTAGGTTCCTCTTGAAGCCCTAGTTGAATTGTTGTGGGGTAGCAGATTGTGATCTGACCTGCAATTGTAGAGGGTTGTCAAGATGGTTCGTGGGAGGTGAGATGCAGATCCAAGATTGGTAGATATGCTAAGGTAGATTACTGCTAGGTTAGAAGCTGTTGAAATAGCCCAGAGAAGAGGCAGACATCTTGAAGATGTTAGTGATGATGAAGTTGAAGAAGAACAGGCGAATGTAGAACCTGCACCTGTTATGGATCAAAGAGAAGAAATATTTTTAAAGTCTTTGAAAAGTTTGAAGTCAACACCACATTTCAATCCCCTTGAGTATGGTGGAAATTTATATTCTAATGAATTGGTGGACTGGATCACCGAGATGGAAAAGTATTTTGAGTATGAAAACATTCTTGAAGACAAGAAGGTGAAGATTGCAAGCACAAAGTTGAAAATTCATGCATCCTTATGGTGGGAACATCTACAATTGGATATGAAGAAGAAAGGAAAAGAAAAAATCAAGGTATGGAATAAAATGGTGAACAAATTGAAAGGAAAGTTCTTACCTTGTGATTATCAGATTAACCTAGTTCAGCGAATGCAAAGTTTGAGACAGAAAGATAGCTCGATAAAGGAATATACTGAGGAATTCTATAGATTAGATATCAAATCTAGACATGATGAAGATTATGTGGAAAGAATTGATAGATACCTGAATGGTTTGAGAGTTTCCATCCAAGAGGAAATTAGTATGGTCAAGTTGGAGAACATTGAAGAGGCTTATCAATTTGCTTTGAAGGCTGAGGAGAAATTGAACAAGAGACATGAGCAAAGACAAAGGGGTCGAGGTGGTAGATTCCCTAGAGGAAGAGGTTGATCTAATGGTGAAAATGGTAGATCTAAACTAGAAAAGACAAATTTGGACAAAGGCAAGACCGAGTGGAAAGGTGAAAGTTCATCTAGAGATAGAGGCAGTAACTATCGAGGTGGTTATAACAGAGGAAGTTTCTAAGGAATTTGTTACAATTGTGGAGAAGGACATAGATCTTTTGAATGTACAAAGGCTAGTAAGAAGGCTGGTGGTAGTAGAAATGCTTTGGTGCAAGAAGAATCACTGAATGAACTTGAGAAAGAAAATAATTTGATGGTAAGGAGAGCACTATGGAATGAAAGTAAGAAAGAAGATCCGGTAAGGAAAAGTTTGTTCAAGACCAGATGTAGAGTTTCTGATAAAGTGTGGAAGGTAATCATTGACATAGGTAGCTCAGAGAATTTGGAATTTGAAGCGATGGTCAAAAAATTGTAGTTGGAAAGGTTGGTACATCCAAAGCCCTATCAGATTTCATGGATCAAAGATGAGCATACACTCCTGGTAAGTGAACAATGCTATGTGAATTTAAAGATTGGAAAATACTATAATAAGGTGTTGTGTGATATCATGCCTATGGATTGTTGTCATATTTTGTTGGGTAGACCTTGGCAATATGATAGACATGCTATATATGATGGGAGATTGCATAAATATACTATTGTGGCTGATGGAAAGAAACAAATCTTGTTACAATTGATGGAAGAACTTGTTAGTAATGTCTGCACATCTGTGAAAGTTTGTTTGATTGAAGGAAGAAAGTTTGTTAACTCTTTGAAGAAGAATGATGTATGTTTTGCTGTGATCCCTAACAAACCAAGTAAGAAAATAGAGGATAATGTCCCTGAGGAGATTGATAAGTTACTCACCGAGTATAGTGATATCATTTCTAATAATGTACTTGATGGTTTGCCACTGAAAAGAAGCATTGATCATTGTATGGATCTAATCCTTGGAGCTAGTTTACCGAATAAGGCATCTCATCTATTGAAACCTACCGAGAATTAGGAATTAAAGCGATAGATTCAAGAGTTGCTAGAGAAAGGTTTGATCAGAGAAAGTTTGAGCCCTTGTGCAATACCTGCTATATTGGCTCTGAAGAAGAATGGAGAATGGAGAACGTGTACTGATTCCAGAGCAATCAATAAGATAATAGTGAAGTATAGGTTTCCTAAACCAAGAATAGATGACATAATGGACAGTTTGACTGGAGCAAAGTACTTCACAAAAATTGATTTGAAAAGTGGGTATCATCAGATCAGAATCAGAGAGGGTGATGAATGGAAGACTACTTTCAAGACAAAAGAAGGTTTGTATGAGTGGTTGGTTATGCCTTTTGGTTTAACTAATGCACCGAGTACTTTTATGAGACTGATGAATGAATTTTTGAAGAAATTCTTGGGTAAGTTTGTGATTGTATATCTTGATGATATTATGATATTCAGTAAGACTAGAGAAGAACATTTATTACATGTTAGACAAGTTTTGTAGAGATTGAAAGAGGAGAAGTTGCTGATAAGTCTAAAAAAGTGTTCATTCATGAAAGAGGAGATTGTGTATTTGGGATTTGTTATTTCAGTTGATGGTTTGAAGATGGATCTTGAAAAGGTTGAAGCTATTTTGAATTGGCCTACAACTATGAATGCTAGTGAGCTAAGATCATTTCATGGTTTGGCAAGTTTTTACCGAAAGTTCATAAGGAATTTTAGTTCAATTTGTAATGCTATGACTGAGACTATGAGAGGAGACAAAAGAGAATTCAAGTGGACACATGGAGCTGACAAAAGTTTTGAGACTCTGAAGCAGAAGGTTGCTGAATTACCTATTTTGGTATTACCTGATTTTAGTAAAGTATTTCAAGTGGAATGTGATGCAAGTGGAAGTGCAATTGGAGCTGTGTTGAGTTAAGAAGGTAAACCTGTTGCTTTCTTTAGTGAAAAGTTGAATGATGCTAGAAGGAAATATTCTATTTATGATCAAGAATTCTATGCTATTGTTCAAGCACTAAAGAAATGGAGACATTATTTGATACTGAGTGAATTTGTGTTGTATATTGATCATAAGGCTTTACAATATGTGGGTAGTCAAAATAAGTTGAATCAAAGACATATGAAATGGGTTGAGTATTTGTAGAGTTATACATTTGTGATAAAGCATAAGAGTGGAGTTAATAACTGAGTTGTTGATGCATTAAGTAGAAGAAGATCTTTGATGACCGAGATGAAAATTGAAGTTCTTAGTTTTGATGAGATGAGAGTCTCTTATGAGTTTGACCTTGATTTTTCTGAGCCATGGAGAAAGTGTAGAGCACCTATTCAAGATCAACAAGACACTAAATGGGATGAATATTTCATTTAGGAAGGTATGTTATTTAAAGGTATTCAATTGTTTATACTGAGAGGAGTAATGAGAATTAATCTGATAAAGGAGAAACATAGTAGTGGTTTGGCTAGACATTTTGGTATTGACAAAACATGGAATTTGCTTAAGGAGAAGTACTATTGGCCGCAATTGTATAAAGATGTTCAGAAATTTGTGAAAAGTTGTGGGATTTGTCAAGTTGCAAAAGGAGTAAGTCAGAATACTAGATTGTATACATCGATTGGTGTTCCTGAGAAACCTTGGATTGACATCAGTATGGATTTTGTTCTTGGCTTATCGAAGACAGTAAGAGGTAATGATTCTATATTTGTTGTTGTGGATAGATTTTCTAAGATGGAACATTTTATACCATGTAGAAAGACATCAGATGTAGTACATGTAGCAGATCTTTTCTTTAAGGAAATTGTCAGATTGCATGGATTACAAAGGAGTATCATCTCTGACTGAGACATTAAATTTGTTGGATACTTTTGGAAAACCCTTTGGAAGAAATTTGGCACTGAGTTGAAATATAGTTCTATATTTCACCCACAAACCGATGGATAGACTGAAGTTGTGAACAAAAGTTTGGGAAATCTTTTGAGATGTTTAGTTGGAGACACATCGAGTAATTGGGATTCTATGTTGGCACAAGTAGAGTTTGCATACAATAATTCAATGAATAGGAGTACTGGAAAGACACCATTTGAGATTGTGAATGGAACAAAACTGAGAGGAATATCTGATTTGAGAGACATTGCTGATGAGAGTAAGAAAAGTGCTGAAGGAGTAAAATTTGCTGAGTACATGAAAACATTGCATGAAGATGTGAAGCTGAAACAAGAGGACAATAATCATAAATACAAAGATAGAGATGATAGATCTAGAAGACATAAAACTTTTGATGTTGGTGATGAAGTGATGGTTCATTTGAAGAAAGGCCGATTTCCTGTTGGAACATATGGGAAGCTGAAGATGAAGAAGTTTGGACCTTGCAAGATTTTGAGGAAATTTGAAAGTGGAAATGCATATGAGATTGAGTTACTTGATGACATGGACATATCACCTATTTTCAACATTGCTGATTTGTATGAGTATCATGAACCTGATGAAGAAGTGACACTACTAACAAAATATCCTAAGAAGTAGAATGATGAAGTTGAACAGATTTTGAAGGAAAGAGTTGGCAAGAGTACAAGAGGAAAACAATATATGGAATATCTGGTAAAATAGAAGAATAGACCAATGGAAGATAGTTCATGGATTTCATAGTCTGAGTTGGATGCAACTCGGACCAGACCTACCAAATGATTCGGAGAATCATTTCAAAATAACCCCAGGTGTCTGATGCAGGAGCATCTCGGGTCCTTAGCAATCATGTGTCACCAAAAAAAAATTGGAGTTTGTCTGTGTTGCTCGGTTCCTTCTTTGACCGAGTTGGTCAGTTTCCTTTGGTTACCGAGTGCGGTCAGTTATCTCCGGGGTGGTCGGTTGTTTCACTAGTGCTCGACATTGCTTGTCTGCTGCTCGGTTATCTTGCTCATCAATGGGTTTAGTTTTAGTTTCTGTTGTGGCCGACTTTTGCATTTATATTGGATCATAGATTTAATGTTGGAATCCATCATTGGGAAGCATGTGGTCCTAGATCTGACTGTTCCTTCCATTGATTGTGGATTTGAAGGCTGACTCAGTTTGGTAGCTTCTTGTATAAATTTAGTTGTTGTTTTAGAGTTTAGGGGGCAATTAGAGGAGTTTTGGCATAGGAGTTGGATAGAAGATAAAAGTAGAGATTTGATAGATCCTCGCATGTTTGAGGACTTTTGTATATCATTGTAATATCTAGCCCTACCCGGGAAGGCCTTACAGCTAAACATGTATCAGTCTATTTGATGAATATATATGAAAGATCTGGCATTCTCTCTCTCTCTCACTATTGTGTTTGTTTGCTTTCACATGTGTTGAGCAAGCTTGGATCATTAGGGTGCACCATTGTTTAGCCCCTCTTTCTCCCTGCCCTTGCGTCACTAGTTTAACTAAGAGGTCTATTTTTTCCAAAATCAAATCAATTTCTTAATTAATCTGTTACCATAATTCGTTAAGAATCAAGGAATCAAGTAATCAAACCTATAAGGATCTTTAAATTTATCATTAACTAATTAACACTCTTATCTTAAATTAATCCCATTAAATCACATGTCTCAAGTATTTAATTAATTTAATTTTCCAAAATGTCCTAATTTCTACATCCACATGAAAAGACAAAAGGCTTAATTCCCACCAATCAAGAGATGCTCACATGGATCAACCACATGGATCAAGAGAGAATCAATCCTAATCACTCTTCATGGAATGATTTGAAACATCTATTTCCTTCTCAAATCTATAAAATGAACTCACTCTAAGCTTAATTCACCTATTTAATTGAATTCATACTTGCATGCTATCATTTTAAGAACTCATTGATATCTAGAAATGCATTCATTGCTTTAATATTGCATATTTAATTGAATCATTTAGCTTAATTGTAATGGATTTCATCATGAATTCTTAGCATAGATCATCATAATGGCATAATAGTTTGCATTATTCATTGAATCTCTCATTTTAGGATAGTCTATTCATTGGTTTCAAGATTAAATTTGAGAGAAATCACTCTTTGAGATCATACTCATCCTTTTAGAAAGCAAAATTTGATTTCTATTGGTTTTATGTCTTTAATTGTGTATTTGATGATTAACTAATGAAGCTAATGACTTATTGTAGTGTGTGATTACATGTATCACATAAACATAATTTGACGCACACATATTTGGTGTCAACCGTGGGGCTAGCCCATATTTTCTGACATTTTAGTGTGGTTTTTATGTATGTTTTCCTGACTCTTATTATGCAGAAAGTCACACTTGGGATGAGGAGTTGCATATGGTAAATCCTTAGTTGCATAGGAGATTTAAATATCTGCATATGGTAAATATCGCATTTAGTTTATCCTTATTTATATGTAGGTTAAGGAGTCATACTTTATTAATCCTTAGTCACATCCTATAAAGAGTCACATTTAGTATATTGTAGAAAGTTTCATCCAGTTTTTAAAAAGTTATATCAGAGAAAGCTGTAGAGTTTTCAAGTTTGATTTGATTTTGAAGTACTAACTCTAACAATTTGATGTTTCTTTGTTATTTGATCCTTGATTATACAGCCTAATTGATTTCTATAGGATGCTTTCCAAAGAATACACTTGTGAAAGATTCAAATACAAAAATATTCAAAATACTAACGAGGTTCATGTAGGTTGCATAAGAAGAGAATCGAGTAAAAATTATTTTTTCTTAAGCTTGTTCTCTTAGGAACATAGATAATTAGTAGATTTACTTGTAGTGGCTGTTTGAGTGTGAGGGGATTATGCTATTTTCCCTTGTGGAAATCAGAAGCCTAGAAGCACTTAAGCTTTCACTTGGAGGAATCATGGTAATTAAACAAATTTATTGATGTTCTTGGAAGAAAACAACATGGATAGGAGATTATTCTCTTTTCCCTAGTGGAAAATAAAAAATCCAGACTCCTAAGTTTCCAATCCAATTTCCTTTTCATGTTAATACTTTAGAGAGCATGCTGTTGAGGAAAATATCTCATGGGTATGACTCAAGTGGGGACAAGGCAAAGCCAACCCTCCCAACCGACTATAATCAAATGCCTCCTTGATATTAAAGTCTCATAGGATGGGTGCATTACTTCATAGGGATATAGGCCTCAATTTCTCTTGCAAGACTATAGATGGTGTATTCAAATGGATTCCCTTACTACAAAATCTAGGATAGAAACTACCCAATTTACCCCCTAAAGGTTGGTAATCATTGTGCAAGAGAGATAGTAACTCTCCCAAGACACTCTTTGGATTTTGTTCCCCCATTGGTTCTTGGATTTGGCTAAAATAACATTGTGTGATCCATTTCGTATTCACCAATGACTATATTTTGATTAGCTATTGGGTATGTACCTAGGCTTGCAAGAAAAGGTTTCCAATCCAAGCCAAATTCCTATAGGGTATAATGTTCTTGGTATCATTTTAACAACAAACTTCCTAATGTGTATGAAAAATGAACAAATTTCACCTAATAAGGACATGAAACAAACTAAAAAATCAAACGTACTCCTCAAACCAAGTGAAAAACTAAATTCCATACACACAAAAAGTCACACCCCATATTTCAAGTCGTATTTGGCCCTTCTTGATTCACATCCTGCATGAGGTAAATCGTGAGTCACACATAAATAAAGAGTCATATATTAGCTTTATTGAGTTGCATCCCAAGTTAAAAAATTTTCATTGCATTAGTCACATCTGACATAGTGAGGTCTTCTATACATTCTGAAAAATCTCAATCATTGATTTGGATGCCCTTTTTGATGTTCTATCACGTACAATTGTTATAGTCACTAAAATATGAGGTTATAGAGTATTTTCATCAAGTCACACCCAATTGTATTATCGGTTTCAAATGGTCAATCCTTTCTCAATCTCTTGTTTATCTTGAATCCTTAAATTAATCAATATAGTTCTTAGTAGTCGCATATCAGGGCATTCTAACCCTCATCCAGACAACTGAAACTATCCTCATTAGATCTTCAATCAATTTGATCTTTTACTGAAAGCAAAGTAATCCTCAAACAAGCACTTGTTCAAACATTCAATTAGTTGATACTAAATCAATGGCTTATACTTTGTGCAATCAGAATAAACCTCAATTTCCATGTTTAATACTAGAACCAATCGCTATCGTTTCAATAAAAATTTGGAAGATCCTTCTAGACTCATTATTTTTGATCGAGGAGAAACTTTAAGAATGAATCCTATACTCAATAAGGAATCACCAATCCAAATAACCTATGAAAACCATACTACTCCAACCATGTCTCAAAATGATTATGACTGGGGTGAATGAAACAAAAATCTGGACAACCAAGGAAACTGAGATAAAGAAGATAATCACAGATGTCATGCTAGCTCAGATAGTGATGAAGATTCCATTGAAGAGGAATTTTGAAAGTGCCAACAAAACAAGAGATTCAAAAAGATGTTGGAAAGGACCTTTAATGCTTACAAAGAGTGATACTTTCTACACGTGGCATCTATGGGGGTTAAACTTCCAAAAGACTTTGATGTAGATCAATTGAAAATAAAGGAAATTGAAACACCTATTTCTATTCTCGCTAAACAAATGATGTAGATACAAACCAAAATTAAGGGTTTGAAAGAAGGAAAGGATAAACCCTCCAACCAATATTGTCATGCCCAAAAAATAAACACGCAAAAAAACACAACAATTTTTTTTTTTAAAAGACTAGTTGTGTGATGTTTATGTTCAATGTTTCAAAGAATGGGTCGACTACAGTTATGCCAACCATAACCTAGGGTTACTAGAACAACAAGCCAAAATCAAATAACGACTACTAAGTGATTGCACTGGTTTACCAAATCCACCATTATGCAAAGAGGGCCAACCTCGGAGACCAAGCTCGCTTAAAAAGGACTCTAGATACGGTGATAAAACATAAGGTTGAGTTTACTAAGGTTAGCTTGATCAATACATCTCGAGGTATGAATTCATCCATGCATAGAGTCTGTATTCAAGTTGGTAGATAAACAAATGTTATCGAATCAATGGCAGAATGACCATCTTATAGAATTCACATACCAATCAATCGGTCCTATTGTATGATGATGGAACTTCAAAATAAACGTTTAATCCTTACCTATTATTGTCCGCTTAAGAGCTGATTATTGGTTTTCTATGCCTCCTTGTTCTAAGATTTGTGTATTAAATTTAATTACGCAAGGTTACCATTACATTATCCTTTGGTAAGGATTAATTGATTTATTTGTCATTTAATTACATTACTAAATCTTAACAACCTTAATGAGGTTAATAATTAAAAAGTCTATAATAAACCAATTTTAACTGTTAACTAGTATTTTATTTAATTTACCTTACTAATAAAGTATGCAATTAAAATAACCAAACTTGTAAATCTCCTTAGTTGGAACAACATTAGGTGAATAAACACAAAGGTCTATATTCATTTAAAAAAAAAACTTTACTATTAAAGAATACAACAATCAATTTATAAATATATTATTCTAATAAAAGAATGTAATAATAATTTCATGAATTATTTTATCTATACAAAACTTATTAAACATAATAATAACATCATATATAAACTAAGCTAACTAAAATCATTTATTTAAATATAACTAATTAACTAATTAATTTAACAAATTAACTATTATTAAAGAATTTAATTAAACTAAACCAAAAATACAATAAAAATATTAATTAATAAATATATTTATTAATTAATAAATATAAAATATCAATTAATAAATATATTTATTAATAAATAAATCTATTAATAAATAAAAATAAAAATAAAATTAAAAATTAAAAACAACTTGCACAAAGTTTGTTTTAAGTCCCCAAGGGATTCGGTGACGAGGCTCGCTGCCGCCAGCGGTACCCTACTACCGCAGGGCCCGCTGTCTCATGACAATAGTCTTGTTGTAGCAGGTCTGCTTGTCGTGCGGTAGTAGTACCCTATTGCGGCAGTGTCCTCTGAAGTGGAAGGGGGTGGGGTGTGGCGCCCGCGCCTCCCCCCACTTAATTCATTTTTTTTTACAATTTTTTTTAACACAATCTTTTCAAAGGTAAAAAAATTATATATATATTTAATTTTTATTTAGTAAGTTTTTTTTGAACGAAATTTGGGAATATATATATATATATATATTTTAAAGGGGCCTTTTTCTTAGCTTCTTGGGTGGCGACCTAGGTGGGTCCCACCCACTAGGCCTTGTCCTTAGATAGGGTGATCAAGTGGGTTTATATATTTTATCATATTAATATTATATCTCTTTTTTTTTTGAAGGCAAGTGGGAGATACAATTTTTTTTGAATAAAATATTGACTGTGGCAAAAGGAAAATGTATGGGAATTTTTCCCATACATTTTCCAGAGACCTGTAGGTCTCTTTTGCCTTTGTTTTGATTTTCACACTTGCTTTTATTTTTTTTTCTCACTTATGATTTTGTTTACTACAATTCATTTTTTTGGAGCTAATGACAATGGAAAATAAATATTTTATTTATCTACACACTACTATATCCTCTACGGATAAGTCCAAAAGAACTAAGATGAGTCTCTCTCTCTCTCTCTCTTTTTAAAAAAAAACTATCCACACAACTAAACTATCAATTTCATTTGTCCATTGTTTTCAACCAGAATTCTATCACTTAAAATATCAAGAGGATGTTCTAATGGATTTAAAGGTAACATACAATACAATGGTAAACAAGATTGCAACATCATTATATTTCCAATATGAAATTTTCAACATGAGACTCATAGTAATTTTTAGTGGCTAATATTTGCCAATTGGCTAATTCTGAAAATTTGAGAATCTAAATTTGGCTAATAATTCAAGATTTAAGACAACCTAAATCGCCACATTTTTACAAAATTTTGATTTAGAAATATTTAAATCGCTAAATAATTTATTTTATAAAAAACTTGAACTCAAAAAATTCGCCACAATATTTGATACATGATTAGATTTGATTTTCCAGAATTTTATAAGTTATTGTACAAATTTAAATTAATTCTCCAATAATATATCATGATTATTAGTTACCGTAGGGATCTATCACCAACTTTTAGTTTCCATTACTGACTTAAAGTATAATCTAGTGACCCTCATTATATTCTGAGGTTAAAATGTTACTAATTTATTTTGTAATGCTTATGGGAGCTAAAATTTCTTTCAGATTGTTGATCTCAATATAAATCAATGGTCTTCAAGAAATTTTGGGCCCCATTAGTATTTAAAAATATCAATACATTTGTCTCACACAATACAATGAGGTTATTAGATTATATTTTAAATAAATGGTAGCAAGTAATTATTATAGAGTCTATTCCTTAAACCCATCAAAGATTTCCACATTAAGCATAATAATTTTCTACTAGAATTCTTATTTTTTAAATAGAAGTATTCACCATGGCGATTAATTTATTTATTTATATTGTTTGAGATTCGCCAATATTTTCTACAAAAAAATTGTTTTAAAAAAATAATCGCCAATAAAAATACTTTTTTTTCAGAAAATTGAGAGATTCTCCAATAGAAATTAATTTATTTTTTTCAAGAAAATGAAATATTCGCCAAGATTTTATATCTTTTTTAAGAGGGGGGTTTCTTAAAGATTACCCTGATGAGACTTTACATTTTAAGAGCTAAAATACATGGTTTTCTTTTCAACATTGAATCAAATCTATAATAAACAAGGATCAATTTCACATATGCTTGATATGTATATCACATTAATACATCTTATACATTAATCAAATGAGTGTCTTCTCATTCATGATTACCACAATGCAACAATAAATTTGCTTCCACATGGACACAAAATAAAACTCTCCCAAGCTTTATCCTTCACAAAAAACATGGCCTTCAAACCTGCAAATAAAAGGGGAAAAACCATGGAGAGCTCACCTCCCATCCAAGGTCTCAAGGAGATCACCCCCAAGCTTGGAGAATCAAGACTAAATGGGTACATGCACAACACAATGCTCAAAAACACATATATGATCAAAACAACATTTAACTCCCAACCAAGGCTTCACAAAGGGATTCCTATAATCCATTGAGATAGGGTGAAGGTGGGATTTTCCAAGGAGGAGAATGCCATACCAATAATAATTCTCAATAAGAGTTTTTCCATGCCCTTCCAAGGCTATATTGTCATTCCTTCCATATACAAGTTTTTGTCATTTCCATTCTCAATACAAGATTTTCCACATAGCTTCATGGAGCCCATACCCCATGAAATTTTCCCTCTTCTGCAAGAGAAGAGACTCTCACTACAATGGAGAGCCCAACTAACCCCTTCACCCAAGGCCACTACTTCCCTTCCCAAAGGGTGAGTGATGCCTTCAACTCCCATGAACAACACACCCAAAGAAAACAAAACAAATAAGAATGAATCAAAATCCAAATGCATCCCAACCCAACACAACAAACAACAAGATTTTCATACATGAACACCATACAAGATTTACATATTCATCCAAAACAACAATATACAAAGCTAAAATGCAAGAGCATTTTTCCATGGCAAGAATTCACCAAAATTGGTCCAAGAAAAATGGCAAGAATGAAGTTGAGAAGAGGTCCTTATCCAAATCCCTTAACTTTCTCCTTTCTCCAACCTTAAGTGTCTCTAAAATTAGAGAATGGGTGAACACCCACTAAGTCTCTCCAAACCCTCTAAAAAGACCTCCAAAAGTGTACTCAAGACCTAGCAATTAATGAGACATGCCCTCTAGTCCTTTGGTCTTACCTCTTGTCTCCCCTCTTAATGGTGAGTTTAGTAAGGAGTGTGGGACAAGTTAGATATATGTGGCCATCTCCATTTTCGCCACTTTTGAAAAGTAGGCTTTTTGGAGGGCCATAATGGTGATCTAGGCTTTCCCATAGGTAAAAATTAGCCCCCAACACATGGTACCTCCTAGGGTTAGCTAATTTTGGCCAAAAATGCACTCTAGGGTCACTTTTGAGCCCTCTAAAGTAACCCTAAAGTTCAAATCCGAGTTCCAACTTGATGTGATCTCTACAAGACATCTACATGCAAGTGGGACTAATATAATACCCTTTAAGGTTAGGTGATTCTTGCCCAAACCCTAATTGACATGTCACCATCCACATGGACAATACAAGTGCCAAGTGACCCCAAAAAAAATACACATCACATTCACAATGACATGTCCAATTAACAACAAAAATCTAACTATTAACACACATTCAAATTATGTTTACGACAAGGATCACATTACAATGAGATTTCAATCCCTTATTGGATCAAACCTTGGCTTAATCAATTCACACGTGTTTAGCCCTAATTCTCTGAATAATTCCATGGTTTCCTTTCATGCACACTAAACTTGAGCATCAGTAGTCCAAGGTAATAAAATCACATGTAAATATACAACTCATAATAAGCAACATTAATCAATATGCATAATTCAATTCCTAATTATAATTTCCATTCAGTAATGTTTAAACATGGTATCTTCATAAATCATCATGACATATTATCCATACTTCTTCCTAACATAGAGCAAAATCCATGAAATAATCTAATCTAATCATGATTAAATCTTCTTATCAATTCACATATCTAAGTATGTATAACCAAAATCAACCATATGTTCTAGGTTCTAATCCACATCAAAATGTAATCCACACAATATAATCATCATCATAAAACAAAATATCACGAGTCTCTGTCAGAATAATCAAAAAGTGTATCAAAGTATCAAATCATGAAGTATGAAAATGCGAAAGTGTCAATAGTGCTATGATGGGTCGGGGTGAGGCCTCACATCCTCCCCCTCTAGGCATGAACTTCCTTTTGGAGTTCATCAAAAAGGTATGGGTACTATGATCTCATTTGTGTTGCATCCTCCCATGAAGCTATGACCTCATCATAACAATCCCACTAGACCCTAACCTAGTCCAGCTCTCTGCCACAAAGTGCCAGGGTCCATCGAGCTAAAATGTGAATGGGATCCAAGGCTAGCTACTCGTTTGAATTCACTTTCAAGACATCCCAATCTATAATATGAGACTCATCATAAATATATTTCTGTAACATAGATACATGAAACACATCGTGGATGCATGTCAGGTTGGGTGGAAAATCTAGATGATAGGCAACTGGTCCTATCCTCTCCAAGATCTCGAAAGGTCCAACAAAGAAAGGCACCAACTTAGAGCCCTTTCCAAAATGGATTGGACTCTTATGCGGGTGGACTCTCAAGAAAACCCTATCTTCAACCATATACTCTCAATCAACTCTCTTCACATCTGCATACTTCTTCTATCTATCCCAAGCCTCTCTAAGATGTTGTCTAATCAAAACCACCTACTACTCCATCTCCTTGACCAACTAAGGTCTAATAGATACTCTATCCTCAATTCTGTCCCAACTCAGTGGTGTCCTGCATGGTCTACCATACAAGGCATGATATGGTGGCATACATATAGAGGAATGATGCCCATTATTATAGGAAAACTCATCCAGATGAAGGTACTCCTCCCACTTGACCTGATGGTCCATCACATACATGTGCAATATGTCCTCTAAAACCTGATTAACCCTCTTTGTTTGTTCATCTGTCTAAGGGTGGTATGCTGTGCTGAAATTGAGTCTAGTGCCTAATGCTGCCTGAAGCTCTCTCCAAAAGGAGGATGTAAAAGGTGAGTCCCTATCTGAGATGATCTTACAAGGAATGCCATGAAGTTTGACAATGTCTCGTAAGAAAACTTGTACCACTGCTTATGCTATGAATGTGGTATGAATGGGTGAGAAGTGGGTGACTTTGGTCAATGTGTCGACTGTCACCATGATGGCATCATGATGATGAGAGGACATAGGGAGACCAACAATAAAATCCATGGAGATAGTATTCCACTTCCACTCTGGTATCTCATGTGGCTGCAGGAGCCCACCTGGATGACTATGCTCTACCTTCACCCTCTGACACTCTAGGCATCTAGCAACTATGTTGGCAATCTTCAATCTCATGCCTGGCCAATGATACAACTGTCTCAAATTGGCATGAAACTTCTTAACTTTTGGATGAGTTACATAAGGTACTCTATGAGCCTCAAGCACAATAAAATCTTGCAAGTCACCCGTAGAAGGTACATAGATGCATCCCCTATGGTGTAGTAAGCCATCAGACTCTAGTGAATAATCTGCAAACCTCCCCTCAAGAGGTTTCTGAGAATGGATAAACTATCAAAACTCCTCATACAATCCATCCTCTAGAAAATGATGCATAATGCATTCTCTCAGATCAGTACTAGTAGTCATAGATGAGAGCTCATGCCATCTTCTACTCAAGGCATCTGCAACTACATTCTCTTTCCCCTTGATGTAATGAACATCAAAATCATACTCACATAAGAACTCCATCCATATCCTCTGCCTAGCATTAAGATTAGGCTGTGTAAAAATATATTGTAGACTCTGGTGATCTGAATGAAGCTCAAATTAGTGACCTAGAAGAACATGTCACCATCTCACTAAAGCATGAACCACTACTGCGAACTCTAGGTAATTAGTAGGGTAATTAAGCTTTTGAGTCTTTAGCTTCCTAGACTTGAAAGCTATAGGATGACCATCCTACATAAGGACTGCTACTAAATCATCTAGTGAAGTGTCTGTGCATACAAAAAAATATGTCGAAAGATCTAGCAATGCTAAAATAGGTGCACTAGTGAGGGCTCTCTTGAGCTCCTAGAAAGCTCTCAAACACTTCTCTGTCCACTCATACTTCTTCCCTTTTCTCTGAAGGGAAGTGATGGGATGAGCTAATCTAGAAAATCTTGCCATAAAGTGTCTATAAGCATGACTTCACACCTCTTGGAGAACCATTAGATGTAGTGCTCAAGACTCTCTTGGACAATAAGATAATCACTCTACCAAAGTCAAGGCCATGGGAGCCACAAATCAAACTGAGATGGTGGAATGATAATCATTATTATGAATTTCATAGGAATAAAGGACACAAGACCAATGAATGTATGAAGCTTAAGCACATAATCCAAGATCTGATAGATAATGAAAAGATCAAAGTGGATGGTCACCAATCAAATAATGATCACAAAGAATTCAAAGAACCATTGTCTTGATATGAAAAGGGTGAAAGATCTAACTCCAAGGGTAATAAGATCAACTACACATACTATACACACTGAGATGTGCACTTCTCTAAGCCATTGATTCCAAGAGAATCCATGAATGGGAGACCTTGAAAAATGACCTAGAGCTCCCTAGGCATGGAGTGCAAAGAAATTAAGTGTGCTCTCAGCTAGAGCTATTTAAGCCTATGACCTTGCTAGTAAACCATGTAATGGGAGATTCAAAGGAGACAAGGGAAAGAATGCCAATATCCTCAAGAATCAAAATGTGAATGAAATGCAATGCTAGAAATGAAGATGCAAGATATATTAAGATGAATATGCAAATTAAGCTATGGAAAGAAAAGATGCAAGTATTACAAAACCCTTCTAATTAGACTATGTGAATCAATCTAAAGCATAAAGGAAACTAAGCTATGCATGCCATGATAATGAAACTAAAATGAAAGAATGGAACTAAGATAGCATGTGAATGTAAAAGCTAAGAATGCTTCAAATCTCCAAAGCTCCAAAGTCACCTAGAAAACTTGTAGCATAACGTTAGTATTCAAAAGATGGATGCTAAAATGAGAAGAGAGCTCTCCTTTTATAAGAAATGAGAAAGAATGGACTATGGAGATTAAGAGGCAAAAGATTTAATCAAGGGTGGAGCTTGAAAGGAGAGCAATCCATGTGCACAAGTATCCTCCAATGGGAAAATAAGAGTTGACTTTTGTGTCCATATGAGACAAAAAGTGCTTTCTCCCTTTTTGTAAAATAGGAATAATGCTTTATTTGTGCAACTTAGGATAAGAGGAAAAGTGGGGGCTTTTTATTTAATAAAAGAGGAGGAAATTCCTTTTAAATAAATAAAGACTTAGGATAAAATGGTTAGCCCATAGAAAATAATTGAATAAATTATAGAACTAGGATTTGATCAAGAATAAGCAATCGATAATTTTAGCAAATAATGCTAGCAAGGGGCTAATAGTCTAGATAACCATTTTTGGGTGATTACATTTGCCCCTCTTTGACTAATGTGTGATCGATCTGGGATCACATTACGTCAAAGAATAGATAAGCCAAGAAGGCAATAGATAGAGGTCTGACTCCAAAGAATGAAGTGCAGAGAGATAGCAAATCCTGCATGGTCAGCCTGGTAGCAACAGTACTGAACACTTAGGAAAGAGATGGATAATATCAGAACTCGAGATGAGAACTAACATGTCAAGCATAAAGATAGATCGATTAGAGAAAATGAAAAGGTCAAGCATATGCTCTGGAGAATAGCCAATAGGATATTATGTGTCTGCCCCCTCAGGATCGAAATCAAAATTAGGTAGAGGGAAGGCAGAAGCAAGAGCAACATGATCAAATCACTAGAAATCATAATCAAAGATGAAAGATAAGAGAATAAAGATCAAGTAGATATGCCCCAATGAAGACTTTAGAGAGATGAAATGAAATGTGAATGAAAGACTAGAAGGGTGAGAGAGATGGGAATGAAGAAGGAAAGAATGCCCCAATGAAGATCGAAGGATCAGGCCTAAAAAGGTCAACCAACTGCACAAAAGAAGGTGAAAGTTTCAAAATGCAATTTTGACTATCAAGATGAACTTGAATTTTGATTTCGATCCTGAAAATGGATCTAGGATGTCGAAATTAGCCAAGGGTGCAATTTTCACGCAATTTTGAGGTGTTTTGAAAATTAGGTCAAAAAGTCAAAATGCTATAAAAGGAGTAAAAAGGTCATTTTCAAAATCATTTGTCTTTTAGTGATTTGAGAACCTTAAGAGCTTAGAGAGAGAAAATGGCCCAGCAAGCAGCAGTCCCGATTCATAGGCATCAATTTGAGTGCACCCGGTTGCACAACCAACCTCCATAGTATGGTGCCCCGGTATGTTTTCAGAAAAACTTGCCCTTTTTGAGTTATTACGAGCATTTAATGCATTTTGACACATGTTTTTAATATTTTTGAAATTTCAAATTTAAAAAATTGAGCAAAATATCGTATGATCTTTTGCAAGTATCACACCATTTGAGGGAAAATGTCATGCGATACTTCGTGGGTCAACATAATATCTCACCGGCATTAAGTCTAATATCACACGATACCAGATGAAATATCGTGTGATGCTACGCAAAGTATCGCACTTCAAGATACTATTGTACTGCTATAAGAAGAAGTATCATTTGATACTTTATCAAAAAATAGTATCGCACAGTTGAAAAAGTTGATATGTTATAGTGTTTTTGAGCAAAATGACATGGGTCTAGACAATGTTTTCTTTTTAAGATGTGTTGTACTGATTTTATACATCCATCATGATATGTTCTGACATCTGGCTTTAGATTGATGGTTTGCAAGAGTTCTTTCTGACACTGTTGATTAGAGTGCTGAATGTTACTGGGCTACAGTATGTCTGAGATCTAGATGATCCAGGTTGGGCAGACTTGAGGGCGATGGGCTTCGGCTACTTACTGCAGTTGCCCCATATTCAAGCTGATCATGGGTTGTTGACTGTGCTAGCTAAGAGATGGCATAGTGAGCACAACACCTTCCATCTACCTACTGGAGAGGCATCGATCACTTTGGAGGACGTCTATCATATTTTTTGAGTGCCTAGCCATGGCGATCCTGTAAGTATAATCATGTTTACAAATAGTCATAGTTGTAAAGTTTCCATATAAAAGGAAACTGACATGATTGTTTGGTGGCATAGGTATACTATGACCAGGATCCTACCAAGGGATGACAAGCCATCCAAGGCATGTTCCAGGATGTTACTATTATAGATAGACACATTAGCTGGGATCGATTGATGGATGATTTTGGCAGGGACTTCCCAGTGCCTTGCATTGTTGCTTCTATTATTACACATGCCCTTATCACTGACAGGAGTCAAAAGGGTTTTTCACTAGGATGGGGTAGATTGTTAGTAGATCTGGTAGCACATCCATGATGGATGGCATGGGGCCCGGCCATATTGGCCAATATGTACCATGAGCTCCATGAGATCATGTATTGTGAGAGATAGCCATGGGCATGTGGTGCTATTCTAGCACTAGTGTGGGCATGGGAGCACATCATTGTGGTGCATCCACATGTACAATCGAGGGAGAGGAGACATCCCTTCATCTACAGATATGCAGGATTCTTGTCACAACCTCATAGAGGGGATGTGATATACTATAGGAGGATACTAGATGAGTTGACTTCCTTCCAGTGGCAACCATACAGATAGGTTGGGCCATAGGGTGATGTGGAGGATGAGCTAATCTATATGTTATGCAGTCGACCACTAGTAGGCTAACACCCAGATATCATGGAGTGGTTTGCTATCTCTCAAGCATGGAGGCAGTTTGGGCGGCAGTAGGGAGTGTCTACAAAGACTACTACATATGCTCGGGCTAGGGATGAGGAGGGTCAGGGCTGGCTACCAATGCTGGATTACCATCAAGCAGTACAGGATACAACAACCATATAGAGAGAGCAATGGGACTATCTCCCAGACATGGAAGATGCATGGGTTGATGTAACCTATAGAGAAGAGTGGTAGCGAGATCCATTTCCTAGGTTCACGGTACCTGATGCATAGCCAACAACTCAGGGAGGTGATGGTGATGATGGGGATGGAGGAGATGGAGGAGATGGAGGGAGAGCTAGGGAGAGAGGTCAGAGCTCATGATCAGGTGGCCAAAAATGGCCACAGGGATAGGGTTTCACTGAGGAGGATGATGATGTGGTGAGGCTAGCTCGCCAACAGGTGAATGCAGGACAACCTGCAGGGGGTGAGGATCTAAGGGCTAGGATCCAGGCTCTAGAGATGGAGATGCACCAGTTACGCATCACCATAGTAGTCAGAGAGCAGTAGCTGACAGATTTGAGAGCTAACCTTGAGCGGCAGGATAAGACTATATAGGTTGCTACTGCAGAGTCACGAAGAGAGGCAGCGCAAGCTGCATACTATCATGGGCTCTATATACAGGTAGTACCAGTGGGTCAAAGAGCTCCTCCCTACTCAGTGATAGTTGGTAGATCAGATATGGTACTAGATGTAGCACCACCTCCTCCACCACCAGGTCCACATGATGGTGGTAGTGAGTCCTAGGTTTAGGGTGTTTAGATGTTTTACATATCATGAGACTTTGATCCAGATTTTGGGGATCTCATATTGTATTTTGTATCATGAAATTGTTATATATATGAGATTATTGGATTTGTGATGTATCTGTGTAGTTGTCTCACTTGTGATGGATGTATCAATTTTTATATTATCTTGTCATTTTACTCAAAATGTATGTTATAAATGCTCATGTATATTCTCTCTCATAGATGTATGTTTAATTCTCATGTGTATGATATATATTCATGTTTCTAAAAATGATCTCTTTCAGGATATAGAGATGATGAGAAGATTAACCCCTTGTGATGACAGGAACAAGATGTGATGTGAAAGACAAGGAGTGAAAGACATGATCGAGAAAAGAAAAGGTGAGCACAGTTGACTGATAGGTCCATGAAAGATGAAAAGGAGAGCTCTCTCCATATGCAAAATGCAAAACTAAACTAACATGAACCTAAGAATGCAAGCTAGTATGAAAAGTGGTTTACTTGCAAGGTCACAAAGCTTTTAGACTCTAATATTCATCATCAAGTGTTATTGGTAGCATCGTAAGATCATACAATGCACACTAGTATAACTATGTGAATCTGAATATGATCTATATCAGATGGGTATGTGGGAATCCCACCTAGGCACCAAATACATATAGGTCAAGATGACTAGTGCAGTGAGATTGCCTAAGTTTAATGTGGCAAGATTATACTCGCATCAAGACATAAGGAAAGTCAAGATGACTATAAGTATGCACTTACAAAAATAGTCAAGGATAATACCTTGTAGGTCCCAATGTCAAGTGGAACAAGCATAAATGCTAATGACAATTAGGACCAAAAAAATATACCCACAAGAAGAAAAAGAAATAAAACATGTCCTCATGCCCCCAGTCTTCTAGCTATGCATCATCAAAAACCATTAGGGAGAGAACACTCAGCTAAGAAATCATCATAGATAGCACACAGAGAAAGAAAGTCCATCAAGTCTTAGCAAGTCAAGTGGTTTAAGTGCGTGTGTGTAGGTCATAGAGTCAATCTTTGAGTATCACCTCTGCCGGTGGAAATATCGCATCATTCTGGATTGCAGGTAAACATCTGATAAGTGTTGAAAAACACTTGACGCTAGGGAAGTGTTGAAAAACATAGTTGGGGTGGTGTTGAAAAACACCGTTGGAACCAAGTGGCCCAAGAAACCTAAATGCACAAAGAGACCCAAGATAAGCTTAGAGCAACATATGCCCCCTAGACTAAGATAAGAGTCAATTCTAGGCTAGGAGAGGCAAAGTGAGAAGTGGAGTGAAGGAGTGCCATGAAAGGCTGATAGACATAGGTGCAAGGGTCTCAAGCAGTGCTTGTTTCAGGTTTTCACCACTTGATAGATTTTTTAGGACTTTTTTCAATTTTTTTGTATTTCTGCTACCAAGGTGCCTGTTTCCAAGTTTTCACCAAGGCACTTTTTCTATTTTTTTGAATTTGTTGCATTTTTTGATTTTTTTGGTGAGACATCAAAGTGCCTATTGCTAGGTTTTCACTAGGATGCTCATTTTTTCAGGACATTTTATGCTTTTTAGAATTTTTTCAGCATCATATATGAATTTTTTTCAGATTTTTTCAGGATCAATAAAGAGTATGTACAAAAAAGCTCAAGAACCTTAGGCATAGAACTTTTTCAGATGTAGAACATTGATAGGCTCAGTAAGCTCTTCTCCCTCAGGTGTAGATAGCTGATAGGCTCCAGACCCAAATACTATTGTGATGATGTAAGGCCCTAACCAATTTGGCTCAAACTTGCCTTTCTGTTCCCTATTCTACTGATTTTTGGGATTTTCTCTGAGAACTAGTTTACCCACTTGGAACTCTCTAGGATGAACTTTCTTATTGTAGGCAGTAGACATTCTCTTCTGATAAGTGTGCATGTGATCAAAGGTGGCCTTGCAGCATTCTTCCAATGTGGTAAGCTCATGCACTCTCATGGCCCTTTGGTAATCAAACCATGGAGAGAGACTCTTAGTGAAGGTATTTCAACCTCTAATGGTAAGACAACCTCAAAACCATAGACCAAGGAAAAAGGTGTTGCACCTGTAGGAGTGCAGATAGACGTTCTATAATCCCATAGCACAGGATTGATCTATAGATGCCAATCCTTGCCTGATTTGTGCACTGTTCTATGGAGAATTTTCAGCAATGTTTTGTTTGAGGCCTTAGCTTGGCCATTCCCTTGGGGGTAGTAAACAGAAGACCAATGTTGTTTGATTTTAAAATTTTTGCACAAGTGCTTTAAGTCTTTGTTCTTAAATTGGCCACCGTTATCCATGACTATGGAGGAAGGAATACCATAGCGACAAATGATGTGATTCAAAATAAATAGGGAAACATGTTTGCCTATAGCTGTAGACAGTGAGACAACTTCAACCCATTTGGTGAAATATTCAATAGCTGTAATGATGAACTTATGCCCACTTGATGAACTAGGACAAATATTGCCTACCAAGTCAAAGGCCCATTGTTGAAATGGCTAGTAAGTAATAGAGGGGATAAGCTCAGGTCCAGGAGCATGAATGAGATTCCTATGTAGTTGACATTTTTTGCAGGACTTTGCATATCGAATAACATTAGCTTGCATAGTAGGCCAATAGTAGCCAGCCCTAAGCAATTTTTGAGTGAGCACAAGACCATTAGAGTGTGACCCACATATGCCATCATGAACTTCAGCTAGTGCCTTTTCTGACTCCTCTATTTCTAGACACCTAAGGAGAGTTTCATCTAGACCCTTCCTATACAAGTCACCAGAGATGAGGGTAAAGTGTGAGGCATTATAGATGAATTGGTGCTTCTCATTGTGTGTTAGATTTTTAGTGATAACTTGATCTTGGAGATAGGAAAAGATGGTGGCATAGCGAGAGGAGTCATGACTGACCACAGTGTAAATGACATGGTCATTAGGGGAATTGTAGGTAGGGTAGCATAATTCTTCCATCAGGAACTCAAAGCATGGTTCATGCTCTTCCAGTTGCAGAATGGATGCCAAAGTAGCCATGGCATCAGTAGCCTTGTTCTCAGCTCTAGGAATTTGTTTGAATGTGACAGATGTAAAATAATTCCTGAGTGAGTCTATCATCCTCTTGTAGGGAACCAACTTGTCATCTTTTGT
This sequence comes from Chamaecyparis obtusa, assembly GCA_027943335.1. NCBI lineage: Eukaryota > Viridiplantae > Streptophyta > Pinopsida > Cupressales > Cupressaceae > Chamaecyparis > Chamaecyparis obtusa. Next base: position 230,729 of record BSBK01002096.1, read on the forward strand.
TTGGTACTCATCATTTACTTGGTTTATGACAAGTTGAGAATCTCCAAAAATATGCAACTCAGAAATCATCCATTCAATGGAAAGCTTAACACCTTTCAGCAAGGCTTCATATTCAGCTATGTTATTGGTGCATGGAAAGAGAAGCTTGTATGATTTAGGAATGGTGTATCTATGAGGGGTAACAAATAGGATTCTAGCATCGACACCATTCTATGTGTGAGAACCATCAAAAAACATTTTCCATGTATGCCCTGTGATATTCATGATTGAGGCATCTAGGAAATATATCTAAAGAGGAGCATTATCAGTCATAGGAAACTCAGCCAATTGATCCACAATTACTTGCCCTTTAATAGCTTTTCTCTCAATATACTGAATGTCAAATTCTGAAAGAATCAACATTCACTTGGCAAGGAGCCCAATAAGCACAGCTTTACTTAGGAGATATTTTAAAGGATCAATTTTAGCAACCAGCTGTGTAGTATGTGCAAGCATATAATGTCTGAGTTTTTGAGATGCAAACACCATAGCTAAACAAGCCTTTTCAATACTGGTGTAGTTGAGTTCATAAGCAACCAGAGTGTGACTGATATAATATATAGCTCATTCTTTTCCCTTATCATCATGTTGTGCAAGGAGATCCCCTAAAGAATTTGCTAAAGTAGAAATGTACAATATCAAGGGTTTCCCTTGGATAGGTGGTATAAGGATAGGAGGTCATGCTAGGTAATTCTTGAGCTGGTCCAGATTCTTTTGACACTCCTCATTCCATATACAAGTAGCTCCCTTATGCAAATTTTGATTGAATGGTTGAGCTCTATCAGCTAGCTGAGAAATGAACTACCAGATATATTGGAGATGGCCTTGGAGACTCCTTAATTGTTTGATGTTACAAGGAGGTGGCATCTCCATGATAGCTTGCACCTTTTCTAGGTCTACTTCTATTCCTTTTGTTGATATTATGTATCCTAGTAGTTTCCCAAAAGTGACACCAAAAGCACATTTTTTTGGATTTAATCTGAGTTGAAATCATTCCATGCGGTCTAATATCAAACTCAAATCAGACAAATGAGTGCTTCATTGTTGTGATTTGGCAAGCATGTCATCAACATAGTCCTCCATGTTTTTGTGCATCATATCATGAAAGATGGTAGTCATGGCTCTTTGATAGGTTGCACTAGCATTTTAAAGCCCGAACGACATGACATTCCAGCAAAAGGTACCCCATGCACATGTGAAGGCTATCTTCTCTTGGTCCTTAGGGGTGATCTTAATTTGGTTATATCCAGAGAAGCCATCCATAAGGGAGTATATTTCATAGCCCATCGTCATGTCCACTATCATGTTGATATTCAGAAGTGGAAAATCATCCTTAAGGCATGCTTTATTAAGATCTTGGAAATCAGTACATACACGAATGGATTTGTCATGTTTGGAAATAGGGACAATGTAGGAAATCCACTCAGCGTAGTCAATCACTTTGATGAAGTTGGCTTTTAGGAGCTTCTCAAGTTCAGCCTTAACTAGTAGTGCCACATGGGGATGCATCTTTCTCAATTTTTTTTTGATAGGTTTGACCTTTGGAGCAATAGAGAGATGATGCATAATGAGCTCAGTATCTAAACCTAGCATGTCTGAGTATGTCCAGGCAAAATTGATCTTTTTCTCATGAAAGAATGTAGCAAATTGTTCTTTTTCTTCTGCTGAGAGAGACTGAGCCACATGTATGATTTTAGGAGATTCCTCTATTCGCAAGTTGATGGGCTGTGTAGGTTCTATGAGAACTAAAGACCTTTCTTGAAAATAACTCAACAGACTACCAAGTACCTTATCCTCGGGTGCCTCAGCGAGGTTTTCACCCTTAGATACATCTTTATTTTTACTATTTTGAGGTTTGAACACCACCACAATGTGGTTTTTTCCATCTGACCATTGTTTTTTTCTTTTGATTTTATGACTAAGGTACTTGATATCTAATTTAGTCATGTTTGTTGCTGGTGTGTTGGTGGAAGAAGTAATAGGTTCAATGGCATTGAGGTAGCAGGCGATCTCATAGTCATTTTGAAAAGAAGGCAATATAGGTCTTTGATCTTGGGAAAACCAATCTATGATATTTGAGTGTATGAGGGAAAGCGAAATGACTGGTTCAAGGTAATAAATGTGGGGGATATCATCTCTGGTGACAAGAGAAGTTGAGCGTATAGGGTAGGCTCCAAAAGTGTCAAGATCTAAATTATTCATGGAAGGACCAACATGGTCCATTAAAGCAATATGTGGATTGAACTCGTCAAACCCTACACATGACTCATCAACTATGTTGGGTTGGTCACTATAGGTATGAATCACATCAACATCCATATCTACTATAGAAGATCCATCTGAGAGAGTGTCCCATTCATATTTATTTGAATCGGTCGTGGAACTTCTGCTGGGATGTTTGCACCAAAAAGGCTTAGGAAACCTAGAAGTAGAGGTATTCATGTCATTATGTGTGAGATCTCCTCTTTCTATTAATTGTGCAATATTTCTATGCTGTCTATCAAAGCTCAATGACTCATTAGGCACAAAATTTCTGGATGTAGAGGCTTCAGCTGTATCATCAATAGGCATGCATCTTCTCCCCAAAGAAGTGAGGTAGAAGGAAGATAGTCTTCCATTTGGGCCATAGTGCATAGTGGTGATTCCTTGTCATATGTGTCTGAGCCACTAAGCATGAGAGTATTTCTAGAATATTCAGGGATGTCATTGGAAACACCATATCCTAGACCTATGGTATCTTTAGAAGACCGGCCATTAGTATGACTCAAAGGTTCAATTAGAGCGTGCCCATTGTTATTTAAAGGTCCATGACCTTGATAGCCCATTTTCTATAGAAATTTATCACCTTTACCATAGCGCTTAGGAGAAATGGGAGTAGCAACTATCATAGTGTCTTCTTCTTCTCTATAAATCCACTCCCTAACAGCTTGTTCTTCTTTTTTGGCCTCTAAGGGCATGGATGATTGGACAAATGTACCAAAAACTATCATGGTAGAAGCGAAAGTCTTTGTCTTCTTTGAAGGTCTACCATAGGACTTAGGGGAAGTAGGCATAGCAGCAATAGAGTCCAATGTGTATTCCCCCATACCAATACTCATCATCTTTAATTTTTGCTCAGCAACAATGAGGGAGGGACACATTATGATCATGAGAGGGTTTGTTGTGAGGAACAAACATCTCAGCAATAGTTAGAGTATTGATAGTGATGACATTGTCCCCATGAATCACAATCTCAGCTCCATTCTGTGGAAACTTGACACATTGATGATAAGTGGAAGGGACAACTTGCATTTCATGGATCCAAGGTCGACCCAAAAGAATGTTATATGTGAGTGGGATGTCCAACACTTGGAAAAAAATATCTTTCATGATAGGGCCCACTCTGACAGGTAGCACAACAAGACCTTTGGAAAATTTTCCACTTCATCATATGCTTTTATGGTAATCTTTCACCTAGGATCCACTACCAATTCAGACAATCCTAACTATTGTACCACATGGAAAGAAACAATATTTAACCTAGCACCATTGTTTATCAGGACTTGGCAGACTCGGGTATGGTAGACAAGAACTTCAATATGTAAAGCCAGATTATGAAGGTGACTAAGAGATGTGTCATCTTCTGTAGAAAAGGATAGGTAGTAGGGAGACACAATGTGGTTGACCATAGCCTAGAATCGATCTGGATCAATATCATTGGGAACATTTTCTGTACGAAGAGCTTTCTCAAGGATCTCTTTATACAAAGGGGATAGCTCGAGCAACTCAAAAATGGATATCTGAGCGGGTGTCTATTGTAATTGGTGCACAAGGTCATAGCTAGACAAAACTAAAGGAACCACTTGTTTGGAAGAAGAAGCTTGCTTGGGATCATGCGTGGTTTTAAGGACAATTTTGGCTTGTCCCCTAGTAACAAAATTTAGTGTCTCACTTCGGAAAGATGAACCACTCAATTTTTGCAAGACCAACTTTGGCATACCATGATTGGCGTTATTATCATCTTGAGATCCCACCATAAGAACATTCTCAACAGGCTCTATCATATTAATCACAGGTGAATTAGGAGTATATGTATAGTTGATCTTTGCATCATGATTTTTCTTATTTGCTTGAGAGGATTCTACTTTCTCATACTCAGGTAGAGGAGTCTTGAAAGCTTTGTGATTAGAATTTTTAACTAAGCCATCTGTGAGCACTATGCCTCCATCAATAAGATCTTGAATGGCATCTTTAAGCTTAAAACAATTATCTATCTTATGTCCCTTATTCCTGTGATAATGGCAGAAATGATCTTCTCTCCACCAATTAGGCTTAACTAGTGGATCATAGGGATGAGAATTGTCAGCAAGCATAAGATACTTGATGGCAACTAGAGTCTTAAGAATCACATCATATGGTTCAGCCAACTTAGTGTAGACTCATCGTTGATATGTCTTTTTTGGCTTGCCTGCATGTTGAGGCTTAGGAGCATTGTGAGTGTTGTCAGCCTCTTGTTGTTTTACTATGTATATAGCATTAGAAAGGTTGAAAGCTGGTTCTTTGGCTTTTGGGACACCCACAACACCATCATTAATAACATACTTATTTTTATTCCAAGGTTTGCTTTTGTCCTTGCCATTGCCCCTAGTATCTTTATTAATAACAATATCCCCCTTTCTTATGGCCACATCTTCAATCTGATACACACTTTCAACCATGTCATTGAAAGAGGAGAATAGTTGTTTCCTTAGATCATAATACATTTCTGGCACAAGAGTGTTGATGAAAATGTCAATCTTTTCTCTTTCGTCTAGCTGTCGAGGATATCGAGAATACAATGACCTCCAACATTATAAGTAAGTGGAAAATGGCTCACCTTGATTTTGCTTTAGAGCACTGAGATCTATCATGGTGATAGGCTGTTGGATGTTGTATGAGTAATGTTGGGTGAAGTGCTTAACCAACTCATCAAAAGTTTTAAGAGGTGGTGCCAACTTTGCAAACCATTCTAGAGCTTGTCCTTTCAAACTTCTAGGGAACAATCATAGAAGAAATGTGTCCTCATGAAGGAAGTCCATGCTAAGAGCATAAAAGTGATGCACATCGTCATGGGGGTCATTGTTTCCATCATACTTGTTGTATTTGGGAACCTCAATATCCCTAGGAAATGGGACCATGTATAGATTCCTGTCAAAAGGAAGAGCACAAATAGATTCTATGAAAGAAACCTTTGGAGGTTCTTTTTCTATTGCAAGTTGAGAAAGACATTGATTGGTTCATTACAATTCATCCCTAAGGATTTCCAATTTATTTGGTACTCTTTCTTGAACAATCTATCATACGTCATAGCCAGGAGGGAGCTTGTATCCCCTAGAAGTCATGTATTGAAAGTATTGATCTCCATTTCGCTCTAAAATTTTAAGCATCATACATTGGGATGCTTCATCTTGTTCAAATCTCATAAGCTCTTCACTATAAATCTCATCGTTAGCTTCTTCCTCATGCTGAGAGGGAGGGGGTCTAGGAGGTGAAGAGGGAGCAATAAAAGTTTGTCTTGGAGGAGATCTTGGTGGCGTGTTGTTTCCATAGTTACCCAAAGTACCAAAAGGAGGGGGTCTATATTCGTAGCCACTAATCTTAGGTTGTTCTTGAGACATCCCCTTCATAGCCATGCATCTAGTAGCATCCATTTTGTCTAAATGCGCTTGGTTGTCCTTATGCTCAAAATGTTCTTGCAAACAACATAACTTTTCTTGTTCGGTCAGAGTGAGTGAGACACTATCTGTGCATTTGGAGGTCTTGAATGTGGAAAAGAGGAAGCCCCCTTTGTACCATGGGGTGACTTTAGAATCTTCGGATTGGTTAGGATTGGAACTATCATTGCTAACTAGCACTCATGAGCATCTTGTGGGTGAAGGTAACTACGTATAGTTGAATGGAGGGTGACTCCCTTGCTCGAATTGAGACCAAGTTGAAACCAGCATGAAAAAGGAATGTTGGTTGAATAATAAAATGAGACAAAGTTTTTTAGATATTGAGATAAACAAAGCCAAAGAAGATCACTTGTCAAGATAGAACAATAAAGATGGCTGGTCAAAAGTGCTCAAGAACTTATAGCAATCAATTAACTCAAGCCAAGATATGTGCAAGAAGCTCAATTAGCAAGTAGCTAGAGAGGTAACCGTAATGTGACAAGTGATCAAAAAGTAGCATTTGGGACACTCAAATCTGATAATTTTAACTCATTTTCTCAGTCTAGAACAGACTCAAATATGTAGATAATAGACTAGGGTTGAGTAAGAATAGGAAAAGACACTCAACAAATGAAATTTCAAATTTGGCAGCAATGAGACAACAAAAAGATTCTAGGTGATAGTTTCCAGGCAAACAGGGTGACAAAATCTGACCAGGTGATATTCCTGACAGAGACCAAGCAATACTTTCTAGGCAGCCTATGCGATAGAATCCAGCCAAGCAGGGCGATAAAAAACTAGGAATGAAATATCGCACGATAAAACTTGAGATAGTGTGCGATTGGTTTTCAGTGTCGTACGACTCTTGACTAGTGAGCGTAAAAAGTCTCAATTTTTTAAGGTAATTTTTTCAATTTTGTAATCTGATGGGTAATTTGTTGATTTCAAACACAGTGACAACAATATTCAGGTAGGTTTGCAAATAGTAGGTGATGGAACATGTCATCAAACACTTGTGCAAGAGCAAAAGTAACCTTTCCAAGACAAACAATTGGGATATCAAAATGAAAAATTCTATGAGCACTACCACGATGTTTGTATGTTCAAGAATGTTTGCACGGGTACATAAAAATGAGAACAGTTAAAGAACTTGCTAGCCTAGAAGGACAAAGCCTCAATACTTAGAAAATTGGCCCACACTTGATGTTCCATTGCCTCACACAAAGTGGTTGCCCACAATAGATGTTGGCTTTGTCGTGGAGGTGTCAATGACACAACCAAAGGAACAAAGATGGTGAGTAATCTTGGGGTGATTCAGGTTATTCCACTTGGATCAATCCTTGCACCAAGAAGCTAAGTGGAAAAAAATGGTGGCCTCTACCTATGGTTCTTAGTAAGGGATTCCATTCGTAGTACCCCCCTTGCTCCCCAAAGGGACTCCTTACCTTGCGGCAAGTAAGGGACCTCATGCCCACAAGAGTACCTTAAGCATTCTTGCTCAACATTTTCCTCATGGTCACAATCCCACAAGTACTCATATCAAGTGAAGACAAGAACTACATCTACCAAGGTTTTGTGTCCTTGATAGCCTTGAGTTTATAGTGGGTCAGAATAGTCGGCAAAAGGCTTGTCCCTACTTGGGGTCGTTCCTCTTGATTTCTCAAGAGCAGGCCCGCTAAAGGATCCTAATGCTAAACAAAGAGTGGATTGACTTTTGAGTGTCAGGATTTCTGGTTCACCTCAAGGGTGAAGAGCATAATCTCCTAGCTCAAGAATCTCCCCCAAACACATCAAACAAAGAGTTCAATTACCCTCTTGTTTTCAAAGTCTAAAAGTGGGTCAGGATTTTTGGTTCACCACAAGGGTGAAGAGCATAATTTCCTACCACCAAAAGACTCCTACAACAAGATCTTAAGTGCCTAAGAAATGAGACAACTAGTATATGCCACAGTTTAAAGAAAAGTAAATAAACAAGAAATTGGTTGTTTTTAGGCATTGGGCAGCCCTGCAAAACATAATTAGTAGCCCTTTTGCCTTTGAAGCTTTGACATGCGATCTTTTTAGAAAATTTTTCAAGCAATGAAGGTACCTACAAGCACAAATTGTTAGCCCCACAATGGTTAGAAAAACAAAAATCCAAATGAAATCTACAAATGAAATCTATCTAACCATAGCAAACTAAACCAGCAAGCTAATTAGATCAAAACTTAGCAAGAAAGAACCAAGAAACAACTCATCACTGAGTACAGGTGATAGTACAATCACCAGAAGTATCACGCAATACTGTACATTATACTGTGGTGATATTATATTTCTGGGTGACACTTCACTATACCTTCAGGTGATAGAATGTTCCAAACAGTGTGACAAAATGATGCAAAGAGAGTGATACTTTAACTGGTAAAGTATCGCACCAGTATAGGAAAAAGTATTGCATGACACTAGTGAAGTATAGTATGATAATCTTCCCAAAAAAATAAAACTCTGTCGAAAATAGCAAGCTAAAAAGTGATGAAAAAAGTGCGGAAATGCATAAAAATGAAGGACAAAACAAGAGTGTTCTGCCCCATGGTGGGCACCAAAAATGTACACACTAATATGTGCAGTTCTCTAAGCCATTGCTTCCAAGAGAATCCATGAATGAGAGACCTTGGAAAATGACCTAGAGCTCCCTAGGCATGGAGTGCAAGGAAATTAAGTGTGCTCTCAGCTAGAGCTATTCAAGCCTATGACCTTGCTAGTAAACCATGCAATGGGAGATTCAAAGGAGACAAGGGCAAGAATTCCAATATCCTCAAGAATCAAAATGTGAATGAAATGCAATGCTAGAAATGAAGATGCAAGCTATATTAAGATGAATATGCAAATTAAGCTATGGAAAGAAAAGATGCAAGTATTACAAAACCATCCTAATTAGACTATGTGAATCAATCTAAAGCATAAAGGAAACTAAGCTATGAATGCCATGATAATGAAACTAAAATGCAAGAATGGAACTAAGATAGCATGTGAATGTAAAAGCTAAGAATTCTTCAAATCTCCAAAGCTCCAAAGTCACCTAGAAAACCTATAGCATAACGTTGTTATTCAAAAGATGGATGCTAAAATGAGAAGAGAGCTCTCCTTCTATAAGAAATGAGAAAGAATGGACCATGGAGATTAAGAGGCAAAAGATTTAATCAAGGGTGGAGCTTGAAAGAAGAGCAATCCATGTGCACAAGTATCCTCCAATGGGAAAATAAGAGTTGACTTTTGTGTCCATATGAGACAAAAAGTGCTTTCTCCCTTTTTGTAAAATAGGAATAATGCTTTATTTGTGCAACTTAGGATAAGAGGAAAAGTGGGGACTTTTTATTTAATAAAAGGGGAGGAAATTCCTTTTAAATAAATAAAGACTTAGGATAAAATGGTTAGCCCATAGAAAATAATCGAATAAATGATAGAACTAGGATTTGATCAAGAATAAGCAATTGATAATTTTAGCAAATAATGCTAGCAAGGGGCTAATAGTCTAGATGACCATTTTTGGGTGATTACACATATAGATAATGACAATGTCATTCACTTGATTAAACCAATCATACAATTCAACAATGATAATAAGATCCTCATTCTTCATAATAACTCCCTATTTGATGAATAAATTGAATGGGATGAGGAAACACATGCCACATAATCAAATGAACAAGTTGTCAATGTGGTTACTATCAAAGGTTTCAAAAAATAAATTGAATCATCCAATGTGATAACAAGAAGTCAAGCCAATATGAAAACCAAAGGAGTGAGATCAACATCAAAATAACTAGTAGTATCAACATCAAAACCATCAACATCTAAACAATTAGGATTATTAACATCATCATCCTAAAACTTGGTGGATCAGTTACAAAGAACTTCTGCCCAAATATAGTTTTTCTGGGGTTTTACTTTCAGGCCTGAGAGGAAATGGTTCATTCCTCTCTTTCTTTATATAAACTTCCAATTGTTTCCCATAATTATCCTCATTTCTCATTTAAGACATTAAGGCTCTTAGATGAACATCACGAATGTAATACAAGGGGTTCCATTCTGTGCTGGAGGTAGCATCATATTATGGAGATAAAATTCACAAAGTCTATTTCTAATCCACTCCGAGGCAGACTGGTAAAGTGCATAAAACTCTTGTGGAGTTTGTATGTCATGAGGTAGATCCTTAACAACTCTCATTTATTTAAACAATAAATGTTTCTCTTGCAACCGAAGAGTGTATACCTTAGGAGGTAATCTGCATTCTTCTATTTATGAAGTAAGACCCAACACCAAGTCCATTTTTTTTTGCAAGCGTTGAATCTCTTGTCTTTTCTTTTCAATTTCATCTTGCATTTTCTTTTTCTCTATTTCTCATAAGCTCTATTGAAACAATACTTGGTAATAAAAATTGAAAGAAAGAAACTGAAGAGTGGTAGGATTGGATGTTAACTTTTCCTTCTAAACACTTTCTAAATATTTTATAATAGGTGTCCTTCTATATGGAACCAATGTTGTATGCTACATGAGGCTAGATTGTATTGTGAATAACTCAATAGCTTCTTCAGCTAAATCATTCAAACTTTGAAATACTTCCTCAATCTCCAACTGTTCTTTAGGGTTTATATCCTCAAAGGGAAGCTCTAGTTTATTGACATCTTGAGGCACTTGATCAAAAAATTCTTCTTCTCTTAACACAATAACTGGAATTTCTACTTCCTTCTTCTTAATCCTAGAACTTCTCCTAGTTGGAGTCTCTTTATGTGCAGAATGAGATGTTCTAGGGGTTTTTCTTTTGATAGAGTCATCCATGGAAGATGAAGTTGCAGAAGGTGTTTTCCTCTTTTTATCTTTGTAGAGAACATAGTGAGGGTTTTGTTCTTGAATTGCCTCCACACTCATCCCCTTTCCCTTTTCTTTCTCATGGTCAGACTTAGTCTAAACTGGGGTAGTGGAAATAGAAGGAACTTCCTCCTTTTTCACAAGATCAAACAAGGGGATTCTATAGGAGTCTCAACTCTCTCAATTCTTTCAATATTCTCAATATTGGGTTGTAGAGACCTAGCTTCTATAAATTCTTCCCATCCCCTGGGAGGCCTATCTCTCAAATATCTTTCAATTAACAACTTAACCAACCCATGATGGGTCACATAATTTTGATTTCCTTTCCTTGTTTCACTAGAACTAGTTAACAAAAAATGATAGAGGAAATTGGGTACATTTACTATGCGGCCATGTTGAATGAAACTCAACAATTTAAAATGATGAGAATGTAAATAAGAGAGTCAACCTTCATGAGTTAAATACCTAATGACATTCATAGAAAGTTATGGGTTGGGTGTAGGTAGAGAAAGTCTCTTGCATCCTTTCTTTCTGACCTCCAGCTGGGTATCACCTGTTTGAGTAAATTCTACCCTAACTGATTTGGCATCATGGTTGATGGGATATTATTATCCCATAGATGACAACCCAGTTATTTCAACAATTCTTTCTTCTGTGGCTAACACTGTGAGACCCCATACTACTACTTTCATCCCATTAAATGTGTACATGAATTCAATAGTCTTAGAAAATAATTCAACCATCCATTTTTGTTGAATCTTTGCATAGTGTCCTGATCTTGCAAAAGGGATGCATGTGTAGTGGGTTCATGCCTTATCAATTGAACTCACATGGTATAAAATTGAGTTCTTCTCCCCTTACTCTAACCACAATTATTTCCTTATCCTACTGCTCTGCTTGAAATATTGAAAACTTAAGTCTCACGTATGAAAACTTGAAAACTCAAATCTCAAGTATCGCAAGAAAACTTTTTTTGGCTTATGACTTGGACATAAAAGAATTTGAAACAAAGTTTTAACAAAAAATCATTAATGGTAGTAGGAGATATTGTATTTTCATCATTCAAATTAGATTCAAAAGACAATAGGATATTATGACAATGACAGGAAGAGGGAAAAGGTGTTAGGAATAGTCCCAAGAGATAACTGGGGGGGGGGGGTGAATCAATTATCTACAAGTTTCAATTCTTTATCCAATTAAGTATACTTAAAATTAAGCATAAACATAATGAAAGAACACTTGAACACAACACCAATATTTTGGTTATGGGGAAACCCAAATAGGTAAAAACCCCGGTGGGAATTGACACCCACTAATAAACTACACTAGTGTATAATGATCCTTGTTAGAAGATCTTACAACCCTATTAGGAGTTGATATTTACAATGCAATAGGTACAGTGACATAGTCAAGGGTTAGAACCTGTTAGGAGTCTTTTATGATTGACCCTATTAGGGGTGAGGATGCACTGTTCGAGAGCTCACTGCTCAAAGGGGTGAAGGCTCCAACCTTCTGAATAATAGATACACACTATATTTGGATCTTGGTGAACTATGATGTAGACCTATTTTCTTGATCAGTTCCAATCAAAAGAATATACTATTTACTTGGTCACATAGACCTTCTGTTGATTGTTCAACACTTCGTACTCATTTCTCTACTCTTCTCTTTCAACTCTGAACAATATCTTAGCAATCACAAATGATTGCCTATAAATATCTTCTCTCTAAATGATATAATCAAGTTGGCCTATTAGAAACATCTTCAAATCATATTAGATAAATAATAACATTCTTCAATAACATCTCTATCGGCTCTACTAAGCACACAACATAAATTGGGACTTGTCCAAATTAATAAGTGTAGATGCACGCTACACACTGTCAGCTCTACCAAATTAAGTGATACTTTCTCCTCAAGCTGAATTACATTATGCACTCTTAACCAAAAATTCTTAACTCTTCTCTAATCACTAATCCAAACATGCATACCAAGATGATAGGCGCAACTCTTGTACCAATATAATCTTTGTCGACTCTTCTGGATAAACACAGGAAACTATAACTGGTGAATGGTGACTACATAACTTCACTTATACTACACATCAGACTCTATGTCCATGAATGGAGGAACACTAACATGTATCCATCATATATCCAAGGGTGAAAGGCTCCATGCTAACTGTACAGACAATCATACATAGAATACTATCTGTAACTTTGTCAGGAACACTGTTGACACAAGCTTCTACATAACTGTCTGTATAAATAATTAACCTCTGCATCCATGGTATCATGCTGATAACATGTTTATGCTATATATACTCAAAGCTTATTGCATAAGTCTTCCATAAATGTTGCTTACCATATGTTGTCATCAATGAAAAATATACGGTAGAAATCTGGCTTGCTGGAAAATCTCCAACAATCTCCCCCTTTGGCATTGATGGAAACATGTGGAATGAAAAACACCACCAATCCAAATGACCAATTATTTTATAACATTCTCCATTTTCTCATCAAAAATCCCCCAAGGATGAATCCTCCATCTACTACAATATTCTTCAATATTCTCCATTTCCTCAACTGAACTGCTTCCATGACTGAATACTACTACCTCTTTTTGATACATATTATAACTTCTTAATTTTATATGTACTCCCCCTTTATTATTGTTTTTCATGACTATATACTACTCCCCCTTTGATATCAATGGAAAAGGGCACCAAATATTTAAGCTATGGTACTACTCTTGAAGTAGAGTAGTCAACCATCCATCAGTCACTGAGGACTGATGCTCTTTCCACTTTTTCTAAGCAGAATTAGGGAAGGGAATTACTCCTAGCTTCTCTGTGACATACTCAAAAGTATCCTTTGGTAAGGGCTTTGTGAATATATCTACTAGCTATTGCTTTATACTCACATAATCCAATTTGACTTCTTTCTCTACCACTTTCTCTCTTAGGAAGTGATACTTAATCTCTATGTGCTTTGTCTTTGCATGCATCGTAGGATTCTTTGACATGTTGATAGTGCTAGTGTTATCACAATGAATAAAAATAGTATAATCAATATATATTCCAAAATAATTTATTATCTGTTTGATCCAAATAATTGTAGAACAATTCAAGGCTGTTGCAACATACTCCACTTCTGTTGTTGACTGAGAGATACAATTTTTCTTCTTGCTTGTCCAAGTGACAAGTCTATCACCAAGAAACATTGCTCCTCCTGATGTACTCTTCCTATCATCAATGCATCCTTCCCAATTTGTATTTTTATATACATGAAGCTCAACATTCTCTAAGTTAGGATACCATAGACCATAATCTATAGTGCCTTGCAGATATCTAAATATTCTCTTTACTACCATGAGGTGACATTGTTTAGACTCAACTGCAAATCTTCCAACTATGCCAACTGCATTAGAAATATTAGGTCTAGTTTGAGTAAGATATATGAGTTTACCAATCATAGACTTATACAATGTTGTATCTACTACTAGAGAATCATCTTCTTTTGTAAGCTTGCATCATGTTATCATAGGTGTACCCACTGGCTTGCAATCATCTATCTTGAACTTCTTCAATATCTCTTTCACATATTTAGACTGATTAATGAAAATGCCTTTATCTATCTACTGCACATTTAATCCCAAAAAGTATTTGATAGGTCCAATCATGCTCATCTCAAACTCACTCTGCATCTCCTTAGCAAATTATGCAGTAAGTTTGTCATTACCCCCAAATATAGTGTCATCAAAAAATATAGCTACAAGTAGTAAACCTTCAGATGTCTCTCTGATAAATAGATTACAATCTATTGCTCCTTTATTGAATCCAATTTTTGTTAGATATCCATAAAGTCTCTCATACCAAGCTCTAGGGGCTTGCTTGAGTCCATAGAGGGCTTTCTTCAATCTGCATACCATATTAAGCTTGTTTGATAGGGTGAATCCTTCAGGTTGCTCAATGTATACTTCTTCCTTTAACTTTCCATTCAAGAATGTTGACTTAACATCCATATGATAAACTTTGAAGTTTTTGAATGTTGCATAAGCTAGAAACAACTTGATCACTTCTAATCTACCCACAGGTACAAATGTGTCTGAATAATCAATACCTTCTCTTTGCACATATCTTTTACATAATAACCTTGCTTTATTCCTTACTAATGTATCATCTTCATTCATCTTGTTTTTGAATATCCAGTTTGTTCCAATTACATTCTTATCACTAGGTCTTGGGACCAATTCCCAAGTATCATTCTTAATAATCTGATCTAGTTCTTCTTTCATAGCATCATGCCAATCTAAATCATTACATGCATCTTCAACACTTAAAGGTTTAATCTGAGATAGTAAACATACCACTTCATTTCTTGCTAAACTCTTTGCTTTTGATCTTGTTGTGACTTTTCTACTTTGATCTCTAATGATGTCATCCTTAGAGTGATATCTAGATGTATACTTTGGAACTTTAGGTGATATTGACTCATCTTCCTTTTGAGTTTCTTCTTCACTTGTTTTTGGGTCATTGAATAATACATCAATACTGTCAAACATCTCTTCAACAACTGTCTCACTAGTGGAAGGAATGGGTTCTTCTTCAATCATAGGTGAATAATCATGATATCTTTCTCAAACCATAAACTTTTCATCAATCTTAACATGAGAACTTTCAATGATCTTCTTCAATCTTAAATTAAAACATCTATAAGCTTTTCTTTTAGTAGAGTAACCAAGGAAAATACCTTCATCACTTCTTGCATCAAACTTTCCTATTGCTTCATCCCTCTTGATGTAGCACTTGCTTCCAAAGATTCTGAAGTATTTCACTATGGGAACATTACCAAACCATAGCTCATAAGGTGTCTTTTCTGTGCCAAGAATCAATTGTATTCTATTGATGGTATAGACTGATGTATTGACCGCATATCTCCAATAGGTGTGTGCAACTTTTACTTCAATCATGATGGTGCGCTCTATATCAAGGATGATCCTATTCCTTCTCTCTGCAATCCCATTCCACTGAGGGGTTCTAGGTGCACTCAGTTGTCTCTTTATGCCATGTTCTTCACAGTACTCATAAAATCTATCAGAGGTCAATTCTCCTCCTCTATCCAATCTTAGACACTTTATCTTTAGTCCAGATTCATTCTCAACCTTAGCTTTGAATATTTTGAACTTCTCAAATGCTTCTGACTTATCTTTCAAGAATGTAACCCACATCATTCTAGAATAATCATCAACAAACAAATGAAATACTTTTCACCATAGTATGATCTTGTTTGAGTTGGTCCACATAGGTCTGTATGAATCAGATCCAACTTATTCTCTTCTAAATTATTCTTTCTTCTAAATGAATTCCTCACATGCTTTCCCATCACACATTCCCTGCAAATAGTATCAACTTCCTTTGCTATGCTAGGTAGATCTCTTATTGCCTTTACATTGCTTGTCTTTTATGCCATAGCCAACTGTCATCTACTTTAGCAACAAAGCAACTTGCTTCTGAATTTAGTTGAAAAACATTACCTTTAGTCTTTGAACCTAATGCAATCATTACACCATCCTTGTTGTTAATGATGCACTTGTTGTCTTTGAACTCCAATCTATAACCTTTTTCAAGCAACTTCTCAACACTAAGAAGGTTATGCTACAAACCATCTACATAAATAAAATCATCAGTGTTGTTCTTTCCATCCAATGTGATAGATCCTCTACCAATGATGGGTTTAGGAGTGTTTTCTCCAAATCTAACCATGCCACCATTATATTTGTCTAGATGAACAAATCTATCTTTATCATCTGTCATGTGATGAGAACAACCGCTATCTATAATCCATTATGTCCTTATGTCTACTTGTGAAATCAATACTAGCTCTTGTTCCTTTTTCTCATCTTCATGATCCATCTCATCATACATCTTTTCCATAATAGAAATGAATCCAATTTCATCTTCAACTGAATCATTATCAGAAACTCCATCACCAGCATAGTAACATTCTTTTGTATACTTGGGCTTGTAGTTAGTTCTGAATTTCTTAACTCTTGTAGGACACTTAGATGAAAAGTGACCAATCTTATTACATGAGAAACATTTGAAAGGTAGCTGAACTTCATACTTTCCTTTTCCTTTTCTTTCTTTCTTAGCAATCATAGCAATAATATCATCTATCTCTTTATCTTCATCTTCATCATCAAAATTATATAAGTGTTTAAATATTTCTTACCATGGACTGATGCTTTGAAGGTTGTCTCACTTTTAGGCTCTGTCTTCAATCTTGAAATCTCAAAAGCTAAAATTTTGCTGATCAAGGTCTCTCTCTTAAAATTTTTTGTAAGTTGCATGGTCTCATCAAGGATGTTGATCTTGTTTTCATACTCTGTTGTAAGAATAGCCATCAACTTGTCCATAATGTCTTCCTTTGAGATCTCTCCACCATTGTTCCTGATTCCAACAACTGCTTCATTGATCCTTTGGTTGTAAGCTCTGATGTTTTCTTCAAGTAACATCTCTAATGCATTGTATCTTTTCTTCCAAGTCTTTCTACGTGCATTCTTTGCTTGTGTATCTCCTTCAAACATGTCTTCTAGGCATTTCCATATCTTGTAGGATGTGTCTATCTTCTTTAACTCTAAAAAATCACTATCAGATAAGGTGATGATAAGGGATTCTTTGGAAATTGCATTCTAATGGAACAAATCCTTTTTCTTGCTAGTAGCATCATCCTTTGCAATATATCCTAGAGAGGGGATCTTAATATCTTTGACAGCCACTTCAAAAAACTTCAAAAGCAATGCACTACAAATGTGTCACCATTTTGTTTTTCCAATCAGGATAGTTCTCTCTATCAAACTTAGGAATGTCTTTTCTAAAGAATGCCATCTGATCAACCTCAAGCTATTAAATTTTCTCTCTGAGGCACTTGGCTATGATACCAATTGTTAGGAATAGTCCCAAGAGATAACTAAGAGGGGGGGGGGGGTTTAATTAGTTATGTACAAGTTTCAATTCTTTATCCAATTAAGTATACTTAAACTTTAAGCATAAACATAATGAAAGAACACTTGGACACAACACCAATATCTTGGTTATAGGGAAACCTAAATAGGTAAAAACCTCGATGGAATTGACACCCACTAATAAATTGCACTAGTGTATAATGATCCTTGTTAGAAGATCTTACAACCCTGTTAGGAGTTGATCTTTACAATGTAATAAGTACAGTGACCTGGTCAAGGGTCAGACCCTATTAGGAGTCTTTTATGATTGACCCTTTCAGGGGTGAGGATGCACTATCCAAGAGCTCATTGCTCAAAGGGGTGAAGGTTGCAACCTTTTGAATAACAAATACACACTATATCTAGATCTTGGTGAACTGCGACGTAGACCTACTATCTTGATCAGTTCCAATGAATATCATATAATCTTTACTTGGTCACATAGACCTTCTACTAATGGCTCAACACTTCACACTCACTTCTCTACCCTTCTCTTTCAACTCTGAACCATATCTTAGAAATCACAAATGATTGCCTATAAATATCTTCTCTCTAAATTATATAATCAAGTTAGCCTGTTAGAACCATCCTAAAATCATATTAGAGAAACAATAAAATTCTTCAATAGAATCTCTATCAGCTCTACTAAGCACACAACACAAACTGGGAACTGTCCAAAATCAATAAGTGTAGATGCATGCTACACACTGTCGACTCTACCAAATTAACTGATACTTTCTCCTCAAGCTGAATTATATTATGTGCTCTTAAGAAAACATTCTTAACTCTTCTCTAATCACTAATCCAAGCATGCATACTGAGATGATAGGTGCAAAACTTGTACCAATATAATCTTTGTTGGCTCTTCTGGATAAACATAGGAAACTGCAATTGGTGAATGGTGATTGCATAACTTCACTTCTACTACACATCAGACTCTGTGTCCATGAATGGAGCAACACTAACATGTCTCCATCACATATCCAAGGGTGCAAGGCTCCATGATAACTGTATGGACAATCATACACATAATATTGTTTATAACTTTGTCAGGAACACTGCTAACACAAGCTGCTACATAACTGTCTGTATAAATAATTAACCTCTGCATCCATGATATCATGCTGATAACATGTCTATGCTATATATACTTAAATCTTACTACATAAGTCTTGCACGCATGTTGCTTACCATATGTTGACATCAATGACAAACATACGGTCAACAATCTGGCTTGCTAAAAAATCTCCAACAAAAGGGTTGTAATTCCATAACAATGTGAAGTGACAATGACAAGACTTCATGATGAAAGTGACATGTGAATTCAAGATTTGGCATTCACTCATGCCCCATTAAAAAAAGGTGGCATGTGTCCACACATGCTGAAAGATTTCATAGTTGGAGGAATCATAAATGCAACAAATTTTTGTGTAATATTTATAGTATGTAATAATATGTAATAAATGAAAAATGTTGCATACTTGGAAAAAGGTCTTCATATTAATGGCGATGCAGATTGATTGACATGGCTGACATAATCTCAAAGTGTGGATCTAAGAGAATGAAAAGGTGAGGTGGGGTTTGGATAAAATGAAAGGTTAATAAAATGAAAATGAGATGACAATTATTATGAAGAAAGGTACTTCCTAAGAAAAGGAAGTATTTATTATGGTAAAATCTAACGAGTCCAAGAAGAAGCTATAGGAAGAAGACCACAGTCCTTTGCTGCAGGAATCTCTTGTTGATTTGAGTGTTCAAATTCTTGAAGGAATTCATCCTTGGAGGTAGGCTTGTGGTACAGGTGTAGTGTGTGACCATTGACTAGTAATTTAAACCAGACATGATCAATAGTTTCTAATTGTACAGAGCCATTATAAAATATAGTTTCTATTTCATATAAGCCTAACCACCTAGTGGTCAAATTGCCTTGATTTGTTTGAAACTGGGATTCATTCAATAGTTCCCAGTCACCAACTATAATTTTTTTTGTGTTGATGTAATTGTCATGCCATTTATTTCATTTTTTTTGAATCAATTTTATTTGTTGCAGGGAAAACTTCCTTGTTTCATCAAGTGCATTAAGGTACAAGAGGCACTCTTGTTGTGCTGCTAGAAGATCAATATCCAACTCTAAGGCTGTTCTAAGAGTCTTATGTTCTAATTCAATAGGAAAAATTACATTTTTCCCATATAACAAATCAAATGGGGTAAACCTAGTTGTTGTTTTCCAAGTTGTTCTATATGCCCATACGGCTTTAGGAAGCCTACTACTCCAATCCTTTTTATGCAACTGTGTTGTTTTAGTTAAGATAGATTCAATCTCTTGGTTAGTTACCTCTTCTTGGACATTAGATTAAGGATGATATGGGCTTGACTTCTTGTAGCATATTTTATATTCTTCCATCAGTGTTGTGATCAATGTTGAAGTGAATTGAGCACCTTGGTTTGTGACAAGCTCTCTTGGAACACCATATCTTGTGAATATTTCTTCATAAAAAATTCAGCAACCTTTTTGTCCCTAGCATGCTTCATGGATCTGACCTCTACCCTTAGTGACATAGTCTTTGCAAACCAAGATATAGGAATATCCATTAGATGTGGGCTCAATAGGACCAATAATGTTCATTCCTCATTTATCAAAGGGAGTAACAACTACCTAAGGATATAAGGGCATTTCATCAAACTTTGTGGGGTGACCCATTCGCTAGCATTTGTCACATTTCCTTATGTAAACCATTGCATCTCTATGTAAATTAGGCCAATAATATCCTATTTTTAATATCTTCATAGTTGTCCTCTTGGATGAAAAGTGTCCACCACAAGGCTCATCATGAAATGCATGAATGATGTCATAAGTTTCATCCTCCCTCATACATCTTCTCATGACTTGATTAGGTCCTATATCAAATAATCTATTAGCTACCCACATGAATTCAAAACTCCTCTCTACAAGTAATCTCTTCTCTTTGGGTGAGAAGTAGGATGGAATCTTGTTAGCAGCTAGATATTTAGCAATTCCTGCATACCATGGTGTTTGAGAAGATATAGAAAATAATTTTTCATCTAGAAAATTACCATCAATCACCTAAGAGTCACCAAAAGTAGTGTTATGAAGTCTAGACAAAAAGTCTGCAACTACATTATCTTTTCCTGGCTTATCAAAGATGGTTAAGTCAAATTCCTACAACAAAAGAAGCCAGTGTGCTAATCTCCTAGAGATTAATGGCCTATTCATTAGATATTTAATTGATGCATGATCAGTATGGAAAAACACTTGATACTCTATGACATAGTGGCAGAGCTTGTTGAGGGAATTTATTATAGCTAGAATTTCTTTTTTTGTAACAATATAGTTTAACTTCGGGCCTTGCAAATTCTTTCTGATGAAATAAATAGCATGCTCAATGGAATCTTATTTTTGGCCAAACATTTCTCCAATCAAAAAATATGAAGCATTATTATGTATATTAAATGGAAGAGACCAATTTGGACCTTTAAGCACAGGTGCTTGGGTAAGGAGAGTCATTAGCTGCAAGAAGGAATCATTACAGGCTGCAGTCCAATTGAATTCTAAATTTTTTATAAGGGTATATAATGGATTGACTATTTTGCTAAAATATTTGATGAATATTCTATAGTAAACAACATGGCCTAAAAATCTTTGAATGCCCCTTTTCTTTGTTGGAGTAGGCAAAGTGAGAATCACTTCTATTTTAGCAAGGTCAACTTGGATACCAGCTTGAGAAATAATATGGCCTAAGACAACACCTTCTTGCATCATCATAAAACACTTCTCACTATTCAAAGAAAGATTATGTTATTCACACCTTGTCAAAATTTTCTTTAGATTAGCTAAGGCCTCTTCATATGTGACTCCATAAGTGGTAAAATCATCCATATAGATTTTCATGCACTCATGAGAGATATCTAAGAAAATAATGATGATTGCCCTTTGAAATGTTGTTGGAGCATTACATAACCCAAAGGGTAAGAAAAAGTATGCAAATGTTCCCCATGGGCATGTAAAATTGGTCTTTTCTTAATCCTCAGGGGCTATTCTTATTTGATTGTATCCACTGTACCCATCTAGGAATGAAAATTATTTCTTACCGGCCAAAGAATCTAGCACTTGGTCAACAAATGGCAAAGGAAAATGGTCCTTCCTAGTGGAATTTTTAAATTCCCTATAATCCACACAAACTCTCCATTTCCCTCATTTCTTGGGTACAATTACTAATGGTGAAACCCACTGACTATCTGATATGGGGTATATAAAGCCAATAGTCAACAATTTTTGCAATTTAGTTTTGACTATTTCCCTAAGGGTAGGGTTTATTCTCCTTTGAGATTATCTTATAGGCATACTACCTTCTTTGATATATATTCTATGGGTACATAGTTTGGGATCTAACCCTTTCATATCCCCATAGTCCTAGAAAAATGCAGTTTTGTGCTATTGCAGGAGCTTTGTTAAAGCCAATTGTTGGGACTGCATGAGCATGTTGTTTATGTTTAAGAAACATCTTGGAGACACTTATATCTTCTTTGTTACTTATAACATGGAAGCATTAGTTAGGGGAGGTGTGTGAATCTCATTAGGTAGAAATTTATGCAATAGGGTATGAGCATCAGTAAAATTGGAAGTGTTTGATTTAGGATACAATGGTTGTAGGGAGCAGTGGATATTGGGTGAACAAACAAGAGACTTCTCTCTACTCCATAATTATTCTACATGATATTTGTGGGTAGATCATCTTCCTCTTGAAATTGTAGGAAATAATTATTTGAAGCATCAGCAAATTGAATACTGAGTTTATCTCTTTGGATTCTTCTCCTAAGGCTGGCCAAACGAGTTGAGCTAAATCTTGTTGAGGCTGAGCAGGGGGATACATGGCTAAATTTTTCATGGTAAGACCATCTAAAATGGTCATATCCCCTGATCAACAACCTATTTGTCCATCAATAGTGGCCAACCATGGTCAAGACAAGATTATTGGATAACCTCCAAGTGTTACCTTAGGGGATAAAATCATGAAATCTGTTGGATATTCCCAAGAGTCTAAAGTTACAACTACATCCTCAATCATCCTATCAGGTTTCATAGTTGAGTTTTTTGCAAGCTGCATGATACTGGGAGTATACCTAAGATCCAAGATATTAAGTTGTTGCATAGTATGTTTGGTCAGTAATGATAATTTTAACTATTGGGCTACTTGGATGAGAATATTTAGGAACTGTCACTTTGCCTAATATTATATCTCCTAACTGGCCAAGAACATGGATAGTTTGGGGATATTTATTATTTCTTCCAAGTTTCTTTAGGCAAGCTTCCTTAATAGATTTTCCATATAAGGGAAAATATTTGATAGCTTGGAAGAGTGGAATCTGAACACATATTTTCTTAAGTAGGTCAACTATATCAAAGGTTGTTTCTTCTTGAGGTTGTGGTCCTTCATCTTGTATTCTTTTGGGAAAAGGTGGTACAAATTCCTTTAGGATATTAGTTTCCTTTGGTGGATTAGATATAGGAGGAACAATATGGGTATCTACTACTTAAGGCTCCTTAATCGATACTTGTATGATTACTCAAGGCTTTGGTGTATGTAATTAGTCCCAGAACTTAAATGGATGTCATTAATATTGAGGGCATACAATGGGTACTGATCTGCAGAGTACATAGGTTGTTGTTGTTGTTGCTTAATGTTTGGATTTGGTAGAGGCTGGGTAGGCAACTGGGTTGGTTTGGGTGTGCCTATATTGGTTGCAGGAGGAGGCATAATTGCTGGTGGAGGAGGTTGAGAAGGTGGTTGAAAGAGCCTAGAGTTTTGGTTTTTCCATTGCTGGCCTCCTTTCCATTGTGGGTTTTTCTACTAGTTACCTTGAGGCATTTTTCATCCCCCTTGGTTTGGTTGCCACTCTCCTTGAGGATTTTGCCAATTTTCTTGTGGATTTCTCCATTAAGGATTTTGATAATTGGGCCATTGAGGTGGGGGTGTATTCCAAGGCTTAGGTTGATTATTAAATGTAGGTGGCCATTGATTTCCATAAGAATTAGAGAATGGACTAGAAAAAATCAAAGGATCTTGTTGAATACCTTGCCTTGGAGCCCATGGTCATCTTTGAGCAATATAGAAGACCTAGTCATCATCTCCTAGAACTTGGTTGAACTATGGGAAGCTGCTTGGCCTCCAAATTGGCTATAGTCTTGCATATGTAATGCATTTTGTTGTATCTACAATGAGGAAATTTTTTATCTAGTATGGCTTCAGCTTCATCATGCTTCTTCTTTTCTTGCATAGTGTCCAGCTGGGTGGCCATATTATTGATAATGTCTTGCTTGAAATTTGACAATAGATGAGTTATCTTTGTCATTGACCCTCCATTACCATTTTATTTTATAATAGTAGACTTGTATCCTCATCCTTTCTTACTAGCAGCTCTAGAATAATTAATGCAAATTTTATGTATATCATCCCAAGGAACTTGAGTGATATCCCCTCCTGCCATTAAGTCTAAGGCTTTAGTGCATCCCTCATTTACCCCTCACAAGAATAGTATCTTTTGGAATTCTTCATTAAGTTCATGTTAGATATTATTTTGCAAGCTAAAAAGAAACCAAGATATAAAGTCTTCTAAGCTTTCATCCTCTTTTTGGGACATTTTAAAAATGGCATATCCTCTCAAATCATTCCCTCTACAACACTCGTA
>BSBK01002096.1:260000-615627 GCA_027943335.1 Chamaecyparis obtusa
ATAGCAGTAGACCTAATTTAGTCTTAGCATGATTTATTATGATGGCCTATAGGATGGTAAAATAAAACAAAAAATTCAATCTATGCGAGATTATGCACAATAATTTTTAAAGAATGTGAAGATAATCAAGAAGGATAAATCTAAGGCTTTTAGACTTGGCTCACTTCTAGTTCACATGTATATACATATTGAGTATAAGTTCCCTAGAATGCACCCTAGAGCATTGAAGGACAACATATCCACTAGTATTTAGATATCAAAAAGTTATAGAAGACAAAACAACACATGGGTAGATGGTGAACTATTTGGCATGATCAAGATTCTATAGAGACAAATGAAAGAAAGAGTCAAAATTCCTGAAGAGTTGGTTGAGAGATACAAGGATACAATTTGTTTCATGGTTGAAATTGATTGTGTATGTTTTGAAGTAGTTGAACCAAGGAAGAAATGGTGTTACCCCATGGGCTATGAAGTTAGTTCAGAAGTTCTTATTATGCAAGTAGAACATGTTTTGGCATCTGAAGTTGACACATATGAGGAGAGATGGAGTGCATATGAAGAGAAATTAGCTAAAGTCAAAGAATAACATGATACAGGTATAAGGAAAATAAAGATAGAGACAATGGTTGGTGATATGGCAGCTAAGGCTGGGATAACAAAGGAAGAGTTAAAAGAGGCAATGACTAAGATGACTGAGGTATTATGAGATCAACTATATCAAAGGCCAAAATTTGTGTCACACATGGAAGGAATTTATACAGATATTGTATTAACCCTATCACACATTCAAAACATTAAAGATATTATGGCTAAGGACATGGATACTCTAGAGAGCATGATAGACAGTTGTGAGACCTCCTCACAAACTGTACTGGAGATGGACAAACAGGCATCAAATATTTTTGATAAAATGAATTTATTGGATATAGAGAGAGGGAGAGTAATGAAAAGATTTGGTTTACTGAAGAAGCTAATCACTCCTAAGCTATCAATTCTTGAGGTACAACTTTCTGAAATGGAGAAGGTTGGGGAATCAATGACTAATTCTACGCCCACAAAATTGAAAGCAATAGATACATCATCTTATGCTTTGAATGGACTAATACATGTCAGTGAATTATTGATAAAATCATTGAATGATGAAGTGAAGACCTTGAAATATTCCTTCCAAGATGTTCTAAAACTGGTGAGCAAGCACTAAGCTCTACACTTTGTAAATTTTGCAATTTTGGGAACACCTTTGCCATTGATGTCAAAGGGGGAGAAGAGAAGAAGAAAAATAAGAGAAGAAAATTATAAATAAAAATAAAAAATAAAAATTTGTGTATATAGAAAAGAAAAAGAAAAAGATAACAGGGGAGAAGAGAAGAGAAAATAAGAAGAGTACAATTAGTGTTTGTTGGGACACTTAGTAATTTTTTGTTAAGTGTTGCCATCAATGGAAAAGGGAGAGATTATTGGAAAGTGATGTTTGTAGAGTGATATGGAGCACTTGAGGGTTGTCATTTATGGAAACACATCTGATATGGTGATCGCTTGCAACTAAGTACAATTTTGGAGATACAGTCTTGAAAATGACTAAGTATAGAAACATAAGTATAGAGTACATCAGTACTATTTTGGACATCAAAGATAGTTTATGATAGATGATGACTTGTGAGCTTAGAGGAAGAAATTTTGGGATATGTAGACCTTTAGTTAAGGTCACTTGTGTTTTGGTATTGTTATCTACGAGTTACAGTTATTTGAAGATATGTGAAGACATAGGAGCAGTGAAATAGAGCATATGAATAGTCGCGATGATTAAGGGAGTATAGGATGGAATAATAACATGCTAAGACAAATTAAGATTATGGATTACCTACACTTTGGTAATACAAAGATTTTTAACTTAGTATTTACTCTTTGCATTATTATTTATTTTATTTTGTATTGTATTTGAGAGCTAATTGAATGATAGAATACATATATATATGAAGAAATTTTTGGATAGCGAGATAGAGATATTAGAGATGGTTGATGGAAGATGCGAGATCAGAGGTTGATAGATGTTATTGAGAAACTATAACTAGAACTATCAAATCATAACAGATGCTTGTTTATGTTCATCATTGAGAACACTTTGTAACAAAAGTATTGGTTGTAGGAGCTGTAAGCTCAGTACATCCCTAACAGAGTTTTGTATACCTTTAATAGGGTTGATATTCCTTTAATAAGGAAATATACTATGTAATACTTAGCTCCTAATAGTGCTAGGTATTCTAACAAGGACATTATACTTTAGTGCATGCTTGTGGGTAGCATCCCCACCGGGGTTTTCCCTTGGCCAAGGTTTCCTCGACAACAAATAATGGTGTTATGAGTTATGTGTTATTTGCTTATGTACTTTTCATTTCTACAATATTATGGTTTATTTGGAATTGGTTTAAGTTCAATTTAAAGTGATGTAATACTGATTCTCCCCCCTCTCAGTATTACTCAATCCTAATAGAATGGACTCCAGTGGTTGTAGGAATAGTCAATGTGGAAACTTTGGAAACAATGAATGCAAAAAAGGAAAACTATACTAATGGAGAATATCTCACTAAGTGGGCCCCCTTAGTGAGCATTCTTGAAAACTCAATTACTTAGAATATACTCAACTTCATTATATATTCATAAAACAACTTGTTACATGCATAAATATCATAAAACTAAAAAAAAAATCTATATCTCTATATCACCTTACTTCCTATGAAGAGGATTAGCATTTGTTTATACTAGAAAACAAACTATATCTTAACTGAATGCGCACACCACATGGAAGGTGGGTCATCAATCATTAATACATTAACTATTTTTGTCAATGAATAAAATTTTTTCTCATTAAGACAAGAATAAATATAGCGTCCACTATCCTGGATTTCCTCGACAACGAGAATCTCACCTTGTGACTCAAGCAACTTATCTTTGAACTAATCATCAATCACATGTTTTCTTTGAATACTTCAGCTCTCCTAGACCGAGTCTTTGGAAAACCACCAATTGCCTTTTCTACATGACCGGTTCCTTGCAATCATTCATTACTCTAGTATTCAACATGATGCCCCTTTTTCATTAATGAAAATAGAACAAAGAAAGACATTCCAAGAAATCTGCAATATATCTATTCATCAAATACAAAAATTTTATCAAAAAAACTAAAAAATATCACATTAAAACCATTTTGCATTTAAAGGTTTTATAAGTTCAAAATGTAAATTCAAAGGCTATAGGAAATTTTCCAACTATATTCAAGAAACTAGAGTTTAAAGAGATAGTCAATGTGATGCAGTGGCATTCTTGGGTATTTAGCAAATCTGCATGGTGGTGTGTTGAAGTGGTTCTATGTTACTCAGTTGCAGCTTTGACCGACGATCTTGGTCATTGAAGAGGCTCGGTCACTAAAGGAACTTGGTAAAACCTCTAGCGTTTGGTGGAACTTGTACTCAACAATGCTTGTGGTGCTCGCTCGATGTGATTTCTCAATGATGCCTAGCATGCTTGGTTGTTTTACTAGAGCTCGGTAGTTTTGGTTTACTGATTGGAGTTCTTGGAGTTTTGGTTGGCTGACTTGGTGTATTTAATGTTTTTAGCTTGTGTTTTATTCTCCTCCATGGATCTAGAGGCTGACATAGATAATTAATTGTTTGTAAGGCTATTTGTGAACTAACTTTTATTGCATTTAATATTTGTTTGTGGTACAAGCTGACTTGGCTTAGGAGTTAATTGTTTCTTCCAGCTGACTTGTGGTTGAGGAAATGTATTTAAGGACTATTTGGGTAGATGTTTAGGAGGGAGTCAGTGGGAATAGGCAGAGAAGGATAAAAATTGGGTCTTGCAAGATCTTGAAGATTAGATTGGTTGTCTGATAGTTGTAATAGAAGAGCTAGTGGTTTGCATGTTTGCAGACAAGGGGATTGCTTGGTGGCTTATGAGATCAAGTTTAGATCTTCCTTAGTGTTTCCATCAGTTGCTAATGTGTTTCAGAGCTGGACTAGCTAGGAGATTGCATAAATACTTTTTTAAGTGATTGTATTTATCCCTAACCCGAAAGGCCTTACAATCGGGCATGTTGAATGAAATTCTATTTGAAGCACTATATTGTTGTATTCCATTGTGGTTGTTGTTATTGTTATTTTTGGTGTAGACTTGGACTATCCATTATTGGATTATCCAAATCCACCCTACGTTAGGTAGTATTAGAGCTTGAAGTTCTTGAGTGTGTAAACTGATCTCCGAGTTGAGGCAGTTTGCACTAGGATCTTGAGTTGGTGATTTGTTTCCTTGGGTTTTCAAAGATCTTGAAGGATGCCTATAAGAAGATTGGACCCTAGGGAAATTGTAGATCTCTATGATGCTATGGAAATGAAGATTACAAAGAAAGTTAAAGTCAATTTTAGATTCGAGATGGAATTGATGAAGAATGACATGATTGATGAGGTCATGAGGGCTATTACTGGTATGCCAAGGAATCTTGGTACTGAAGATGGTTATGAGGAAGCTACTAAAGACTTTGAAGCTATTGGATCTAGTGGAGATGATTAGAGAGGCATATCTGGTGAATACAGAACTAGTCAGTTGCATAGATCTAGAGCTTGGTTAAGCTCTAGTTACCAAATGGAAGTTTCTACTTTCTTTGGTACTTTGAGAACTAAGGATTTGATTGATTGGATTGGTAAGATAGAAGATTTATTTGAGCTGGAAGAAATTGAAGATCCTCTTAGAGTCATATTGGTGCAAAATAAGTTGAAAGGACATGTTACTCTTTGGTGGAAAGAATTGCAAAGAGATAGAGAAGATGAAGGTGAAATGAAGATCAATCGATGGAGGTTGATGGTGACTAAATTGAAAGCTAAGTTCATACCTAATGACTATGAGCTTGACTTGTTTAAGAAGTTGCATAATCTAAAGAAAAAATATATGACTATGGAGGACTATACCAAGGAGTTCTATAAGTTGACTATTCGGTCTGGACATAGAGAACTTGGTAAAGAAAAGGTACCTCAATATGTGAATGGTTTCCAATTCAATATTCAGGATGAGTTGGGTATGCTGAAGATTGATTCGGTTGAGGATGCTTATTAGTATGCATTGAAGGCACAAGATAAGTTGAAGAGGAGACAACATGGTAATTCCTAATGGAAGGAGAAGCTTGATCACTCGGTGAAGGATAAACTGACTGTTGAAGATGAACCAAAACTTGTGGAGCTAAAAAAGAAGATAGGTAGGGTTATCTTTAAGGGCACTTGTTATAATTGCGTTGAAGAAGGACATAGATCTTTTGAGTGCACATAAAATAATATTGGTGATTGAAGGAATGTTGTAGTAAATGAGAACATTATGAATGAACTTGAATCTGAGAACTTGCTGGTTCGAAGAACATTTCTCAGTGCAAAGTTGGAACCTTGTCACAAGAGTAATTTGTTTAGAACTCGGTGCAAGTCAAGAGGTAAAATTTGTAATGTAATTATGGATAGTGGTAGTACTGATAACCTTGTAGCTAAGCAGATGGTTGAGAAACTTGGTTTGAAGAGAATGGGACATCCTTATCCTTATAGGATTGGCTAGTTACAAGATATTCATACTTTGGAAGTGAGGGAGCAATGTCTTGTTGATTTTTAGATTGGCCAATATAAGGATCAAGTGTTGTGTGATATTGTGGATATGAGTAGTTCTCACATATTGCTCAGTAGACCTTGGGAGTATGATTGCAGAGCTATGCATGGTTGTGTCAAGAATGTGTTTACTGTTGAGAAGAATGACAAGAATTTTCCCTGATGCATTTTTTGGATACAATACTTAGTAGGAGAAACTGTTAGGAATGGGAAAACTAAGAGGGGAGGGTGAATCAGTGTTCACTATATTTTATCTTTTTACTTTGATCTTTAAACTTAACTTGAATGCTTAAGTACTCAAATGAATATTAACATAAATAAGAAACATGAAATCAACACATAACACCAATATGGTTACGGGGAAACCCAAATAGGTAAAAAACCTGATGGGATTGACACCCACTAATAATCTGCACTAGTGTTTTATGATCCTTGTTAGAAGATCCCTAACCCTGTTAGGAGTTGTCTTTACAATCCATTTAGTACAGTGACCTGGTTAAGGGTCAGACCCTATTAGGACTCTTTTAAAATAACCCTATTAGGTGTGGGGAAACACTTTCCTAGAGCTCACTGCTCAAGTGGTGAAGGCTACAACCTTCTGATCTCAGATACACACTATATTTGTTGGATGAACTGGTGTTGTGACATTGCTTGTCAGATCCATTCCTTTGATGCACTGATGCTTTGACCTCTTGCAAATCTCTAATACATCTTATCAACTCTTCACACACTTATGCTCTACTTATCTCAACTCTATATCAACTTCCATACTTATTACAAAGGGTGCATCTCATATTTATATGCGCTACTAAAACAATTAACTAGGTCGGCCTATAATCGATTACATACAATGCTTCTAAGTGAATTGGCTCAAGCGTGTTTACAAAAAAATTTAATTACATGTCTACAACCTAATTACAATAGGCACATATCCTTTACAAAACAATATTATAGTCGCTAATCAAATTACCAGCAGTTGGTTGCATACATTGTTCTGTTCTGGCATTCACTATCTGTGTAACTTCAACTATCTGTATCTTTGTCATATTGAATCTTATGATCATGCACTCTTAGAATAAGCATGAATATACTCTTACCATCTTATCTTCTAGTGTGCATACCATAACTAGGTCATATGCACGTGCGCTGATGCTCTGATCTACTAGTGCTTTGTTGACTGTCCAGTCTTTTGTACTTAGCCAAATATTGATCTTCTGATGATGTGCGCTGACTCCAAAACACTATATGACTTTGTTTCCATAATGACAACACTATATTAAGTCATATACAATAGTATATTCAACTTGCCAACAATCTCCCCCTTTGTCATTGATGGCAACAAAGGAATATGGCAAAGTTACTAGCTGTCCTCTTATACAAAAACTCTTAACTTATATCTCCCTTAGTCTTATTAGTATACATCTTCTTTACATATCTATAACTCCATATTCTATAAATACTCCTCCTTTGACATTAATGAAAAAGGTGCTAAAAACTGAATTTCTATAAGTGCTTACAGGAAAGTACATCTGGATATGCTATCTGCAACTTTTGGATCTCCTATTTCCATAATGTAATTAGTGTATTGATTGTTTGGAGATGGGTGCATAATGCATCATTCAGCTTCTCCATCTTCTCCAAATCTGATCTAGGACCTTGATCATATGTCACCATAGTGGTATTGATCTCCTTGATATTCTAATTGAGCACATCTAGGGAGGGTGCAAGAGTATTCCTAAGTTGTGTTTACCTTGCCCTTATCTTGGACATCTCCTTCTCATCTTTTTTAATCTTGTCTAACTATCCTTGGTAGATATTATTACACATGTTTACATCAATGGAGGGGTCTTCTATTTATTTCCTTACTTGTTCTATCATTTCTTCTACCTCTTGTATCTTCTTGAAATGATTATCAGTCAACTTATCTTGGTCCATACAATTTGCAATGATCTTCCTGCCACTTTCTGCAAACTCTTTTAAGGATGCTTGACCAACCTTGAGTGAACTTAGGTCAAGTGAAAAGTTACTAACCAATTCACTGAGCCTCTTCTTCATATACTTTTCTTCTACAACTAGGGATGTTGATTCTTCCAAGCTAGAAAAGTTTGTCGTAAAATTTGAAAGAATTGTGCTCACATCATCCACTGAATGAACCTTAGATACTTTCTTGTCTGAAGGTAATAAATTGTTCAATATGTTGATTGATTCAAAAAATAATGGATTCCTCATCATTTGTTTCTCTTTGGCATTCTCCATAGCTAAGACACTAATCTTGATCAGGTCTTCTTCTCCCCAAGAATCCAGACTAGTGGTGTCTGGTGTCAATCTTGACAACAATTATACAGAAGAAGTGATAGGAGTGCTATCCACTACTTCTTGCTTTACTCTGATTTTCATTTCAACATATGGTTCATCTGTTGTTTCATTTCCTTTTACCTCTTCTTCTCCTTTTTCTATCTCTTTCTCTTTTTCTTTTTGTGTTTCTTTTTCTTCTTTTTCTATCTATTTTTCTTCTTCACCTTCTTGTTGTATCTTGGGTGAGTTGCCACCGCATAGTGTTTCAACTTCTTGTGTGCTTACAAAGGCCTCTTTGAAATTTTCCAAGTCTTTATCTATGGCCGCCATGGCTATCTCTACATTATCAATGATGATAGTGTTATCTTTTGGTGTCTCTATCATGGGCACAAACTTTTCTACCTCTACAGGAGTTTCAACTATAGGCTCTAAATCCTGAGGACTTGTAAATCATACATTTTTGGTTTCTTACTCCTTGGTTACCTTTTTGGGTACTTGAGTTGTTTGTGCAGTAGGTGGGTACATGTGTCTGTTCATGAAAACCTTCTCAAAGGCTTTTTCTATCTCTTTAGCTATCAACTCAAAATTCTTATCCATTATGTGTAGTGTTCTTAGCTTTGTTTGTAGATGTGGCTTTACCAAATATAGCAACAGTGACTTATCTTCTAAGGAACACACCAATAGACTTTCATCTAGAATTTTCTCTCTTATCCTAAGATCTTTTTCAATAGCTTGTTTCTTCAAGGATTCTAAGATGTTCCAAACATTTTCTGGAATGACTGTTTTCAATTCCAAGACTGTCTTTTTGAACTTGACCATATGTTTTATGATCATGCCATGAATCTTTGACTTTTCAATTTCATTGTATTTGTCATAAAACTTTCCTATCTAATCCAATCTTCCTTCATCAAAAATTCTTATACTCAACACTTCAAGACTAGGTATGAAACCTACCTCAAGAGGTGCTTGAGTATTCTTTCAGCTTCTTGTTGCTCACAAGGATGGATGACTAGTGATGATCTCTTTCTTCCTCTTAGAAATTGCCTTATACTCAGGAGGAGTAGTAAGGTCAATTATCTTTGTGGGTGTAGGAGGGGTATCATCTGTTTCACCTTTCAGATCATCAGACTTCTCCACTTTTACCTTCTTCAATTTTGGATCATTAGAATCTTCCTCTACTACAGATGCACCCTCAATTTCCAAAACAATCTTTTCTTATCTTGCTTTGTCCAAGTCTACTTGAGTTACTCCATGAATTTTCAATATCTCAGAAGTAACCTTTGTTACTTTTCTTTTAGTTGTTGTGTTGTTCAAAACTACATCAACTTCTCTTATTTTCTCTTCATAAGTCCCCCATCTTGGCTCATTAGGGTCCTTAGGGGCTGATAGAAATACTTGTGCATATCATTCTGGGACTTGTTCCTCAACCTCATATCCAAGTGGATGGATCCACTTTGTTCTTGGCTCCACTGCTTCCATACAAGTTACATTAGTTTCTACCATAAAGCAAATGCTATCTTTGTACTTTTCAACAATGCTTTTTGGAATCCTGTATCTCATCTATATTTTGGCCCTAAATGTCTTTAATTCTAGTGTCATGTAGTCCTTTAGTGTACTCTCAGTAGTTGCCTTAAATGATATATGTGGCATTGTATGTGTACTCTTGTCCAAATACAAATCTAACTCCTTTCCAAGAATTTGGAAGTGCATGTATATGATCAAAGACCCAAACCTGAATATTTTGGTCTTGTCATGTTTAATGGCTTTGATGTTGTCTATTAGTTGTGCAGGCAAGATCTTGCACAAATTGAACTCTCCATTTTCTCTGAAAATCCTTATTGCTGCAAGAATAGTGGCCATAGATACACTATTCACCCTGTTGGTGTGTTGAAACCTATACCCTAGTATCATAGACATCAATTTGATGTCATTTTCCTCTATAGGCTCTATAGTCATTCCACACCTATCACTTCTTGATTTCCATGTTTTCTCAACAAGTTTTCTCACATCCTTGCCTGCTAGAAAAATGGTGCCTTTCTTAGAGAGACATTTCATCTCATGGATTAGGTCTCCTGTAATCTTGACCGACACTTCACCTATCCAAAATAGGTCATCATGAATCTTGCTAAGTAGAATCTTTATCCATTAGGACTCATATAACTCATATCCTATAGCATACTCAATTATCGAGTGGTTTTCAAACTGCGCATACTCATCCAAGAAGGTTTTATCTAGTTTCATCATGGTTTCTAAGTGTGCTCTTATCCAATCAAGTCCTTGTGGCTCCTTTTTACAATATATGTATGCACAAATGTCTTTGACATGCATAACACCCATAGGAGTGTGGGAGAATGCCCCTTCTAGGTCATCCAATGTAGATTTGAATGGGTGCCTCTTAAACACATATTTTTTCTTCTTTGCAACATCAAATACAATAGGAGTAGCCATCACTTACTTGTATTTCACTTTCCTAATGGTTTCCAAGAACTTCTGAATTGGTGTGATGGATTAGGGCTTCTACAACCGATCAAACACACTGCTTCATTGGTGAATCAATCTACAATCCTTTAGAATCAACTGCTAGGGCTTCTATGCTCTTCAATCACTCTGAACTTGAATGCAATGAGTTATCTACAAGCTTCTATGTACTTTAAAGTAAAAATTCCACCATTAATGCTTGCCACGTAAACTAGACTTTCATTGAAAATATCCAACTTTCATTCTACTATCAATCAACTAGTGTGCTCTTGCACATAGGTTCTGCTAGTCTCCAAAAGGTTAAATCCAAAGGCGCATACTCTGAGGGTGAGTATACTAGCTGCACAGGGGTTTAGAGCTAAATAAGCTCCCCCTATGACCATGAGGGCCATTCATCCAGATGTAGAGGGTGCATCCACTGTGGATGCATCCAATACATGCTCATCAACCTTATCCTTCTTCGCCTCTGACCAAATCATGCTCGCATCTTCTGAAGCTTTTACAAACTTGACTTCTCCTTCAGTATCCAATATTGAATTTTTTGGCTTTTTAGGGCTTTCCTAACCTTGCATTCTTGATCTATAAAAATTTGAGATGTGTCCAACCTTGTTACAAGAGTGACAAATAACTGGAGGCCTTATATTCCTTGGTGCATTGACATGGGTTACCATTTTACATTGTCTAGCTGAGTGATCATTATAGTTAGATATCTGACATGTAACATTCTGAGAACTTCTTAAATTTAGCTGATTCTAATTTTTCTAATTATGCTGAGTCTTGTTCTTTTGACTTGTCTTACAATTCATAGCTCTATGACCAAATTTATTTCATGAATAACAGTAACCATTGAAAGGTCTTACATCTTTACAGTTCCTTGCTATATGTCCATGCTTTTTACATGCATAACAAGTTCAATCTATTGTCTTGCACTCATCTTTGGATTGTTCAACATTATCTTTAGTCTGACTTGCAGTCTCCTTAGCATCTGTGGTGTCTTCTGGTGCTTTCATCCTTGCTCACATATTGTCAATCTGATTTTGTGCATCATTGATTCCAATGCTGTTGGTATCTCCTTTAAGCTTCCGAGCATATAAATGAGATTCTATTAGATCCTTGCTTATGTGTAATTTATCAATGTGATTCTTTGCTTCTTTTAACTCAAATTCCAAGTTTTCTTTGTTGTTTCTTAGCTCCAACATTTCCATGTTTGCTTTCCTTAATTCTTCATTCAATTGAAGGTTCTCTTTGATCTGTTCATCATAGACTTCCTGATTGTTAGTTAGCTTGTCATCCAGTTCTTTAATCTGATCTTTCAGAGATGTGTTCTCTGCATTTAGCTTTTTGATCATGACCCCTAAATCACTGGTAGAACATTCTTTTAAATCTTTCCTTAGTGTTTTGATGACTACTTGAGCATCACTGACTTTTTCTTTTAGCTCTTCAATTTCCTTTTTAGATCTGTCCAGGTCTTCAAGAGCAACATCAAGATTTATTTTCAGATGTTTCATTTTTGTCTTGTCCATGATCTCGTCAAGTGGTAAAAATTCTTTGCTGAGGACTAGAGCTTTGATACCAATTGTTAGGAATTGGAACACTGAGACGGGGGGGGGTGAATCATTGTTCACTATATTTTATCTTTTTACTTTGATCTTTAAACTTAACTTGAATGCTTAAGTACTGAAATGAATATTAACATAAAAAAGAAACATGAACTCAACACATAACACCAATATGGTTACGGGGAAACCCAAATAGGTAAAAATCCTGGTGGGAATTGACACCCACAAATAATATGCACTAGTGTTTTACGATCCTTGTTAGAAGATCCTTAACCCTGTTAGGAGTTATCTTTACAATCCATTTTGTACAGTGACTTGGTCAAGGGTTGGACCCTATTAGGAGTCTTTTACAATAACCCTATTAGGGGTGGGGACACACTGTCCTAGAGCTCACTGCTCAATTGGTGAAGGCTACAACCTTCTGATCTTAAATACACACTATATCCACTGGATGAACTGGTGTTGTGACACTGCTTGTCAGATCAGTTCCTTTGATGCACTGATGCTTTGACCTCTTGCAAAGATTTAATACATCTTATCAAATCTTTGCACACTTATGCTCTACTTATCTCAACTCTATATCAGCTTCCATACTTATTACAAAGGGTGCATCTCATATTTATATGCGCTACTAAAATAATTAACTAGGTCAGCCTATAACTGATTACATACAATGCTTCCAAGTGAATTGGTGCAAGCGTGTTTACAAAAAAAGTTAATTACATGTCTACAACCTAATTACAATAGGCACCTAGCCTTTGCAAAACAATATTATAGTCACTAATCAAATTACCAACAACCGGCTACATACACTGTTCTATTGTGGCATTCACTGTCTGTGTAGCTTCAATTTTTTGTATCCTTGTCATATTGAATCTTATGATCATGCACTCTTAGACTAAGCATGAATATACTCTTACCATCTTATCTTCTAGGACACATACCATAACTAGGTCATATGCATGTGCGCTGATGCTCTGATCTACTAGTGCTTTGTTGACTATCCAGTCTTCTATACTTAGCCAAATACTAATCTTCTGATGATGTGCGCTGACTTGAAAACACTAGATGACTTTATTTCCATAATGACAACACTATATTAAGTCATATACAATAGTATAGTCAACTTTCCAATAGAAACCTAAGCTTTGGTAGCTGAGATGAGTTCAAGAATTCTAAAAGGATTAATTAGTATGGAGAACAGACCCATGTATTATCAAGGAAAGACTTGAAAAGATAGAGGAAGAAAAAGTGGAAGAGTATGCAAGGTGAAGACTTTAAGGAATTGTATGTGAAGAACTTGTTTAGGGTTTATGTGCTGAATCCCTGAAGATGTTCTTCCAGCCTATGAGAACATCTTTTCAAACTTAGGGTTTCTGATGCAGTGGTATTCTTGGGTATTCAACAAATTTGCATGGTGGTGTGTTTAAGTGGTTTTGTGTTACTTGGTTGTAGCTTTGACCAAAACTATCAGTCATTGAAGAGGCTCGATCACTGAAGGAACTCGATAAAACCTCTGGCGCTTGATGGAACTTGTACTTGGTGATGATTGTGGTGCTCGGTCGATGTTCTTGCTCGACGATGCCTAGCGTGCTTGGTTGTTTTACTGGTGCTTGATAGTTTTGGTTTACCAACTGGAGTTCTTGTAGTTTTGGTTGGCTGGCTTGGTGTATTTAATGTTGGTAGCTTGTGTTGTATTCTCCTATGTGGATCTAGAGGTTGACATAGAGAATTAATTGTTTGTAAAGCAATTTGTGAGCTGACTATTGTTGCATTTAATATTTGTTTGTAGTATAAGTTGACTTGGCTTAGGAGTTAATTATTTCTTCCAACCAACTTGTGGTTGAGGAAATATATTTAAGGAGTGTTTGGGTAGATGTTTAGGAGGGAGTCAATCGGAATAAGCTAAGAAGGATAACAATTGGGTCCTACAAGATCTTGAAGATCAGATTGATTGTCTGATAGTTGTAATAGTAGAGCTAGTGGTTTGCATGTTTGGAGACAAGGGGATTTATTGGTGGCTTGCAAGCTCAAGTTTAGATCTGCCTTAGTGTTTCCATTAGTTACTGATGTGTTTCAGAGCTAGACTAGCTAGGAGATTGTAGAAATACTTTTGTAAGTGATTGTATTTGGCCCTAACCTAGAAGGCCTTATAGTCAGGCACATTGAATGAAATTCTATTTCAAGCACTACATTGTTGTATTCTAATGTGGTTATTGTTGTTATTGCTGGTGTAGACTTGGACTATCCATTATTGGATTATCCAGATCTTCCCTACATCACAATGAAAAGTAGTTCAAAAAAAAATAGAATGGAAACAAAATAAGATGTAAAACATGAGAAAATTTGTGGCTCATCATGAATGATCAATTTGTTTGGTTGGACAAGCCTTACAAAATTCCAAAGAAGATAATTCATAGAATTATTGGTTTTCAAGCGCAAGGATTGGAATGTACACTAAGAATAGTTGCAACACATTTGGTTACTAAGCTAACCAAATCTAGACAAGATGATAGATCTATGACTATAGATGATATTGAAGACAAAGAAGTTTGGTTTGCATCAATGGTAATAGGTTATTGGGTATACCAATCGAGAAGAGTTAAAAATGTGTCTGGTGGTGCTATCCATGCCATTTATTGGATAGTGAAAGATGATTCAGTGTATGACTTATGTGATATGGTTAGAAGTCAGTTTCTCCCTAGTTTGCATCAATGGTAATAGGTTACTAGGTATACCAATCGAGAAGATTTAAAAATGTGTCTGATGGTGCTATCCATGCTATTTATCAGATAGTGAAAGATGATTCAGTGTATGACTTATGTGAGATGGTCATAAGTCAATTTCTGGAGAACATGGAGAGGATTAAGAAAAACAAGGAGTAGTCATTCAAATATGGTGCCCTATTGGTATGTCTATTTTTCTTCATCCATAATTTCTTTCCCGGTAGAGGAAAAGTAGTTTGGTCGACGGACAAACCGATAGTAGTGCAGATAATTGAATTCATTAAGGAATTGGCTATGAATTTTAACAATGTTATGTGGGGTTATTTCAAATATTTCCAAGCAAAGATGCATAAACATGAAATAATTCCTCCTAGCATAGTAGATAAATACAAAGTTGATATATGTTTTCTAGTAGATACTGATTCTTATATCGTCATGGTGGTTTAACCTAGAACTTATTGGGTTCCACCTATGAGATATGAAGTAGAAGATGAATTAGTGAGTCTTCATGTAAATGAGTTACTGTCAAAACCTTTGGATAGGCAAGCACATAGGTTTGGAACTTATGAAGAGGCATTTGCTAAAATCAATATACAATTGAAGAAACTGGTCATTGAAAGGAAAACTAGAAGAATATTATCTACCCTAGAGAATAAATTTGGTAGTGATGAAGTAGGTACATATGGTACTACTAAAGCTGCATCTAAAGACCCATAATCAAGGATTCCATCTAATTATGTAAAGGTGAAGAGCAATAAGAGTAAGCCTATAGTAAAAGAAGTTGAAACCAATATGGAACCGATAAAGAAAACTTACAAGAGAAAGAGAAGATCCACAAATAAGAAGATTGATCAAAATGATACTACAAAATTTGAAGATGTTCATACTAAATTAGACAAGTATGCTAAAAATTTGAAAGAGAGTGGTATGAAGAAATCCCCTAGTGTTGATTATATTGCTAAAGAAATAATGGAAAAAGGTAGAATGGGAGGAGTTGGTAGAAGATATGGATTCCTAAATAATGAAGACAAGAATTAAATAGACAAGTCTATTATAGTTAGTCTTCACAAATTTTGTATGAGTCCAAGAGAGTTATATAAAGTCTTACCTAACAAAATTTATGATCTAATCCATGCGAGATGGAAAGTTTCACTGTCTATGGACAAAGAAATAATGGAAAGAGAACTTAGTCAAGTGCGATCTGAGTTGAGTCCTGATGAAGTAAAGATGTTGGTTGAAGCGTACATATAGGAATTTCAAATCAGAAACAAAGTAGCTAGTATACTTGTTGGACATACACAAGTTGTATTTGATGAAATAGTGGAGATATGGAAGAAAAAGTTCCAAGTTATGAAGAAAGAAGAACAAGAGAAAAAGAAATAAAAATTTGTTGATGAGAAACATAAGGGTAAAGAACTAGTGATTGAATATATTGATGATTCATCTACTCATGAAGAGAATATAGGTGATGTTCTTGCTAATATCCCTATACATGTCCAAGACATTTAAGATCAAGATGTTGAGTTAACTCAAACTAGTGGAGTACAAGCACAAGGGAAAATTAGTGAAGATGAGATAATTATAGAAGATATAACTGGTAAAGAGAATAATCCCTCATCATCCCCTATGAAGTATTCAAAAGAAGTGATTCCTAAGAAGGTAGAGGAAATAATAGAAAGTCAAAAAGAGGTTGAAAAGGAATATTATGTAAGAATGAAAAAGAAGAGGAAGTTGGAGAGGAAGAAATAGTTACCACACTGGTAGATATAAAAAAATTTAAACCTAAAAAAATGATAAAATATTTAGAACAGCTGATGAAGGATGAAATGGATAAATTGAGATCAAAGAAGAAAGCAAGAGTATTGAGACAAGCAAGAGATACCCTAGAAGAGTCGGTTCCTAAAGTTGAGTATGATGAAGAAGATTATACGATAGATCAAATGGACATATTGATAAAATCTATTTCAGATCAAGGCCCAGATTTGCATTCTACAGTGGTGAAGATGACAGAAGAGAAACTAGAGAAGAAGATGATAGGAAAACTAAAGGAGAAGATTACTGAAGATAAGGACAATTTGATAGAATTGGTGAAAGTTAAGAATTCATTGGTCAAGGAATGACAAATTGTTAATGTTTGTAACTTCAGTCATATGATCACTTAGAATACATATAATACTTAGATATTGATTAATAATAATATATTGTATTTTGGATATATATATATATATGTTATATTATATATATTATTATTAATATATATTATTCAAGTGTATATTATTCTAATATATGATTAATTAATGAAACATTATAAAATGAACAGACATGTCCCATGAAGGGACATGTCTCTCATAGCCTCATTCCCAATATAAACAAGAGAGATTGTTGCATTTGGAACATACATACCCTACACAATCTAGGTAGTGCTATTACATTTTCAGCGATCCTAAAATATAAACATGGTATCAGAGCTAGATTCCTTCTATGAAGTGTAATAGCTTGAAGGTAGATCTGATCAGATTATATTGTGAGCAGTTCACACATGTATATATCGTAGCAAAGGATATTGTAATAATAGGTTATACATATATCAGAGAGGATATTGTGATCTCAGTCTATACATATTGCAGATACAACAACGATCGTGCATAGGTGTGTGAAGGAATTGATGTTATGATATATGACTCAATGTTTATGAAGATTCATGATTGTCATGAATATAACATTTGGAGCATCATTCCATAGATAGAGTATAGAAAAAAATAAGTCATTGTCACATCTCAGGGAATAGAAGCCCTGAAAAAACTCATATCACCATCAAATTTTGTAATGAAGAGACATTGCGTAGGTATTGTCTATAGGAGTGAGCAAAGACAATATACGGATATTTATTCCATGACAAGGAAATATCATCATAGCTATACTTATGGCTTCTATGATTCCTACCACAACTTAGAATGGCAACTTTATACTCTATTGTTTCAGTGATATGAAGAACTCAAAGAGTGTGCAGAACATAATATGGTTAAAACTGGGAAGATCTAGTAAAAAAAAAATGACACCATGTCCATGGAGGAGTATTGACAATATCTTATTGGATGCAAAAGGTTTTTCTTATTCTTATTAAGGGGTGTCAAACAAGTGGGAAATTATTTCTATTGATTGGAACTTTGGTATATGGCAGAAGCGATATAGTTTGGAGCCTTTATATTCCAACAATCTGTCAATAGAATATATATTGCATGCTGACCGCAAATGTGAAGATATCAAACCCACAGAGGTGTGGTGGCAATGTCTTCATGGGCCAATATGTAGATGTGATGCCGTGAATACTCAATATGTAGGAAATAGTGCTGTGAATCACTTGAAATACTATGATCATAAGCGGCGATCAAAATAATGGATGCAAATTAGTCCAAACAATGTTACCTTGTTCCTCTATGTTTATTGTGATGATATTTCCTCAGATCAGTTTGCTAGCAATATATCGATTGATGTGCACGAAGGAGAGACTTGCAAATGATTTCCCTTATGTGCAAACCTATAAAGTATTTAGTAACAAATTAATGATAAAGTTGGACATAGAACAAAGATTATTGTCCTACCACCTTCCGATAAATTCAAGTGGAAGATTTCACATTATCATCAATCTAGAAGGAGGTTAATAGCTATATCGAATATTTTTGGTTGGCCATTAATGAGAAGAGATATATTTAGTGCATGGTTGGGTATAAAGGATATTCTCCAATCTTTGATTGGAAGAGTATCACATATATTATAGTTTCCTGTTGTATTTCTAGTGCATAAAATTTCCTGGTTTTATGTGTATTCAAGGGATAGTTAAGAGGCATTCATCTGGCGTTTGAATATATCTTTTGGCAGTACTTCTGATTTCATGTGGGAAGAATCTAGGTGGAGATCATATAGATGATGTTTAATCCGAATAGAATTTGTTATCAAATGATCTATATTATGGTTGTGCTGTTGTTTATTGAGAACCATCATGCCGTGTTGCCAAGTTCTGCAAACTTTTCTTTCATCTTCTCTCATGCGTAGACAAGGGAGACTGAGTTTAGTGGAAGAAGTTTCCAGAGGGCTGAAATATTTGACAATAAGAGATAAGTAATTATACCCTTGAATAATGCTTATGAATTTTGAGTCATTAATTCATGCTATAAGATTGGGATAGCAAATCTCTTATGCTTCTATCATTGATATTTCCCTTCATGATAGTTTAGTTTTATGAACTAATTGTAATCTCTCTTTGAAGTGCTTTTAGGACAAATAAAGAAGCATAAGAGATTGCATTCAAAAGGAAAGAACTTGATGCTTGTAGTCATGGGATGTAGTTGATCACTGAAAACATTTCTTCAAAGGGGGAAATAACATTCAGAGGGAGTCTAAAAAACTTATAGAAGCAACCTTGGACAAGAAGGTTAGGAGGTTGATGCATGTACTTGGAGCTTTAGATGGAAGTCATATTATCATGAATGTTTGGTGTTGCCAAGCTTGGGGATAAATCCATAGTTTATTGCATTCACTCATGTTACTATGAAATCAAACAAGTACATTTGTGTACGAGAAACTACTATGAACAATGTTATGATCAAAATTTCAACATGGTATAAATGATCATGTATCAAATGATGAG
This sequence comes from Chamaecyparis obtusa, assembly GCA_027943335.1. NCBI lineage: Eukaryota > Viridiplantae > Streptophyta > Pinopsida > Cupressales > Cupressaceae > Chamaecyparis > Chamaecyparis obtusa. The sequence goes on from BSBK01002096.1 coordinate 279,343, forward strand.
AGTCTCTTGGAGCAAGATATTTTCATGATTAGGACCATGTATGTTTTTGTAACAGAGGGAGTTACTAGAGGATCTCCCAAAATTTATTTTCAAGTATCTTAATCATTTTGATTTAGAAGGACTGACCATATCAAGATGGTTTCCCTTGTGACCAGGAAACTATTAAAAAAAACCAAAGGATTGCAATTCAAATAATATAGTTCTATGTATGTGGGCTAGAAGGCTTTTATGCAAATATCTATATCATGATATTCATAGATAGATAGATAAGTTGTTGGATCAAATGGAATTCAAGAAAAGAGCTTGATGCAGGCTATAGAACAAAGACATGACTTGCTGGCAGAAGGTTGATATTAGATTCAGAGGGAGTCTGATAGTTCATCTAAAAGAAACCTTGGACGAGGAGGTCAAGAGGTTGTAGCAAGACCTTAAAATTTAAAGAGCATCTAAAGGATCTAATTCACTTTGATCTCCAAGGAATTTGATAATATTGGTTCAGAGGGAGTCAACAATGAAGATGGTTTTTACAGTTAGAGGACTATGATCATGAGATGAGTCCCATATGTATTGGTTGAAATACCTATATGCTAACTCCTACATAGCTTGGGGTTCACCAAGACTATATAAGAGATACAGTACATAAGTATGCTATTCAAGGTACATTATCACTACAGAATAGATGGTTGATATTCTCACCAAGTTTCTTGCTAGACAGAAGGTTGTGTACTTTCAAGATAAATTTGGTATGTTGGAGAATGAAGCCTTAGATGAAAATGAGTTTCAATATCTATAATCTATAATCTTGTATGTTATTGCATTCTTCTCCTTGAGAGAGAAGTCTAAGGTGAAAGCCCTTATTTCACCCTTTGGGATGAGCCATGATAGATCCACCCTTTGAGATAATTCAAGGTGGATTTCATGTGTTTGACTCCAGGACTTATGGGCCCTCTTGTGAACATTGGAGAAAGGTGATGACTTTTCGACAATGAACACTTGTATTTGATGTTACAAGGTGATGATCTTGTAATAGAGATTCATTATGGTAGACTTTTTGTCTGTGCACATACCATAATAGGGTTATATGTAAATGGAATGTAATGTTCTTATTTACTATATCCTTGTATCACGATCTGAGATGATATGAAAATTAGGTATCACGATCTAAGGTGATTCATCATATCAAAGTGATATGAAAATTAGGCATCATGACTAAGGTGATTCCTCATATTAAGATGGTATGAAAATTATGTATCATGATCTAAGGTGATTCCTCATATCAAGGTGGTATGAAAATCAGGTATCACGATCTAAGGTGATTCATCATATTAAGGTGGTATGAAAATTAAGTATCACATGTTAGGTGATTCCTCATATCATATGTTAGGTGATATGAAAAACTGGGTATCACATGTTAGGTGATTCCTCATATCACATGTTAGGTGATATTGAAAACTGGGTATCACATGTTAGATGATTCATCATATCACATGTTAGGTGATATTGAAAATTGGGTATCACATGTTAGGTGACTCCTCATATCACATGTTAGGTGATATGCAAAAATGGGTATCACATGTTAGGTGATTCCTCATATCACATGTTAGGTGATATTGAAAATTGGGTATCACATGTTAGGTGATATGTAAACCTTGGTATCACATGTTAAGTGATACTTCATATCATGAATTATGTGATATATGATACTCTGTATCACAAGTTAGGTGATACTTCATATCATGATTTATGTGATATGTAATTTCTTAGTATCTATATGAATCATATTAGGATCCTTCTAAACTTAGTATTACATATTGATTGGACCCTATGAAACATATCACATAGTGACATGTCTCTACGTAAACTTAGTATCCATATGACAGACATCATGAGACATATTGTCATTAGACATACCATGGATATTTATGAGCTATGGTGAACATCATATGACTTGATATTCTTGCATATACCATATCTCCTGATATCACAGTGGGGTGATATCTCCTCTCTTTCAAAATTAATGATTTATTACCTTGATGGAACTTTATCTTCTCTAGCTAAGAGGGAGTGCTGATGTTTTGTATGGCTATAGTTAGGGTCATATGTGTTGACAAGGGAGACCAAAACACATTCTGTTTGATCATCCTCCCTAGCTAAGAGGGAGTGTAAATGTTTGTAGCTTCAATCGTATGATCACTTAGAATACATATAATACTTAGATATTGATTAATAATAATATATTGTATTTTGGATATATATATGTTATATTATATATATTATTATTAATATATATTATTCAGGTGTATATTATTATAATATATGATAAATTAATGAAACATTATAAAATGAATAGACATGTCCCATGAAGGGACATGTCTCTCATAGCCTCATTCCCAATATAAACAAGAGGATTGTTGCATTTGGAACATACATACCCTACACAATCTAGGCAGTGCTATTACATTTGCAGTGATCCTAAAATATAAACACAAATATTCACCAAAGTATCTAATCATTCAGATTTTGTAAAATATTTGGAGTAGAAAATAGTTGAAGTGCAAAAGGAGTTAGCGAGATTAACTAAGAATCTTGATCCCATTTCAAGCTCAGTTACTACTTTTAGTGGTCAAGTGAAGTAGTTATCTCAAAAGATGAAGCAAATCCAGTAGGAGAAAGACAACAACATGGTCAATATAATAGAGCTACAATAATTTTTATCCCCTACATTAGAGGTCATGCAGCAACATGTGAACAAGGATGGGATACTTTCTATATTAGACATGATCAATTTAGAGAATATGGAAAAGCTAGTGTCTAGTCTATTTGAGAAAATTATTGCTTTGAATCACATAAAGAATTCATGGGAGACATCCTTGGAGTTAGCAAAGATAAACTTCAAGGTAATCTTTGAAAAGATGTAAGCAATCTCTTTATAATTTTACATATTTTAGTTTTGCACCTTTGGCATTAATATAAAGGGGGGAGAATATGTCAAGGAGAGCATGATAGGAAGCATAAGGTATTTTCCATCAATGTCAAAGGGGGAGTTTGTTATAATTGTGATGAGTTAATATGGTTGTAGTAATCAGAAGTAATTGGTTTAGCTTTCATTAATGGAAACTAAGTCAGATTAATAATCAGTGAAGTACAAGATGAAATTGGTGTGAAGAATAAGTAGTCAGTTATATAGGAAATTGGTTAAGTTTAGAAGATCAGTAGACATAAAGGTCAACACCTTGGTAGAGATCATGATAGGTGAAGAATTATGAAGTGCGATCACAACTATAGTATCAACATGGTCAAATTAAAGTGTAGTTCTAATGACAACTCATTTGGTTGATCAGTGATAGAGATTTTATTGTCACATTCATTCAGATAGGTAAGAACACTTGTGTTCTTGAGCGTCACTTGAAAGATACTAAATCGGTATGTGGTATAGAGGTTGTGATGATACTTAGTATCATGATGACATGTAATATAATTTATAGAATCGATGGGATGTTATTTTTGGAATCTATGCTATTGTATAAGGAAGATCTAAGGTGGTGCATTGGAGAATTCAAAACATGTTTGACTATTTCTGAGAAATATAATGCAAATGTTATTGTAAGCTGGCATGCTCATAGGAAATTATGTTTGTCATAGAGATTATCACCTTAGAGGGAAAGTATTTATATTTCATGTAGTCGATGCTCGAAATATATATAAGTGGTACTTCTCATATGTTGAATAGTGTTAATGTTGATGTTGTGATATTGTGAAGGTTGTTATAGTTGATTGTAAAATTAATTAGGGTTGTGATCAGAGATTTGATAGTCATATTTGTGAGCAGTTACAAAGAGAAAGAAATAGATTGGATTTGTCAAGTAGTCAGTGTTATATCTAGAGCATTCAACTTGTTTTTCCCTAGTATTTACAACAAGAAAATCCCTTAACTAGGTGAACTTTAATAGGTTCTCATTGTAAATCCCTTAACCGAGTGAGATCATAATAGAGTCTTTAAATCCTCTAGAAAGGTAGATCTTAGTAGATCTAATTATACTTCTAACAAGGTAATAATCACTCCTAACAAGGTGAACCCTTAGAAATGGGTAATTGTAAGCTCCTAATAGGACAAACTCATTTATTGCAGTAGTTGGCTTGTGAGTGTCATCCCCATTGTGGTTTTTCCCTTTAACCAAGGGTAACCACAAAAAATCATTGTGTCACGTGTGATGATTTTTTGGATGTTTGATATTGCTATCTTTTATTTGTTTGCTTTAGTTATATGCTTTACTCTTTGGAAGGTATCATTAAGGTTATCAGATTGGTAGTTGAACTAGTTCTAAATTTGTGTGTATTGATTCACCCCCCCTTAGTGCCTAAGAATTCTAATACCTTAGAGGATCTGAAAGGGGGTCAACCTTTGATTTATTGGTGCCTCATGAGCCTAGGATATAGAGCACTTCAATAGGTTTCTTAAATGAGGTTATAATAGTCAATCGACTCAATGGTTCACAAGTTCTAACTTTCAAAAGTTGTGCCATCAGTACTCAAGCTTTGATACAAAATAAAAAGAGATAAAAATCACTTAAGGTGAGAAATTAAACCATTGGGCACTAAAATGGGAAAATCTCCCTTTTTATAATATTCTTAAGGCGGTTAATTGTGCTACTTTTATAAGATGAAGGGAGGTTTTAGGGATCAGCTCCAAAAGTGTAGATTGTGACTCTATTTTGCAAATTATTGTAATGAAAATTCTCATGTGGTTGTAGCATGTTATTTTTATAAATATTGTAATGTCATTTCATTGAAGATAATAGAAAGAACATGTTTTTGTTCTTTCCATTGTTATGTTCTTGTAATTTTGTATTTATTTTCCTACTGTGTTGTGTGTGTTTGGGTTAGAAAGGGGAGTACCCTTTATCAATAAAAAATAAGGGTTAGATGTGGAGGTAGAAATACCAAAATGGGTGTTTGATTGAGGCAAGCCCCTTAAGAGCTAAAAAAGAATTTATCTTTCTTTTTTTATGGGCTATGTTGAAGAAGAAACAATTCCCTCCAAAAGCATTTTCATACTTGGTCATACTTCTCGTTTTATGTTTGGATTGGATGACAATGCAATGTGAAGACATTTGTACAAGGTGTTGCTGAAATAGGTAGGGGCTTCTAGATTTGAACTCAAGACTCTTTGCAATTTTATTTTTTCCATTTCAATTAATAAAAATTTGTAATTATTTATTTATTAGAAGATTTCTTCACCAATTCATTTTTTAAAACATTCTAATTAGTTGTTCTAACTCCGTTTATTTAAAAATTTAACTCTTAGAAAAGGATTCATCTCAATTTTAAATGGCTTAGAATTGTTGATTTGTCTTAGCGTAAGTGGTGAAAATACTCAAAAGAACTTAAGTTCCTTTCATTAGAGTCAATTTCCTTTTATAATATGTAGTGTTATTGAGAAAAGTTTTGCAAGTACTAAAACAATGAAGTAGATTTATTAAAATATAGAAAATAATTGAAGTTATTGAGCCAAACCTTCAATGAGAATTTGCATTATTTGGACCCTCAAAATTATAAAGAAAAATCTATAAATAAGAGAGGGAATATGTTTGGAAGGAGTAACAAAAATAAAACTAAAGATAACACATTTAAAAGTGGTGCAAAGTAAGTGAAAACAATATAGAATTTAAATGCATCTAAATGTTCATAGATTGTAAATATAGAACACATTCGTTAAGACTAAAAAAATTTAGAAAACACCAAAAGGCTACATATCATACATAATTTTAGTTGATGAAAAACAATACAAAAGAGATCTAAATAACTTACTAGATAACTTCACCAAAGAAAAACTAATTAAATTTTTAATATTTATTTTGATAGAAATTACTAGATTATATATATATATTAACATTTTTATTTTTCCATACATCTAAATTAGAATATACTAGAAATTTGAGACTTAATGAAGGATACAAATGAAATAACTAACCATCAATTAAAATAGGGGACAAACACCGGTAGTGGCTATAGCTAATTTCACGTGCTTATATCTCCTAAATGGTCTATTGGATTTCGATGATTTTTTTAGCTGTCTTCGTGTAGACACCTAAAAATTGTCAAGATCAAACCAAGTGAGCAACCAAGGCAAAATCGAAGCATTAATTGCAATCAAGCCAAAATCCAATATTAATTGAAAATCAAAGCCAAAAGAATTAAATCAAAATAATCAATTAATTATGCAATTAATCTAATTAATTGTATAGTTCAATTAAAATTAAAATTAACCCATTCACGGGGTACATATGGCTAAAGAAATTAATTAAATTCAATTAATTAATTCCTAATTTCTCTCACCCACCACATGGAAGGAATTATCTAAACCAATAGGAACTAAGGATTGGACTCACATGGATCAAAGCCAAATTGAATCTCAATCACTCATAAGGAGAAAAAAAATTGACCATTCATTTTGTCTCATTGTCCCAAGCTTTGAGAAAAAAATATTTAAATTGTCCCGATATTTGAAATAATATTGCATAAAAATGACATAAAAAAAAAACTTAAATAAACTAAGTCTATTCCTACATATTCATGCAAACCTCAAAATATGGAAGTAAACACGAATATATGATGAAATGAAATAACAAATAAGATTAAGCTATTTCAACATAATGCAAACCTCCCAAAAAAGACTAAGTGTTGATTGATTTGTTGAAGAGGGTATGTGGTTGCTCAAATCCTGTAGCATGACAATGCATGAAAAAGTCTTGCTGAATGAGGAGAAAAACTCTCAATTTATAGGAATTTTAGGGAAATGGACGGTTGAGATTCAAATTTGGATGAAGGGATAGGATTCTTTAGGATCAATGAGGTGGCCATGAAGTGGAGGTCAAGTAGATCCCATGTAGATGGCATGTGGATTAGATTTTAACCATTCAAAAGGGGAAATATTCTCACACATGCGTGAGAAACTTTTGAAAGTGACATGTCCATGACAAAGTGTTAGAGGGTGTAAGAAGGTGTAAGAGGGAGAAAGTTGCTCACACATGTGTGAGTAACTTGAGAAAATGATGGCTCATTGACAAAGGTCAAGGGTTGTAAGAGGATGGGAGAACCAAGGTTGCTCACACATGTGTGAGCAACTTTGGAAAATGACAAATCAATGACATGGGTCAAAAAGTGGAAGAGAAGGGGGGAACCAAGATATTGGAAAGTGACATGTCAATGACATGTGGGAGACAAGTGTGTAAGCGTTTGTAAGAGTGTGTAAGAGTCACATGTGACTAAAGTGACATGTGACTTGGGTTTGGGTTAGGATTCCTTAATCCTTAGATTAAGGTTGTGCAAATGATTAGGGATTGATTAGGTGGAAGATTAGGATTAATTAGTGGGAAAGTGGGTTGACTTAGGTTATAAGGATGGGTTAGGTTAGGAAGTGAGGTTAGGTGATGGTTAAAGTTAGGAGCCATGTGCTCAAATAGAATAAAATTCAATATTTAACTCCAAGTGGGATAAGAAGGGATTAATTAAGTAAACAAGATCATTTACTTAATTAAATGGAGGATTAGGATGAGGGGAAATGAGATAGAACTAAATAATTGTAAATTTATTTAATCAAGGATAAGGGATAAAGATGAGTGTAATTAAATAAATGTGAATTTATTTAATTAAGGTAGAATAAGGCTAAAATTAAATAAATAATAAATATTTATTTAATTGGCTAGGATAAGGGTAATTGTTAGGACAATTTTAGGTGTCTACATTTTGCCCCTCTTTGATGTAGCATCACAAAGTGATGTTAGATCAAATAAGATTAAAATATAGTGGATAAAAGGGATACGACTAGTAGCATGATGCCCCAGACATGAAAGGATGAAGAAGGATGATGAGGAGGGATTGGTATGCCCCTCGAGAGGACATGCGGGTTTGGAGAACATGGGTGTGCTCTCGAAATGGATAGGCATATGAAAGGAAGGGAAAAAGATGATGGATGATGAAGGGAGAATAGATAAATTCATGTTGTTATGGTGTGAGCAACCTAAGTTTGATATTGTACTTAACACTATGCACCAAGGTATGGGGAACCGAGATGATAATGTGTCAAGTATGTGATAAAAAAAAGGGTTCAAATGCAACCATATGCCTATGACACCATGATATGGAAGATCATGATGTCATTATGACAATAGGATGCAAAGACCATGATAAATGCAAAAAATAATAATATAGACAAGCAAAAAGTAAGCATGCACAACAAACTGAATGTAAACCAATAGTTTTCCCCTAGTCAAGATGAAAACTAATTGATGGATTGATTGAGGATGGAAAAGTTAACAATAAGAAAAATGCACATCCAAAAGATTTGGGAAGGATACATCCCATGATGATTATTTGATTAAAATTGGGATCAATAGATTATCAGCTGAGTCGAGTCAAGATGACAGGTTGATTAAGGATCGATGTACAAGATTACAATATTGGATTGATTGGATTAGTATTGATTTCACTTGATTGGACTAGTGTGGGATTTTTTTTTGTGATTTTATGGATTTTTTGATTTATTGATGAGTGGATTGGATAGAATGGAAGATTTGGAGGGGAAGATGATTTGAATTGGATTGGAAGATTTGGATGATATAATAGGATTAGAAATGAATTAGATTGAAGATGATAGGAAGGAGGGAAATTGAGATGATTAGAAAATAGATTAGAAATGATTGGATTGGAGGAGAAATGAATTAGATAGAAGAATATAGGAAGAAGGGAAAATGAGAGGATAAGATGAGAGTAGAGAAATTAGAGTGAATGTATGGGAAGAAGGGAAATTGATTAGATTAGAAGATAGATGAATGTGATTTAGTGGGATTAGAAGATAAAGGAAGTGGATGAAATAGAAGAAAGAGAAATGGATTAGAAATGAGAGGAAAAGGAAAAATGGATGTTATGGGGGAAGTTGGAAGATGGATAAGATGATTGAATGGATTGGTACCAATGACAAGGGAAAACCAAGGAATGATAGAGAAAAGGGGAAACAGATGTAGTTTATGGATGGAAGGTAGATGGAGGGAATGGATAGTGATAGGATATGGGGGATTAAAAGGTGGGGAAAAGAGGGATGAGGATCCAAGGATGATGTGGAAAAGGAGGTAAATGCCCCACATGAGAGGTAGGAAAAGGAACAAAAAGATGGTGGTTAAAGGATATGTAAAATGAATGGGATGGGTATGAATATGCATGGAGGGAATGAAGGAAGGGATGTGCCAAAGCATGCATGGATATCATTCTTGTGTGTGTGTGATTTGGTGCATCTAGGTTTATGAAGGAAAATGGATGAAAGTGGGAGGTGGATGGATAGGATGAGGGGTAAAAATAAAATAGAGGATAATGATAAGGAAGATATAGAGGGAAACTGGCAATGTATAATGTGGGGAGGATGTGGATAGAAGCATAAAATGGGATTGAGGGAAGGCATGGGATAATCAAGATCAAAGGCATGGAAAGGAGGATGGAGCTTTATAGGATTATGGATGGAGGATGGAGGAAGTGAATATGACAAGGATTATGAGATGGAGGATAGGGATAGGATGTCAAGATCAAATATGGACAAGTGGATGGACATATGTAGGGTAATTAAGAGGAGATGGATAACAAGTAAGGAATATGGATGGTGTACATGGATGGATGGAATAAAGAGGATAGTCACAAGAAAAGATAAGAAAGGATGAGGATGGACTTAGATAGGAGGATGGATGGTGGATAGGAAAGATGGAAGACATATATGGTTGCATAGGATGGATGGACCTTGCCCCAAAGTGGAGGGCACAAGGGGATGAGGATAAGTGAATGGATGGAAGAGGTGAATTTTAGAAGACAATAGATATGCGATAGAAAGATGGGGGATGGACTCAAGCATCTATTTTTGTGATATTTATTTGTTTATTTTTTATCAAGGCATTTTGGATATGTGTTTGTAGATATTGGTAGGAGGGTTGGATGATAGATGAAATGGACTAAGGGAAGGAGAATCAGGACTTATGCCAAAGATTGGATGAAAGGAGTGGATGAGTATGGAAGGATTGGGGAATAATGGATGGGAAGATGGAAGACTTGTACATAAATGGATGGGAGAGATGAAAATATCACCATTGGCACAAACCTTGAAGGGTGGTGGAGAGGTGGAGGAGGAGATTTTGGAGGAAAAAGGGTGGATTTGGGATATAAGGACCCAAAATAGATGGAGGTAATGGAGTTGGAAAATAGAGGATTTTTAGAGGGATGAGTTAGGAGAAAGATTTTGGATTAGCAAGGTTGGATGCTAATTTGGGTTTTTCTTTGAGATGCATTTTTGTCATTGAGTAGCCTAGGAATCCATGTGATTTTTGAATTTTTCATTTTGAGGCCTTTGTGGCCTTTTCAAGTTTTTTTCCTTTTGGATCATATTTTTCTTTTCTTGAACATGTCGTTTAGATGGGATATGTTGATCCTTCTATTTGTTTGTGTGGCTTTTTGGCTTGATGCATCTTTTTTTTTTTTACTTTTGCATCCAACTTGCTTCCATTAGCCATGGTATGGGTGCATCAGGATGAATGGCTTAAAATTTTTATGGAGGGAATTATGAAGAATGAATGTTGGAACAAATTCAAGGATGTGTGTCATTGTGGATCTTTCTTAGGGATTTGAGGGGAACTTGGATATGGAGGATGGATGTATGTAAGGACCTAAAATGGATGGAGGGGATAAAGTATTAGGTTTGGGAACAATAGGACTCAAAATGGATGTGTTTGAGGAAGGGAGGGAATTTGGGACATAGGAGCCCAAAATCGATTTGGAGTGTGGGGGGATGGAGATTTGGACACAAGGGCCCAAAATGGACTTAGACTATGAGTGATGGGAATATGTAAGTTTAGATTTAGGTGGAGAAATTTGGGATTTGGAAGGAGTAGATGGGGTACCAACATCTTGAGACATTCTTTCTTCAATGGGATACTTAGTATTTGCAACAAAAGATGCGAGTCCAGGTGTATGGGGTTCATGAATGGATTGGATAGGTGGAATAGGATTTTGTGGAGGATTATGATCATGAGGAGGATTAGGGGAGATGATAGGATCTTGGGATGGATTAGGAGGATCATGACCTAGAGATGATGGGGTACTTTGATCTTGAATTTGGAGAGAATTAGGTGGTGGAGTAGAAGGAATAATGGGATTATGAGATGGAAGAAGATCATACAATGGAATGGAGGGGAGGGAATCATGAGATGGAGTGATTTGATCTTGACATGGAGGGGAATTATTGGATTGGAGAGAAGTAATATCTTCATGAAGTGGAGGAAAATTGGATGTTAAGGCTCGAGATGGAAGGGGATCATTAGGTGGGGTAGAGGGGATGGGTTCATGAGATGGAGGGGAGTCATTAATAGATGGGGTAATAGGGATGTCTTGATCTTTATTAGGAATTGGATCATGAAGTGGATTAAGAGGGATAAATGGATCTTGATATGGATTGGAAGCATGGGATGGAGAGAAGCTAAGATCTAGAGGAGGAGAAGAATCCATAGTAGCATGCTTTGGAACAAGGTTTTGACATGTTTGGACTTGGGAGGGTGATGGGATGGAGGGGGTAGAGGCTTCAACTCGAGTGAATGGAGGGATGAAGGAATCATGAGACTTAGAAGATTTAAGTGTGTCTTGACTTAGAGGGAATGATGGTGAGTTCATAGATTGTGGAGATTGTGTAGCTTGATTTAGAGGTGGGGATCTATACTTCATTGTTATCTCATCGATCCATGCAAAGAAAAGCATGGTTTTGGATGAGAGATGGGGATTATGGATTTGGATAAATGTGGGAGGATGAGATGGATTTCCCTTGTTAAAGGTAGAGGAAGGAAGAGAAATGTGAGATGTATTGGGATTGGATATGGCATGTTGAGGTGGAATAGATAGGGATATGGGATTGTCGTGGTAAGTGGGAGTTGGACTGTATGAGTTGGATAAATTTGGGATTGGATTTGTGTGAATCCAATCTTTATCCATGATGTTGGAATGAAGGTTTGGATTTGGATGAAAAGAAGATGTGGATGAAGATTTTAATTAGGAGTAGATGAAGTGAGATGTTTGAGGATGGATGAAATATGAACTTAGGAGTAGGAGCAAGTTTGGACTTTGTTTTTTATTTGAGAGGACAGGGCCTCAAGAATTTGATTTGATTTATTTATTGTGAGGGTAGGGACTCAAGGATTTGATTGATTTGATTTGGATTGATTAAGAGGATAGGGCCTCAGGACTTTGATTTGATTGATTGATTGTGAGGGCACGGCCTCAAGGATTTGATTTTGGATTTGAAGGTTTGAGACAAAACTAGGTAGAACAAGACCCTATGATGGTGCAAGCAAAGGATTGATTTGGATTATTATCTTCTTCGACTTGGAGATGGACTTGTGATCCCAAGCAAAATAAGATAGGATTAATGTAATTAATTACTTGAGACAGATTAATTTTCTCAAAAAAACAATTCTATTAGATGTGTTTGCTAATGATGAGGGTCTATGTAACACTTTTGATTAAAATATTTCAACCTAAGATTGATTAAGGAATGAAAGATGAGATTTGATTTGATTAGGATGATTAGGAATAGACTAAGAGTGACCTGGAAGAATTGATTAGGATGCTTAGAATGGTTAAAATAAGGAAGATGCTTAAGATGATTAAGAGATGAAGAAGAAGGATGATTAGGATATGGAGGAATGTTTAAGGATAATTGAATCAGATTAAGAGGATGACTAAGAATGTTATGGATGATTAGGAGATGATGACTAGGAGGATTAAAATAGGGGAATGAATATGATGATTAGGGGAGATTGGAGGAATGATTTGGAATGATTAAGAGGGTGATTAGGATAAGGAGTATGGAGAAGGTGATGAAGTTGATAGATGGAAGAAGTGATGTGGAAAGCTTGACTAAATACAACTAAATTAACAAAAAAAAATTGTTGTTTTTGCAATGATTTTTTTTATTTTAATTTTATTTTTTGAGTTTTGTAATGTTTTTGGGTTTTCAAACTTTATATTTTTTTTTGGATTTTTGAAGTTTTTTGATGTTTGTGTATTTTTAAAAGTTTATGCTTTTTTGGATTTTTTTTAATTTTATTATTTTTTTTAGATTTTTTATTTTAAAATGCAAAGTAAACAAATGAAATTATACACAAGAAAAATTGCTAAGGATTAATTCGGATGGTGTGTCCCCTTTTGGCTGCAAATGGGGAAGGTTTTAAACATTCAAGCACTTCAAACACACCAACAAACCTATAGAGGCTTCAACTAGGATATACAAGCTCAACTAGGGGATGTCCTCGATATATGCAAGGTACGTGAGGCCCAAATTCATAGATGAAAGAGAATAATATCACACAACCAAGAGGAGACGGTAACCCAAATCTCCATCTTCACTTCCCAAAGGTATAAAGTTCTTTGTGGCTTAGCCAAGAGTGACAAGATTCTACTTCCAAGAGAGGTGTCTTTGGATTCACCTCCCATTATTTATACTCTGCCAGACCACAGGAGTTGAGGTCATCCCTTGAGGTGATCAAATCCCCAAGTAGGCCTCCTAAAAAGGAAAAAAGATCACATATTTCTTGTGCACTCAAGATCACTCGAAGGTGCGAGAGGAGAGAATACGTACATGACCTTGGGGTTTAAAAGACACTTGTTCTTTTTAATTCCAAACCCAAATGTGAAGGTTAATTTTAAGCCCAATTTGAAAATGTGTGGAAAACACTTCAAATAGATTGTATAAGGCTAAAAATTATTGCAAAATCAGATTCCTTGCATTTTTCTAATGAAATTTTCAAAAACATTTGCTGAAAAATGATTTTTTATGCCCAAGTTATGATTGTTTGAAGTTTGAAAAGAAGGGTCAAATTGGAATGTGTTCACCTAAATTTAGGGATTGAATCTAGTAAAATGGTTTGTATATCTAGATAGAGGGTTGAATTAGCTTTCCGACACTTTTTGAATCGTCCAAAATGGAGCTTGTATGTGAAAGTTATAAGCATTTTTGTGAAGTTACCTCTTTATGAAAAATAAGTTGTAATCAGAAAGAGACGCCTGTCTATTTGTAGAGATGCCTATTATCAGGCAGAGATAGCTATTAGGAAGAGATGCCTATTAGTGGGTAGAGATGCCTATCAGTAGACAAAGATGCCTGTCTAGAAGCAGTGACGCCTATCTGAACATAATAGAAGTATTAGCTATAAAACTTTTAAATTTTTGTACTTCTATCAGGTTGCAAATGCATAAAAATGTTTTGCTATGATAAGACACAGTTGTTTACAACCTTATTATATATAAAAAAAATTATTTAATCCACTTAAAAGGCTAATGAAAAGGAAACTCCCCTTTTTTGGTAGAGACACCTATGTGCAAGCAGAGACACCTATTTGCACAAAAACAAAGATTTTATTAATTTTACATTCTTTTATGCACTTGCAGATAACATAAGGTGTTTCACTAATGATTACAAACCTTTAAGTGATTAAAACATGTAAATTTTATTATCTAAAACAAATTAAAGTGGAAGAAACCCCATTTCTAGAGGAGATGTCTATCTACAGGCGGAGACGCTTGTTGACAGGTAGAGATGCCTATGTAGAAGAGATGCCTATTACTAGGAAGAGACGTCTCTAGATGAGCGAAAATGCCTGTCTAGAAAATTTATGGGGAACTCTCATGAAATCAATAAAATTATTAGAAAAATAGGATTGTGGGTCCTACCGGATGTGCCAAAATGTATTGCATAAAAATGACATAAAAGAACAAACTTAAATAAACAAAGTCTATTCCTACATATTCATGCAAACCTCAAAATATGGAAGCAAACATACATATACGAAGAAATGAAATAAAAAATAAGATTAAGTTATTTCAACATAATTCCAACCTCTCAAAAAAGACTAAGTGTTGATTGATTTGTTGAAGAGGGTATGTGGTTGCTCAAATCCTGCAGCATGACAATGCATGAAAAAGGCTTGTTGAATGAGGAGAAAAGCTCTCAATTTATAGGAATTTTAGGGAAATGGATGGTTGAGATTCAAATTTGGATGAAGGGCTAGGATTATTTAAGATTAATGAGGTGGCCATGAGGTAGAGGCCAAGTAGATGCCATGTAGATGACATGTGGATTATGGTTTGACCATTCAAAGGGGGAAGATTCTCACACATGTGTGAGAAACTTTTGAAAGTGACATGTCCATGACAAAGTGTAAAAGGGTATAAGAAGGTGTAAGAAGGCTAAAGTTGCTCACACATGTGTGAGAAACTTGAGAAAATTATGGCTCAATGACAAAGGTCAAGGGTTGTAAGAGGATGGGAGAACCAAAGTTTCTCACACGTGTGAGAAAATTTGGAAAATGACATGGGTCAAAAAGTGGAAGAGAAGGGGAGAACCAAGATATTGGAAAGTGACATGTCAATGACATGTGGGAGACAAGTGTGTAAGGGTTTGTAAGAGTGTGTAAGAGTCACGTGTGACTAAAGTCACATGTGACTTGGGTTTGGATTAGGATTCCTTAATCCTTAAATTAAGGTTGTGCAAATGATTAGGGATTGATTAGGTGGAAGATTAGCATTAATTAGTGGGAAAGTGAGTTGACTTGGGTTAGAAGGATGGGTTAGGTTAGGAAGTGAGGTTAGGTGAGGGTTAAAGTTAAGATCTATGTGCTCAAATAGAATTAAATTCAATATTTAACTTCAAGTGGGATAAGAAGGGATTAATTAAGTAAACAAGATCATTTACTTAATTAAATGGAGGATTAGGATGAGGGGAAATGGGATAGAATTAAATAAATGTAAATTTATTTAATCAAGGATAAGGGACAAAGATGAGTGTAATTAAATAAATGTGAATTTATTTAATTAAGGTAGAATAAGGCTAAAATTAAATAAATAATAAATATTTATTTAATTGGCTAGGATAAGGGTAATTGTTAGGACAATTTGAGGTGTCTACAGAAACCATGGACTTAACTCAAACTCAATCATGATCAAAGTAGTTCCACCCCCTATGCTTGCTAAAATCTATAAATGGAGGACTAAAATATGGAGAAAAGGATCCACATATCTGAGAATTGCATCATCATCATTATAGCAAATTTGAGTTAGAAGCATATTTTTAGCATAATTGAGCATAGTTTTTAGTGAAACAGGCTTAATTGTGCAATCATTTAGCTTAATTTCTCATATTAAAACTGTCACTAATGGAAGCTTGCTGAGATATTTGCATTAGTATACTTACATAGAGAGATATATGATGCTTATTATCATTATTTTCATTGAGTAGCTTACTAATTTTCATACTTTAGCTTAATTTGATTTAAATCTTGACAAACTAATCCTATAAAAGTACTTATTGTACATAAAATGGCTCCTTCCATGGGGCATTAGGATTCATTTGATCAAATTTCGGAGTAATTTGCAAAATTGTAAGATTTTGTGTTTGAATTCTCTGTTTTACAGGTGAAGTAGCGTGTTCCAAACTTTTAATAATGCATTTAAGCAGGGAAACAACGCATCTACTACCTGAAATGGCACATTCACTACAAATTTTGACACATTTGCATAGCCTAACAATGCATTTAATCAGTTCTATCTTCTATCTTACATTCTTTGGGTGCTTTTATCCTAACTCTGCAGTGCGTTTAATCATTGTTTTGGTGTATTTGAAGTTTTATTTGCAAACATTTAAGCATTTAAATTCTATAATAGCACGTTTAATTAATCATGCACCACATTTGATGCCTAAAATAGCTCATCCAATCAATCCTGTAGCGCATACAACTATTTTTCTAAATTGTTAAATCTAACAGTAAATAATATTCTCTATGTTTTCTGATGGCAGGGCATAAAAAATTTCAGAAACAAGAGTCCAAAATCTACAGTGAAGACAATACAATCAATAAAAGGTTGAAAAGAGAGAAAATGATTCATCTAAACAACTTTTTGGAGGGTTCCACGAAAGAAGATTAAGATTTTGAGAGACATTTGGATATAATTGATTTATATTGAATAAGGTGAAATAGGGTTGTTCACCTTATTGGGTAGGATTGGAAATGTAGTGGAGGGGTGTGTGTGATGGAAAATATTGTGAACATGTAAAGGAAGTAAAATAGAAATGTAAATACTAACCTCAAAAATAGGGCAAATGTGGAAAATGCTAATTTCTGATGTCTGTGTGCAGTTTCGGGCAATTTTGCGACTTGTTTCGGATTGGAAATATCGAGACAGAGAAAACCCAAAAAACTTTTGTCTTTCTGGCAGCAGGTAGTCTTTGACCCCAATAAAAGGTCAAAGACTACTAAATAGGGTGAAATAGTATCCACCTTAGGATGTATGGGGGAAATATGAGATCTACTTCTAAATCCAAATTCCCAAAGGAGAGATCCAAATTGATCAACCAAAAGGTTAATGCACAATCAAATCAATCTATGAAGAATATGAAAGAGGAAGAAAACCTTATATTTCCCTATAAATTAAGGAGATGTGCTTGAAATTTGAAATAATTGAAAGGCAAGTACTAACTTCAAAAATAGGATAGATCTGGAAAATGCCAATTTTTGAGGTCTGTGTGTAGTTTCAGGCAATTCTACAACCAGTTTCAGACTGGAAATGTCGAGACGAAGAAAACCCAGAAAATTTTTATCTTTCTGATAGTAGGTAGTCTTTAACCCCGATAAAAGGTCAAAGGCTACATTAATATTTTGAAGGTCGACTTTGAATTTGTTCACAAATCTCAGAAGTTCACCGAAAAGGGTATCCGAATCCAATCTCAAATCCGTAGTTCCACACCTGTACCTGCAAGAAAAAGAGGGTTTTTGTTGTTTGTATGGGGGGTTTGCCTTGGTCAAACCCCAATTTAAGAATTAACCTTGAAATTGAATTGAACTGTGCATAAACAAAGTAAATGAAATAATTCACCTTGCTTATGTTGAAGTCCTTGTAGAGGATTCTAATTCTAAAATCCACAAGTAGGGATGCTCCAATGGATGTAGAATGAATGTAGGATGTCTCAAATCAATGGAATTTGATCTTCAACACCAATATTGAATGGATCTTTGCATAGAAACTGACTTGGATGAATGTGGAAGGATGGATCTTCAAGGGGGCTCCAAAGAGATTGAATCCTTCAATGGCTAACAATGGATCTCCTTGATGAATGAATGCTTGAACACTTGAATGCTTGAAGGCTTGCTTGAATTTTTGAATTCACTTACTTGCACTTAAGAGCTTGCTCATGAAATTTCTTGAGATGAGATATCAAAACTTGATTGAGAGATGGATTGAAATGAGAGAGGAAGGCCTCCTTTTTATAGTGAACTAGGGCACAAACCTCTAGAGAAGGCTGACATTGGGGAATTAAATCCCAATTAACTTTAACCCCTAAAAATTGACCCATATTAAATTAAATTTAAGGATTTACCATTCTGAAACCCAAAATGGCCAACTCGAAGGGAGGAAAAAGAATCTTTCCGAAACCTGATACCCAAAAATCAAAAAATCTTGAAATTTGAAATCTGGGTCAAGGATGAGGTAGACCCCGCCCTAGGTCAGGGTCGAGGTCATCCCTGACCTAGATCAGGGTCAAGGTTGACTTTGACCCTCAAGGTCAACTTTGACCTTGAGGTCAAAAACCTTGGGACCTCAGTCCATAATGCCAGGAAATGCAGAAATAAAGTGAAATCAGGTGCAGAGAGAAGCAGAACGGGGGGAGAAAGCCAAATACATGCAAAGACCCAATGAAGGAACTTAACATGACCCCAGACCACTTACTCAGAGGGCTAAACACTCTTATCATGGAAGTGCTTCCATTTTAAGATGATACATTAAGCCCCCACTTTAGCAAGAGTATGGACTCGATGCAAACTCTTGGTAAAGGAGATCAGAATGAAAAGATAATCTTATCATAATCAAAGGGACACATAGAAACCTCAAGCCCCCAGGGACTCAAGTCTTCATCGACTCCAAGATCATAGTAAGAGAGACATCTCTAGAGAAAAAAGGAAAGGGTGTGATTATCTCACCCAATGAGAACTTATGTCCCATTGTGAACCACACTAGGAAATGGCACAACTGGAAAGATGGAATTGAATTTCCTAGTGAATGTGGCTACTCACTAGTCAAACCATCAAGGATTCACCCTTAGGAATATTTTATTCCATAAGAATAAAACCAAAAATAAAAGAGATCCATTCTTAAGGACACCTCTGACCTTAAGGGATCCAAAAATATATGTATATATGAAATTGGAGGGATCAAGAGATCCTAAAATATAAATCCATGCTTTAAGGATTAGTCACTAATCCAAAAAGGGAGAAAAGGTATCTTGAAAAATAATATATGCATATCAAGAAGTGTGTGTGTGCAACAGGTGAGAAGAGTGTATGCCCCCACGTTAAAGTCATTGCTAACACTTTAACAGGAGCAATGGCTTTAACGAAAACATAAACAAATCCACTAATTATGTTTCCACATCGAAATGCCCCCAGATGAAGATAAATCAAGGGAAATATCACAGAAACATATAGAGAACACAGAAGGGATCTACCTACCGTGGGGTTAGTATGATCATAAGATAATATATATATGATATTATTGCAAATGAATTGACATCATTCCCCAAAGAAAGTAGAACTACAATCACAAAGGAGGAAAGATCACATAAGATATATGAAGGAGAATCTTTTTTGACCATGACATGGAGACCAAAAAGAATCAGTGCTACCATGTCTCGAATCCAAGCAGATTACACAAGGAAACATTTATGAACAATAGCACATTTACAACATAACATGAAACAACACATAGAAGAATAGAGATACATATAGAGGAATTGTACAATAGGTTCGATTCCTTTATCACCTTACACCAATAGAGTAACAAGGATCGTATAAAAGAATCTAACAATATTTAGCAAACACATTATGTGAGAAGCATAGTATAACATGAAAACACACAACAAAGCTACCACAAAGGACAAGCTGATCAAGCATGTCACCTACTCTCCCCATCTCATTGTATATCATTTAGGGAAGGTGGGTAACTCGCAAGAGGGACCATATCCAACATAGTAGGAATGATAGCTAGTTCCAAACAAGGATCCTCTTGAGAATCACAATGTTTGACACTAGGTGTAAGATTTAATTGTGATGAAAGCATATCAGGTAAATCAATGTCAATGTCAATAGTCTCATATTCATCATTAACATCATCAATATCATGAAGAGTATCTTCTTCATCCAAATTAATCAAAATAGGATCTAAGATATGAATAGAATTATCATAATCATGCATCTTAACATCATTATTAGTAACAACTTCTTCTAACACATCATGCATAGATTTATCCAAAGAAGGTAGAGATCTTTGAAGAGAAGAATTATGAGATTTAGCATGAGCACAATGCTTCTTATGATGTTCATTAGAAAATCAATTATGTTTTGATTTATTTGAAATAGGTTGAGAACTAGGAGGAACAATCACAGGATCCTTCACAAGTTCTTTAGGAAGATCAATAGGATTACCAGCAATAGGAGGAACTTGATTAATAGAGCTAGAAGCCATAGTTAAAGGAGGTATAGAAGGTGTAGGCAAAAGAAAATGATTAAGATCCATAGGAGGTATGCTTATAAGCTTGATATGAATAGAAAAGATTATCAGGTCAAGGAGGACATGCATTAGGTAATGAAGGCCAAAAGAAATCAAGAGCAACACAATCTCTAGGCCTAGAAGGTTGATATAAACTATGATTAACTGTCTTCACTTCTTCATCATGAAAAAATTTAAGACACTTATGGATAGGTGAAGCAATAGCATACATGTCATTCAACCAAGGCAAACCTAGCTTAACTTGAAATTGATCAAAAGTAGGAACCACAACAAAGGTAGTGTTCACAATTTTTCCACAAAGTTCAACCGGTAAAGGAATAGAACCAAATGATGGATAAAGAAAACCATTACAAGTCTAAATCCACACATTTGATGTATCATAAGAATCACATTGTAAGCTTTTCATAAAAAGATTTTCTTTAGTAATAACATTGACTAAGGATGTAGGATGAACAAGACAACCACGAGTAGGTTTCTGAGAAATCCTAGCATAAATGTAAAGGGGACCATCAGGAGCTTTAATAGTCTTAGAGTCATCAAAGGTAATCAAAAGTTCCCGAGGTCTTTTATTCCTAGGTTGTTGTCGAGCTTTAGGTTGAGTTTTCAATTTAGGATTAGGTTTTGGTTGAGGTTGAGATTGAACTTGAGGTTGAATCTGAGGTTGAGGTGGAGATGCAGATTGACCAACATGCTCCACTTGATTAACAACATGATTGAGATCATCTATCTTTGAATCATACATAATTTCCATAACAGATGGCTGAGCAATGGTATTAGTATCATGTGTCGGTAAAGGATTTGTATATATTTGAAGGTTTTGATTAGGAGGAGAGACATATTTGTTTCCACTACCATCAAGATTATCAATAGATAAGGCATTAGAATCAATTAAGTCTTGAACCTTATGTTTTAAAGAATAACACTTTTTTGTATCATGACCAGTCTGATGGTGATATTGACAAAAAGCTTTAGGATCAAATGATTTAGATGCAATCATAGCAAGTAAAAGAGGTCGAATAGGAGGTAAATTAATCATATTAGTAGTTAAAAACCTATTCATAATAGCATGTAAAGATTCAGAAAGATGAGTAAACATATGATTTAATCGAAAAGCAGTGGATGCAGAAGTGGCATTGTGAGATGCAACAACAACTTGATTAGCAACTGCATTCACTTGTTTGTTTATCTTGACATAGTTGTTGAATTTTTGAAATTTGTTTGGATTAGGAGTAGCATCACTTGTATCAACTGGAATAGGAGCCATTGGAGTGTTACTCTCAAATTGACTCACTTGTAATTGATAATGATGAAGTGCTGCACAAAGTTGTTGAAAAGAGGTAAATTCAATAAGTAGAATCTTATCTCTAATATCCTTTTGCAAATTTGAAATAAACATATGTTGAATATCAATATCAGGAATAGGATAGGAAATTTGAGCATACAAATGCTTAAATCTACCAATAAACTTAGTCAATTTTTCCTTAGCACTTTGTTTACAATGCATCAAATCAGTCAAAGAAAATTGCAGGCCAATGTTGTTTTGAAATTATTGAATAAAGGCATTGGCCAATTGTAGAAAGGGATCAATAGAATAAGGTGGCATGGAAAAATACCATTGTAAGGCCTTGTCATGGAAGGTTCTAGCAAAGAGTTTGGCTAAAATACTATGGTCATGAGCATAATCACTATAAAGGATTTGGAATGTTTTAACATGATGAATGGGGTCTCATTTTCCATTATAATTCTCAAGATGAGGCATATCGACTTGTTGAGGAACAGGAGTACGAATGATGTCTCAAGACAAAGGACTTCCCATGTCACATGTAGGAACACTAAACTTGTTTTGAGTTAGGGAAGCAAGTTGTTGTTGTAAGGATGACACAGTTTGAGCCAAACTAATGATTGTTGAATCATTAGATGAAATAGGAGGAGTAGCAACATTAGGAACACTAGGTAAAGTATAAGAAGTTGCAAGAATAGAAGGTACAACTAGAAGAACACTATGAACTACAGTTGGAAGTGGATTGGAATAAGTAAAAGGAACATTATGATATGAAGGTTGTGATGTAGGGAGGGACACAGGAGGAACACTCATAGGAACAAAGGGAACCATCACAGTCACCAAAGAAGGAGTAGGAATACTAGGTAAAGGATTAGCAAGAGGTTCTACACTAGTGATAGGAGGAATGAACCCTAAATCTTGAGCTTCTTGAGCTAAAGGTTTAACATTTGAATGCACTAGGTGAGTAATACCATGCAAGAGGTTAACACCTTGATCACTATCACAAAGAACTTTCTTAAGAGCCTCTACAACTTGAATAGAATCTTGATTATGGTTCTCTTGAATAAGCCAATTACCCATTTTATCAAGTTCAATTGAAAGTTTTTGAACTTGTTCAGGAGGAACTCTTAAAGCGTCATCC
Source organism: Chamaecyparis obtusa (assembly GCA_027943335.1). Classification (NCBI taxonomy): domain Eukaryota; kingdom Viridiplantae; phylum Streptophyta; class Pinopsida; order Cupressales; family Cupressaceae; genus Chamaecyparis; species Chamaecyparis obtusa. The sequence continues at coordinate 302,403 of BSBK01002096.1, forward strand.
TCATCATGGGATGAGTGAGAAGAGTTTTGCTCCATAATAGGATTGGAATCATGAAGAATAAAATTATCATTCGAGATCCCAAGGAAAGGAGAGGAAGTTTCAAGATCAAAGGCACCCATGAGTCTATGACTTCTTCTAACTAGAATGTTATAAGTAGGACTAGTAGTAGTAAATCTCATAAACTAATGCAATGCAAATGAACTAAACTAAGAACACATAAAGCATGAATATTTTTGTATTTTTGAAATCTAATTAGCATGCAAGATTTAACATAAAAGAGAAATCTAATACCAACAAGATAAAAGGAAATATAATACCACCAAACACAATAGGGCATCCAATTCCACAAAAGAAAGGAGAGTAAGTATGTCGGGTTCACCAAAAATGAATAGGGTGAAATAGTATCCACCTTAGGATGTATGGGGGAAATATGAGATCTACTTTTAAATCCAAATTCCCAAAGGAGAGATCCAAATTGATCAACCAAAAGGTTAATGTACAATTGAATCAATCTATGAAGAATATGAAAGAGGAAGAAAACCTTATATTTCCCTATAGAGGAGACATGCTTGAAATTTGAAATAATTGAAAGGCAAGTACTAACCTCAAAATAGGACATATCTAGAAAATGCCAATTTCTGATGTCTGTGTGTAGTTTTGGGCAATTCTGCAACCAGTTTCGGACTGGAAATGCTGAGATGAAGAAAACCTAGAAAACTTTTATCTTTCTAGTAGTAGGTAGTCTTTGACCCCGATAAAAGGTCAAAGGCTACATTAATATTTTGAAGGTCGACTTTGACTTTGTTCGCAGATCTCAGAAGTTCACCAAAAAGGGTATCTGAATCCAATCTTAGATACGCAATTCTGCACCTGCACCTACAAGAAAAAGAGGGTTTTTGTTGTTTGTATGGGGGGGTTTTCCATTGTCAAACCCCAATTTAGGAATTAACCTTGAAATTGAATTGAAATGTGCATAAACAATGTAAATGAAACAATTCACCTTGCTTATGTTGAAGTCCTTGTAGAGGATTCAAATCCTCAAATTGACAAGTAGAGATGTTCTAATGGATGTCAAATGAATGTAGGATGTCTCAAATCAATGGAATTTGATCTTAAACAACAATCTTGAATGGATCTTTTCATAGAAATTGACTTGGATGAATGTGGAAGGATGGATCTTCAAGGGGTCTCCAAAGAGATTGAATCCTTCAATGGCTAACAATGGATCTCCTTGATGAATGAATGCTTGAACACTTGAATGCTTGAAGGCTTGCTTGAATGCTTGAATTCAATTGCTTGAACTTGAGAGCTTGCTCATGAAATTACTTGAGATGAGATATTAAAACTTGATTGAGAGATGGATTGAAATGAGAGAGGGAGGCCTCCTTTTATAGTGAACTAGGGCACAAACCTCTAGAGAAGGCTGACATTGGGGAACTAAATCCCAATTAACCTTAACCCCTAGAAATGGACCCATATTAAATACAATTTAAGGATTTACCATTCTGAAACCTGAAATGGCCGACCCGGAGGTGATAAAAAGAATCTTTCTAAAACCCAATACCCGGAAATTAGAAAATCTTGAAATTTGAAATCTGGGTCAAGGATAAGGTAGACCCCACCCTAGGTTAGGGTCGAGGTCATCCCTAACCTAGGTTAGGGTCAAGGTTGAATTTGAACCTCAAGGTCAACTTTGACCTTGAGGTCAAAAACCTTAGGACCTCAGTCCATAATACCAGGAAATGCATAAATAAAGTTAAATCAGGTGCAGAGAGAAGCAGAACGGGGGGAGAAAGCCAAATACATGCAAAGACTCAATCAAGGTGCTTAACATGACCCCAGACCACTTAATCAGAGGGCTAAATGCTGTTATCATGGAAGTTCTTCCATTTTAAGATGATACAACTACTTTGGAATTTTGAAGGTCGTCTTTGATTTTTTTCACGGATCTCAAAAGTTCGTAGAAAAGGGTATCTAGATCCAAGCTCCAATCCATAGTCATGTACCTGTACATGCAAGAAAATGGAGGTTTTTTGTTTGGATGAGGGGTTTGCCTTGGTAGAACCTTGATTTGGAATCAACCTTAATAATGAAATTGAAATGGAGAATGCTAGCAAGTAGTAGAAGTAGATCTAAGAGTGAAGCTATGCAATTCAATAGATATGCAATTGTATTTCAAATGTAAACAAGTATATTGATATGAAAGCTTGAACACAACAATGGAAAATGTAAATCAAAACCATTAATGTAAATCCAAAACCTCCATGATTGTATGCTTGGAATCCACCTTGATAGAAGAATGAATGAGTCTTGAAGATGAACAAAGGATCTTGAAGAAAGATCACACCATCATGATGGCTAGATCTAGGGTTTGAATGATGAATCTTGCATGCTTGAACCAAATCCCTTCAATGGATTGAATGCTTGAATCCTTGATCTTCAATGGAGAACTTGAATGGAGAAGAGGACCTGAATGGATGCTTTCTTAATCTTGAAAATCTCCTTGAGAGATATTAATGAATAATGGATGCTATTGCTTGATTGTGGATATGAGATGATATGAAAAATGGATGGAGAAAATGAGAGAGGAAGGCTTCCTTTTATAGTGATCTAGGGCACAAACGTCTAGAGAGGCCAACATTGGAAAATTAAATCCCAATTAATCTTAACCCCTATAAATATACCTATATTAAATGCAATTTAAGGATTTACCATTTCAGAGACCAAAACAACTGACCCGGAAGTGGGAAAACAAATATTTCTGAAACCCAACATCCAGAAATCATGGGACCTTGAAATTTGAACCTTGGATCAAGGATGAGGTAGACCCCGCCCTAGGTCAGGGTTGAGGTCATCCTTGACCTAGGTCAGGGTCAAGGTCATCTTTGACCCTCTAGGTCATCTTTGACCCTCAAGGTCTTCTTTGACCTTAAGGTCAAAAACCTCAGGACCTCAATCTAGAATGCTAGGAAATGAAGAAAGATAGTGAAAATAGGTAGAGAGAGAAGCAGAACAGGGGGAGAAAGCTAGATCCATGCGAAGACCCGATCAAGGTGCTTGACATGACCCTATACCACTCACTTGGAGGGCTAAATTCTCTTAACATGGAAGTTATTCCATTTTAAGACGATACATTAAGCCCCCACTTTAGCAAGAGTATGGATTCAATGAAAACTCTTGGTAAAGGAGAAGAAAGAAGAGATCCAAGTGGATTCACAATGAGATAAAATAACACTTAGCTAAGGACAGAAGCCCCCAGGCTAAGGATTCTTACTCAACATACACACATGAGGGTGCAAAAACAAAAAAGGAAAAAGACACAAAAGAGGGGTTAGTACTAAAACAAACCCAAATCAACTAGCACAAGAAACCTTAGCTAAGAAACATTTATCATACTAATATCATATTTGGAAAGCTATTATAAAAGCATAAATGATTACATAAGAAAGACAAGAGAAACACTATAAATAACATAGCTTCATGATCTCATCCTACTAGCATGAAAGCGAAAAGAGAGAAAAGAGAAAGTGATTACCTCACCCAGTAAGATGCCCACCTTACCATGAATCACCAAGGGAGGGATAGCCAAACAGGTGGCCAAACCTGATAGTTTACCCATAAACTATGCGTGCAATTGTAATGCATCTTCTGACGGCTTCTGGAATACCCATAGATCCACCTTCTTGTATCACTATGAATATGAAATGAGTGTCTCCTCAAGATTTAGCAACTTATATGTGTTACCTTCGAAAGATTTAGCATATAAATGCGTGTCTTTTCAAGATTTAGCAACTTATGTGCGTTACCTTCCAAGATTTATCATATTGAAAATTTTGAAAAGTGTGTGTCTCCTCAGGATTTAGCAACTTATGTGCATTACCTTTAGAAGATTTAGCATATAAATTTGTGTCTTTTCAAGATTTAGCAACTTATGTGCGTTACCTTCCAAGATTTAGCATGTAAAAATAAAAAACTATAGTACAAGGGAGACCCTATATATGCCCCCTCCTTATCCTGGCAGTCTACTAGACATGATAGGGAAGAGGAAGAGGATACCTACTTCACAATGCAAGGAGATATCTTGTTTACAACAATGTATATCATATTCTTAGTGAGGGATAGTGACCCCAACATCCAAGAGCATAGATGATTGTGAAAAGAATATGTCACTCATGGAAAAAGGATCCTGAAAGAAAGAGATCTTATCAACAAGACCCCCACCAAAGAGGAGTACTTTAGATAAAATATCATCTTTCAACAGCGAGAACAATGATTCAATCATCAATCCCCCTACAAACAAGAGGAAGAGGAATCTTTGGAATGAGGGAAACAACTCTAACACCAAAGAAAGGGTGAGATTTTATAAAGAACATAATTTGCAACATAAAGAAGAAGTGACTACTTAGGACAACAACCTCTCATATAATAAGGTTATCCATAGTCAAAACATCTATCAATATGATGAAATAATATTGCAATATAAACAAAGACCACTAAGCTAAGGAACATAGTTCCCTAGACAAAGAGAGAGAAGAAAGAACCTTGCCCCCCAGGGATAGAGACAAGGGGTATCTTTGTAAAACAAATGTCTTAGAAAAGATATCTTGAATAAGATCTATGGATGATTATAAGCATGATGCAAAACCATAGAAAGATAGGAGAGAAAGAATACCAATTAAGCTCAAGGCACAATATATGCTAAAATCCTAATGGATCCTAGGAGACTGGATGAAAAATATACCTCTTGCCCCCAGTCATGAGACAAGAGGGGAAGAAAATCTATATTATATCAGAAGAAGGGTAATCCCCTATATCAAAATTATGAAGGAATTGTTAAACTACACGAGAGTGAGATATAATTCCTAAAGCAACTCTTTCTCTAACATATAACTTTAAATGTTTACAATCAGCAAGTAAATGCGTATTACTATAATGAAAAGGACATTTATATTTGTATAAAGCATCTATTGGCATAGGTCTAAAGATTTCTTTCTTGGAATTCATTAACTCAACATATACCTTCTTAGCCACTTCTTGATGAACATTAGGGTTATCTAAGATAGGTGTGAGGAGAAGAATGTGAAGAGGAGGACGATGATTAACATCACCTACCTTGACTTGAGATTTTGAACAACTAAAACTATACATATCTGGTTTAGGGGGTATATGAACTAGAAACCTAATACCATGCTCATTAACTCCAAGCCCTAAACCTTTATAACCTTGTTTAGTCACCATATTATATTTGGTAGTGTAGATATTATGTAGAGCTTCTACAGGAGGTGATTGTTTATCATGTTCATGAGTAAAGGTTGTATAAGATGGAATAATAGGTTTTGAAGAAGTTTCTTTACCCTTTCCTTTAATATCACCATGAATCAGAGGAGAAGGTAGATCAAAGAAGTCTTGTGCATCTGTATCTTGAACTATAGCTTGAATCCCATCATAAGTACGGGAAGCACTAGGGATAGCAGATGGAGAATTAGGTATCGGATTAGGAATCAGATTAGGATTGATAGGATTAGGAAGATTAAGAGATGGTGTATCATCTACCAAATTCTTCACATAATCCAAAAGAGTAATAATACTACCACATGCATCTTTAATGAAAGTTTTTAAAGTAGGAAAACTAGTATCGGTCAATTTCACAAAAGCATAAGTAAGTGTAAAATGAAGGATCATCAACATAATGAAGTGAATGATACTCTCATAAACATCATAGGTATGGTAAAGAGATGCTAAAAGAAGGGTAATAAAGAACATGACCACACACCAAAGCATCTTAACAATCTTCATAGTAAATGAAATAAATGTTTTTGTATTTTATTGAATATATAGATTTGTTTGTATTTTTTAATTTTAAAATGCAAGAGCATAAAATAAACCTAATCTTAATGCAAGAAGAGATTAAATCTAACACAATAGGGCATCTAAATCCACAAAATAAAAGAGGGTAAGTACGTCGGGTTCACCAAAATGAATAAGGTGAAATGGGGTTGTTCACCTAATTGGGTAGGATTGGAAATGTAGTGGAGGGGTGTGTGTGATGGAAAATATTGTGAACATGTAAAGGAAGTAAAATATAAATGCAAATACTAACCTCAAAAATAGGGAAAATCTAGAAAATGCTAATTTCTAATGTCTATGTGCAGTTTCAAGCAATTTTGCGACCTGTTTTGAACTTTAAATGCCGAGACAAAGAAAACCCAGAAAACTTTTGTCTTTCTAGCAGCATGTAGTCTTTGACCCCAATAAAAGGTCAAAGACTACTTCAAAATTTTGAAGGTCATCTTTGATTTTGTTCGCAGATCTCAGAAGTTCACCTAAAAGGGTATCCAGATCCAAGCTCCAATCTGCAGTCCTGTACCTATACCTACAAGAAAAAGGGGGTTTGTTGTTTGGATGAGGGGTTTTCCTTGGTCAAACCTCGGTTTGGAATCAACCTTAATAATAAAATTTAAATGGAGAATGCTAGCAAGTAGTAGAGTAGATCTAACAATGAAGCTATGCAATTCAATAGATATGCAATTGTATTTCAAATATAAACAAGTATATTGATATGAAATCTTGAACACAACAATGACAAATGTAAATCAAAACCATGAATGTAAATTCAAAACCTCCATGATTGTATGCTTGGAATCCACCTTGATAGAAGAATGAATGAGTCTTGAAGATGAACAAAGGATCTTGAAGGAAGATCACACCATCGTGATGGCTAGATCTAGGGTTTGAATGATGAATCTTGCATGCTTGAACCAAATCCCTTCAATGGTTTGAATGCTTGAATCCTTGATCTTCAATGGAGAACTTGAATGGAGAAGAGGACTTGAATAGATGATTGCTTGATCTTTAAAATATCCTTGAGAGCTCTTGATGAATAATGGATGCTATTGCTTGATTGTGTATATGAGATGATATGAAAAATGGATGGAGAAAATGAGAGAGGAAGGCTTCCTTTTATAGTGATATAGGGCACAAACTTCTAGAGAGGCCAACATTGGAGAATTAAATCCCAATTAATCTTAACCCCTATAAATATACCTATATTAAATGAAATTTAAAGATATACCATTTCGAAGACCAAAATAGCTGACCTGAAAATGGGAAAACAAATGTTTCCGAAACTCGACATCCGGAAATCATGGGACCTTGAAATTTGAACCCTGGGTCAAGGATGAGGTAGACCCCGCCCTAGGTCAAGGTCGAGGTCATCCCTAACCTAGGTCAGGGTTGAGGTCATCTTTGACCCTCAAGGTTATCTTTGACCCTCAAGGTCATCTTTGACCTTGAGGTCAAAAACCTCAGGACCTCAATCCAGTGCTAGGAAATGCAGAAAGATAGTGAAAAAAGGTAGAGAGAGAAGCAGAATGGGGGAGAAAGCTAGATTTGTGAAAAGACCAGATCAAGGTGCTTGACATGACCCTAGACCACTCACTCGGAGGGCTAAATGCTCTTAACATGGAAGTGCTTCCATTTTAAGATGATACATATATAAATTGAAATTTGTCTCTTTAAATTGGATTTGTATGCCTTAAGTTCTTCATTTTTGATAAATTTGAAAGAAAGGAATTAAAATTCACATTGCTTGGATTTATTGACTTTTCTTGTTTTATGTTGGACTAACAATCTTGGAAGGGGATGAAAAGGAGATGGAACGATCACCACTAGGTGAGTAGATCAATTGAAAGTTAAATAAAAAATGCCCCTAGCCTTTTCTAGCAACAAAAAAAGGTAGGCCTAAAATCTTTTGTATTTTTCTTAGATTGTGCCAAATTGATTTAAATATAGTAATTAGAAGCCTAGTATTGTTTGGAGGATTTAGTAGTAGGCCTATGCTCTTCACTTTTTAAGTGAATCAAAATTCCAAACCTACTATATCTTTCGATTAAAAGAAAGGCTAAGTCAATAAACAAACTGTAGACATGGAAAATTGGTTAAAGGCTTAAATCAATCAAAAGGTGCATCAAATCATCAAAATAGCATGAAAAATCAATAAATGGAACAAAGGTAATTCAAATCAAAGGAAAATTCAATTAAATGATTAAATGATTAAATAAAGCTTGAAAAGGGGAAAAACACTACGAAATTGATTAAATTCAATTAATGACATAGTTGTTGAAAGCAAAAATCAAAATGAACCTCTTACCCTTCATGGCTAAATTTAATTACTTTAATTAATTAATAAATCATAATTTCCCTCAACAAAGCAAATTGGAGACAAAATGGACATAAATCACTCACTTTTGTTGAAATGGTCCAACCTTTTGAAACCATTTAAATGATTGTCCCCTCATTGTCCCCCCATTTATGGACAAAGCAAACCCAATTGACCTTACCCAAGCATAACCATGATCAACTCACTCTACCCCCTACCCTTGGGAAATTACTATAAGCATGAGGCATTTTAGAGAGCATTTCAATCTTAGAATTTCAATTGAAAAGCATTGTTACTATAGTTAATTGAGATCATTTTCTAAGAGCAATTGAAGCATTTGAGCATTTAGAGTTATCATTTTAGCATTTTATCATTGCATGGTTATCAATGGAGCTAGATTAAGCATAAATTCATCATAGAATAAGCATTTAGAAGCATCATAGCAGCATTATTCTCATTTTAGAGGTGTCACTAGTGAGGATTTGCAGCTGAGAGCTCACTTACCACTTCTTTCTAGAGATCCATGAGATGTTGATAGATTAATTGTGCATTATTTAGATTAGTTTTCTCTAATTAGTGTAAATTCTCTTTAAATCTTGTTATTTCATGAAGGTGTTAAACTCACACACACAAATGGTGCCCACTGTGGGGCTCTAAGCCTCATTCTATCATTTTCATCATCATGTGCATGTTTGTATTCTCCATTTTCCATGTTTATTGTGCAGGAAATAGGTAAAATCATGCTTACAGGAGATTCACTTACGCCTACAGTCAGATCTTTGTCGCCTATAAGCTCTGTAATCATGCTTGCTAGTTGGACACTTGCGCTTCTGTCAATAAAACCTTTAGCCTTTGCGGATTATAATTACGCCTACAACACAGGGAGTATCACTTATGTTTAAACTGTTGTCACTTAATTTGAGACTTTGCGTTGCCTTTAATAGTTGCAGTCACGCATAGAGGAAATTTAGTCACGCGTACAAGCAATTCAGTCACGCGTGTAAGCAATTCAGTCATGCGTGTAAGCAATTTAGTCAAGCGTACAAGAATTTTGTTCACGCGTAAAAGAATTCCATTCACGCATACAAGAAATTTAGTCACATGTAAAAGCATTTCATTCATGCGTACAATAATTTTAGTCATGCTTTTGCAAGAAAATTTGTCACTTAATAGTGTATTCTGTCACTTTTCATTTACTATTTTGCGCAATTTAATCTTCTAGTCATGCTTTTGATTAAACTGCCCGTGCCTGTGTAACTTTTGGTATCACTTGAGTCCTTAACTGTGACGCTCGCTACTAATAACATTACGCCTATACATAGTTTACTCACGCGTACTAGCTGGATTATGTCGCCTGATGTCTCTGGCTTATTTTCACGTTTAAATTGATAAATCTCAAGGACTAATTTGCTATTATGTTGTTTAAATAGTAAATGAATGAGCATCTGAAGGTGAAGAAGCCATAAAATAGAGTCAATCAAGAAGATAAAGCCTTGACAAAAAAGATTAAGGAGAATCAAACACACATTAAGGCGGTTCTTGAGACAACATTGGACGAAGATACTAAGATACATGCTCTGTCATAGAAAAGTGCTCAAAATTAGAGTATACCTTGTTGTCCTAAATGCTTACAAACTAAAATATGTTTCTTTGAATTGGGAATTTAGTCCCTAAGTTTGTAAAATTTGCAAAGTATTTGAGTAACAAGAATCAAGAGCATAATCAAATTGTAGTATTTCAAGCTTTGATTTTGGTTTCCCCTCACTTTGTTTATTTGTGCTGACTAACTTGTTGGTGGAGGGAACGCACTTGCTAAGTTAAGGGAAAATTTTGGAGATAGAAGCAAGAAAACTACTATTTAAAAATGCCCCTAGCCTTTGCTAGCATCGGTTAAGGTATTTTTCTCATCAAGATTGCACATTCCCTTAGCTTGTGGCATATTCAAAGTTCTAAACATAGCTTAAACATTAAAAGAAAAGAACAAACATTTCAATTATAAGAACCCCTTTGTCATGGGGTTGAAAAAGAACAAAAATTGATTGTAAGTATTTGGGAGAAATCCACTTTTCATGCTTTTCAATGAACATGTTTAGAACTTAGTGGGCTCACCTCCCAAGATTGCCTTAAAGGGCCGGTGAGAGGGATAGCCCAAAGTGGGATACACTTGCTTTTGCCGTGAGAATTTGACCCACTATAAAATGAAACGCATGTATCCTTAATGGGGTGCATGACAAAAGGATTTTAATTTCTTGAACTTCCTCTAGGAGTCCTCACGGATTGTGCAAAATCATGCTTCGGTGCGTGTGGGAAGCCCCTTAACATACTTGGGGGATGGGAGATTTTAATCCATTTTGAACGGAATATTTACTAAAACCTGGATAAAATAGCAAAGCCACCTTGTAGAGCCATGTTTACAACACAATTTGAATTTAGGTAGGCTATTTGGAATCTATTCTTGTGCTATACTTGTGAAAACATTCGAGAATATACACATTAGATTATTTTTAGAGACATTGATGTGTGTGCTGCATTTGTTTTTTATTTTCAAACAAGAAAATTTTGAAAAATTTGATCTTAAACATTTTAAAAATAAAAAACCTTACACCTTGGTCAAATAAGTGTCACCTATGCAAAAAAAAAAAACTCGCCTAATAGAGATTCAGTCATGCCTGTGACTTATTCAAACCTGCGTAGACATCCTAAAGTTACGCTTAGAAAAAATTGAGACACGCCTAGAAGAATTGGAAACCCACTTAGTGACAGCAAAGTGTCACCTAAGAACCTACAGAGGATCACCTAACAAGAAACTAGTGCACACCTGTCAAATTTTTAGTCATGCCTATGCTCGGTTTAGTGATGCCCAGAAAAACAAAAGGGCAAACAGAGAGTATTTCCCGAGAGATTCAGAAAAAATTGGTTTCATATTTGGATACCCTTTTCGAAGGTACTCTTTATCAATGCAACAAATAGATCATATTCTTGAAAATCATTTATAATGATGAGTCTATTTGAGAAAAAAATCAACCCTATTATGGAGAACAATTATCGAAATCAAGATCAAAATCTCCATTGGAATAAAGATGATGAACTATCTGAAGATGAAGTTTCAGAAGCACTCCAAGATCCCATGTTTGTGAAAATAATGAAATTAGTTTTGGAGAGGAATAAAGAAGCATATTTCATGAAGTTAGTTCAAGCAGGAGCTAAGCTTCCTCATGATTTTGACACATCAACCTTGATAGAGAATGAGGAAAAACAAAAAGAGATACCATCTAAAAAGTCATTGTTAAGATCAAGGTGTCCTTTTCTTTATGATGATGCACCATCCATATCTTCATCCTCCTCACAAAAACAAGCATTTAAGAGTGACAAACCTATCTTGGATCAAAGGAAATTTCATAATCAACCTATTTGTGATCAAGATAATAAAGAGTATGAAGAGAAAAGTATCACTCTCAAGAAAGATCTAATGCACAAACCGCTATCTAGTAAGGTTTCTCCCATAGCATGTATTCCTTTCATCTTTCAGTCATCTCCCAAAGCTCCACAATTATCCAAAATTCCTCCATCAAAAAGTGAACCTAATGATAACACCTTTCAAGTTGACTATGGCTACCCTCAAGGGCTACCTCTAAAAGAAACCCAAGCTAGTTTACATCTTGTTGCAAACCTTTTCCATGCTTCAAAGATCTTGGACCCCAAGGCTTCATGTGCTTCAATGCCTATTATACCCATTCAAGAGGATCCTACATCATTCCTCCAAACATCCCCCATACATATCCAAACATCTACCTTATCCTTAGAAGTGGCTCCATGTCAAGAAAGATAATCCAAAGAGAAAAGAGATAAATAGTGATAAAGATCAAGATCATGATTATATACAATCCCCTCCCATATTTGATGAAGGTCCCATATCCATAGAACCTTGTGATGATCCCCTTGCATTCTTTCATGGCTTCCAAGATGATATCCTTCCATTCCAAGAACAAAGTACCCTTCCAAGTTCCACATCTTCTCCACTTCCCAAGCAAGATCAAGATATCCCTTCTGCAATTTCCAATGAGCATATTGAAAATCAAGAGAAAAATACCATCTCTACACAATTTGAAGATCTTAGTCAAGATCAAAGCATCCCATCATTTCCTTTTCATATTCCTCCATGTTCACCTCAAGAAAATATCATTCTTCCAAAATCCCTTGCATGATAATAAATCCCTTCAAGATTCAGTTGATCCTATCAAATGTGTTCCTATCAAAGCTACTCATGAGCCTATTGGTATAAAGATAAATCTTGAAGATGCTAACTTTGGCGATGCAGTTCCTTCCAAAGATATTGATATCCCTTTCACACCTTATATTCCTCCATTCAAATATACCTCCACTATCCTCCAAATCCATTTTGGGTTCCTATGTCCCAAAACAAAAGTCTTCATCTCTTCCATCCATATTAGGTCCATATATTCCTTCATCATCTATTCCTATCATCCCTAGTTATCCATTCACTTACCCTACCATGTATCAAGATCAACGAAGGCACACATACTTGAAGAATGTCCAAACACCGATCCATATGAACCCTCCATATTATTCCTATTCATCCACAATTCCTAAGTCTTTTGGAAGCAATTTTGATGTGCAACATAAAAATCATAAATCCAAGAATCCATATGTGTATAAAAATCACAATGTCCCATCTAATCGACATGTGAATGAAAAAAAAAGAGAAATATCCAAAAGACCACAAAGGTCCACAAAGAAAAATGAAATATTCGAAAGGCCGCAAAGGTCCACAAAGCAAAAAGAAAAAAATAAAATGTGGGTTCCTAAATCCCTCATTGAAGAAGTGCATTCAAAAGCATCACAAAAGGAAGAAAAATCAAAGAATATGTCGATTCCCAAGTTACTTTTGAAGGACTTGCACACAAAAGAAGAATCAAAATTGACATTCAAGCTTCCAAAGGCTTCCATTCCATCTCCTTCCAAACATCCTCCACTTTCCAAGTCTAATTTGGGTTCTCATATCCAAAAATCCACTACCTCAAAAGGACCCTTACCTCCTTCATCTATCGTTCCTCCATCATTCCACCACTCTTCAAAGTGTGTGTCAAAGTTGATCTTGCCAACATTCCCATCTGCAACATACCTTCTTCTTATCCTCACATTCATTTTCCAATGCATACTTTCTGTACTTCCATCCCTCTTATCAATATCTTTGAGAATCCTAGTCATACCCATGGTTTATTATAGCATATCTTTCAGAGGAGCATTGTCCAAACATTCCGCTATTGGGAAAATATCGAAAAATTAAAAAAAAAAAACAAAGAAAAAAAGAAAAAAATTAAAAAAGAGAAAAAGTGCCTTGGTGAAAACCTAGCAATAGGCACCTTGGTAGCAAAAGTAAAGAGAAATAAATTTGTCTTATGGTAAAAACCACTTCTTGTGGCACCTTAGACAAGTACCATGATGAAAACCTGGCAAACAAGCGTCATGCGTAATTTTTCCTTCTTGCACTCTACACTTGGGGGCAAAGTTCCATCCATTCTATCCTCCATCTTCCTATCATTTAGCTCACTTTCATCCATATTTCCTCTCTCACTTTTCATCTTGACAAGGTTGAACATATCCATAAGCATCAAGTATCTTGACATTCATTATCCTTTACATCAGCTTATGTACTTGTTGCATCCATGTCACCCTATCATGATCTTGCTTATCCCAAATTCACCTTCATCATTCCTTGATAGTCTTTTCATAATCCCAAAACATCCCGTCATAGCCTCCATCACTCTTTTATCATGATTGCGTTATCTTATACACATCTTACCCAAATTGACCCTTGGTCTTGATCAAGATGTGAAAAAAAAAATAAAAAATATTTGTTATCAAAAACTTCTTGACATGTCCACTCTTTTGGATCCCTCATTTTTATGGCAACAAATTGTTATCCTATACACTATGTAGCCCTACACAATTGACTTCCATGGCTTATCCAAAAACATGCTTCACATTGCTAGATCATTTTTTCCTTAGCTTGGGTACTCTTGAGGAGATAGTCCTATGGGTCACATTCGCATACTTCTTCCATCATAGCCTTTCCATCTCTAATTCATCAGCTTGAAAATCCATCTTTCATGTCCTATATCTTGCTAGACATTGGGGGAAAACCAATGTGATCTTGTTTTTGAGTTGGTAAAAAGGAAAGCATAAAGTGCTTCTAGATGCATCTGGCATGAACCAAGTTTTTGTAAAATCTTGGAAGTTTTCTCAAGTCCAACATTTTCCCTATCCAATCAAGGGCATTTGATCTGAATCAGCAAATTCAATAGTGCTATAGTCGGTCACACATCAGAGAGACTTATCAGAGCTTCAGAAGAGAGTGATTTTCATGAACCTTTGATGGATATCATTGTTCATACCCAAGTATTTGAGCCTACAACTTGATCCTTGAGTCTTCATTGACTTTATTATTCGGGATTAAAAATTGACAACACTTTAAAGATCAGAATACTTGGAAATACTTTTTGAAAATCATGAAACAATGCAAAACACTTGAAGCTTTCTTTTGATGGTCTTTACTTACATTGATTTTTATCACATCTTTTTAGCTAATCAATGAGGTTTCGACTAGATTGGCGATGATGGAGACATGATATTTTTCTTGTCTTTGAGTGACTATCTTGAGGAAGATCCCACAACTTATGTGAATTCATCTAATGACATGGTCACCAAAGAACCATCGAGGACTTTCATGTAGTGTGGAAGGTTGACCTTTGATTGTTTGAGAAAATGGATTGGTATTCATACTCCCATAGTTTGGTCATCCAACTAGTGAGGGTTGTACTAGTTTCCAAAAGGGTGTTACCAAAAGCGATATAAAAGTAGTATTCATATCATCATGTCAGTGGGCGGTGGTGATTGTATCAACTTTTTGGTCCCAAAATGCTCAATGATGAAAATTTATCCTCAAGGCATTTATTTGCTAAAAGCTGGTGACACTTAGGTTGCATTGCAAGGCATATTAGATTCATTGCATTATCTGGTTAGATTAATTGCATTGTCCTATTTGATCAAATGCATGTGTTTATGGTTACTTTTCCAAGGGAAAAAGGGGGTACATCAATAATCTTGGGTAGTTAAAACATTTATGCAAAAGGGGTTCAATAATAATGTTTGTTCTTGATAAAACACAATAAAGAAAATGAGATTATCTTTTGCATACACGCATTGAGCATTATTCATTATCCACATTTACAATGAAAAATCATCCATACATCATGTGCACTCATATAGTTAAGGATAAACTGGCATACATTGAAAAAAAAACAAAAAACATAGGAACATACATGTGCATTTCCATTAAACATCTTACATCCATACATGAACAACAGAAGAGCATCACCAAATTCATACATCTTTGCATACATCTATATATATCATAAAATAAGATACTACATTCATAGCATGAATCCAAGTAAATTCATAAATCAAACTCATCAAAGAGAATCAAGAAGTATATCATCATATATCATCATCAAAAAGGAGGATCCCATACATCAAATATGTCAAGGTATCATCAAAGTGATCTATCAAATGTTCCGATAAATGAGAATAACATAAAAGATGGACCAACAACACTAAGTAAATCTGGCATCATATTGCTCAAGAGCTTGTAGCACCAGATCCATCTGGCCCTCTACTATCTTGTAGGGGAGGAGCCTATGATGTACCCACTCCATCCTGCCTCTGAACAACCATGACAGATACAAGCTGTTGTAATAAAGAGGCAACCTGGTCCAATCGACCCACAACAGTGGATATCTCTATCCTCATAGATTGTAAACCTTGCTCTAATCCATCCATGCGATCACCCTGTGCACCTTGTGGCTGTGGAGCTAGCGGAGGCATCTGTGGAGCCCCATCATCCTATTGTGCATCATCCTGCTGTGCCTGATCCTGATGAGCCGCATCACCATCAGGCTATGCTAAGGCCACTCTTTGTAACTGTACCAAGGGATCTAATCTCCCAGGAATCTACCTAGCTGCATCAATTTGTGCATGTCTCTGAGCTCTCTAATGTCTATTCACTCTATCCTGTCTATCTGCTCTAGGCCATCTAACAACTGCATCATCCTATGCTCTATCCTATCTATCATGACCCAGATCTCATCTCACCTAATCTCCCCCTATAGCAACCCAAGGATGTCTATGTCCTCAACCTCTCTAATGTCTACCACCCCTCTCACCATCACGACGTCTAGGAATAGGCTCAGCTAGATCAGTAAATCGAGGAAACCTATGGTGAGACCACCAATCCGCATACTCATGTGACATCCTAGCATCAGCCATACCAGGAAGTATCTCCCATCTGCAAATAGTCATACCCACAATCTAACCTAATGCAAACTGATAATCAATACATGGACCCCATAGAGAGATCTCTGCCTGTACTCGAGCATATAATGCATTGCCTTGAGGCATATCCTGAATCCGCCCATACTATCTCAAAACTCTGCCGAAGCAGAAGCACTCAATAGTGGTAGGAGTGCACCCAATCATCCAGTGAGGGGCAAACATATATGGTAACTCATCACCATCCTCTCTCCAATGATCACAACCGAGATAAGGATGCCATATAACCTGATCCAGATCATCAATCTGACATCGCCAGTAATCCAAATGACCCATATGATGCTGTATGACCATGCCTGTATATAAGAAAGCGTAGGGATATCCCCGAGGTCGAACTCTATCAGAAATAGGCCTAGTAATGGGAAGATGTTCCCATATCCACAACTACAGAACAATAACACCCACTAACAATGATGCACTACCCCGATAGACTACCTCATGTAAATCATGATACAACTGTGCCAAGAAACAGGAACCCTAATCAAACCATCGAGGATGAGAAAGTAAATCCTCTATAATCCGGCCCCAACCGACTGAAAAATTGTGACCTCGCCGGTCGGGAAGAAGTAGACCGCCAATCAATACACCCAAAACTACTGGTAATGTGGGAAAAGAGGCAAACTAAGGCCATGTAATAGTATCCCCATCTCCAATAGTGTTGTCCCTAAATACTCATCAGCAGACAGAGGAATCATATGCAGAGTCATAGTAGACCAACTCACCCCTGCAAGGAATCCACAATAATCGATACATGTCCTCTGGCGTGATCATCATCTCTCTGTATGGCAAGTGGAATGTGTTGTGGTCGGAGTGCCATCGCTTCGCCACTATAGTCAATAATCCATGGTTTAGCTGGAACCATGGGAGATCAAGGAGGAAACTCAAACCACATCTCTCAATGACTCAGAACTCAGCTGCTGTGAGTCTCTGACCTAAGTCAATAACCCATGATGCAACTAAACGGACGTATAAAGTAGGATAATGATCCTGTTGGCAAGGTAAAGGAATAATATCAGTACATTGTATCAAGGAATTATCTCAAGTCAATCAAAAGTATCAAATAATCACACTAAAGTATCATCGTTCGTTTCTCTGTATCCTGAGAATGAAGTGACAGTCTCAAATCATATTGGTTTTCACACTAATTGATTTATCCTATTAGATAATATTCAAATCAGATTGACAAATCATATTTTAAAGTACTACTATCCTGATATCTAAACCATTGTTTTGTTGACAATCATAGACCTACACTAATTATCTAACTTTCTCATCAGGGGGTTATCAAATTGTTCATCAGATACGATCAACACGTGTAAAAAGTATGGAAATTTTGCAAAAAATACATCAGGCATGATTTTTATGCTGTTAGGTGACATTTTAACCTAGGCGTGACTTTTTTTTGCCTAAGCAGCTTTATTATTCTGCTAGGCAACATATTTTCTATACGCGACAGTGAATTTGACACTGTGACAGAGAGTTTTCCTTAGGCGAGAGTTAAATGGTTAGGTTTCGTGTAGGCGATAACCTATTCGAAAATGGGTATTTTTCCCTGGGGCAAGGCGAAAATTTTCTCCTGCTAGGTGAGACTCAATTGTCTTTTAGGCGAGAGAATATTACATGGAGGCGATAATAAAAACTATGAAAGTGACAGTAAAAGACCCTAGGCAACAATCAATTCTATCCTAGGCATGATTTCTCGAATGCAAAGCAACGATGAAACATAAAATTGCAATAAATGCTTAATAAATGATCAATAAATGAAAAAATCAAAGTTCGTAATGACTTACTGGAGGTGCATAATTAGGTGGTCTCGCATATCTCTGGCATCTCTCGAATCTATGCTCCTGAATCGGCACAACCATCTCGAAATCGCTAGAGAATCAGAGCAAAATCACCAAGGGTAAAAAGTAAAAATGAATGGTAAAAGAAGGTTCTTAACCTATTTAAGGTATTTTTGACCTCATTTTGAACTTGAAATTAGCCATTGACTTATCTTAGCATATCAAATCAAACCAGGGCATAATCATACATTGTGGGATATCATCAATAGTCAGAAACTAAAACATATTTGCTATATCAAATGTCAATAATCATTTTCAAATCACGCAATTCATATGTTTTAATTTCCGAGGAGGAAATAAGGGTATCAAATCAAAGTCACAATCATACATCATGAAATCAGTGGGGCATCATAAAATTTTTTGTATCAAGAGGCAGCAATCGATCACATAGGGAATCACAATCAGGACATAAAGAATCTTTGATACGGTGCTCTTTGCACATCGACTCAAAGAGGGGCATTTGTTGACATGGAAAATTGGTTAAAGGCTTAAATCAATCAAAAGGTGCATCAAATCATCAAAATAGCATGAAAAATCAATAAATGGAACAAAGGCAATTCAAATCAAAGGAAAATTCAATTAAATGATTAAATGATTAAATAAAGCTTGAAAAGGGGAAAAACACTATGAAATTGATTAAATTCAATTAATGACATAGTTGTTGAAAGCAAAAATCAAAATGAACCTCTTACCCTTCATGGCTAAATTTAATTACTTTAATTAATTAATAAATCATAATTTCCCTCAACAAAGCAAATTGGAGACAAAATGGACATAAATCACTCACTTTTGTTGAAATGGTCCAGCCTTTTGAAACCATTTAAATGATTGTCCCCTCCTTGTCCCCCCATTTATGGACAAAGCAAACCCAATTGACCTTACCCAAGCATAACCATGATCAACTCAGTCTACGCCCTACCCTTGGGAAATTACTATAAGTATGAGGCATTTTAGAGAGCATTTCAATCTTAGAATTTCAATTGAAAAGCATTGTTACTATAGTTAATTGAGATCATTTTCTAAGAGCAATTGAAGCATTTGAGCATTTAGAGTTATCATTTTAGCATTTTATCATTGCATGGTTATCAATGGAGCTAGATTAAGCATAAATTCATCATAGAATAAGAATTTAGAAGCATCATAGCAGCATTATTCTCATTTTAGAGGTGTCACTAGTGAGGATTTGTAGCTGAGAGCTCACTTACCACTTCTTTCTAGAGATCCATGAGATGTTGATAGATTAATTGTGCATTATTTAGATTAGTTTGCTCTAATTAGTGTAAATTCTCTTTAAATCTTGTTATTTCATGAAGGTGTTAAACTCACACACACACAAACACTAAGATTAAAGCCTATTAGGTGATTAGGTAATTACGTTCTTTACTTTTTAGGTGAATTAGAAAGCTAGAAGTGCCTAATTCCCATTAGATTAGAAGGCTTATAAATTAAACATTGTTAATTGTGTTTGGAAGTGAGAAATAGTAGGGATATGCTCTTCACCTTTTGGTGAATCAAACTCCCAAACCTATTCTTTCACTTTAGTTATTTTCTTTAAATGAACATGCTAGAAGATTAGTGGGCTCTCCTCTCAAGAGTTTTCCTTGACGAGGCCGATGAGAGAGACAACCCAAAGTGGGATACAATTGCCTTTGCCACAATAATCCAACCCACTATAAAATAAAACTGATGCAGAGGGGTGTGATATAATTCCCGAGCCCAAACCCTGACTAGAAGGAGTAGTCAACCATAAATATGTGAGATGCAACTTATCACATCAAATCCTAAACAAGGATTCACTTTCTAGGCCATTTCCATGCACCTAGAGCCTCCAACTTGCCAAATCTCCAAGCAAGGCTTCACCACTTTTCCAACACCCTAGAACATTATAACAATGCCAATGTACCATGTTCCACCATCCCTCCAAGTCTAGTTAAGAGATCTACAGTACAACTCACTCCAAGAGCCCTCTTTCCTTATAGCCCTATCAAGTCTGTAATCTACGCTTTACTTAAAAATTTTCCAAACAACTAGGGAAACACTTGATAGTTCCAGATACCCTTTTCACTATTACAAGACATATTGCAAACACATGGATTTTCCTTTGGATGAACTAGCAGATCCAATACACTTGCAATACCCAAATATGCCTAAAGTGCACCCAAATACAAAGAAACTCATACAAACGCTTTCTCCCTTGATCCCAAAAAATGAAAAACTCTTAGAACATGAAAGAAAAACAAAGGATTATCAAGTTTTTGAGTCTCCAACACTTATCCACCATTCAAGGTATCAAACCCTCACTCATAGGGTCTCTAGGTTAGGGCTTCTAGAAATGGCTCTTCCAAACTCCTCCAGATCCTCCAAAGGGATCTAACACACCCATATGGACCCCAATATAAAATATCCATCACCAAATACCCACATCCTTTCAATTATTTAATCACACTAATGACTGGTGCTACATTGTACACCCTCAATCAACTAATACCACCATTTTCGGTGGTCTCTCCATCTCAATCACTACAAATCCCTACATCCAAAGACTATTATACAAGGATATGATACATATTATGAATCTTCCCACCAATAAAATTAATCATGGGGGTGGGAGAGTCAATCCATCAATGGAGACTTCAAAGTACCAAAAGGTTGATTGTAAGCAAAACCGGGAACAATCAGTAATAGACTTGTGTCCCCTGCCTCAAAACCTCATAAAAAAAAAAAATTGCAAGGAAATGATAATAAATATATCCAAAATAATCTCACACCATTATACAATAAATATTACATCATTAAACAAATTTAAAGCCATAGTCACAATGATTGTTCCCCTTACAATAGAGAATGTGGATTTGCAAGGAATATTTATTTGTTTATTATTTTGAGAACATTACATTGGTTCATTCACACCAAATCTCTACATACTAACTATCCTCACTTAGATCCTCATTAATAGATCCCAAAACACTTGACAACCAACCTAAAACTACTTCAAACTACCTTATAACACTAAAAATTTGACTGTCTTACATAATTGCAATTTGTACAGTTGCCAAGTTGACAAGTACCTTTGTCAACTCGACCCCAACTTCACATTTTGCCTTTTTTTTTATTAAAACCAACATCTAAAGGTCCTTTAGGATTCATTCCTAACCTCAAGACCCATGCTAACCCCCCAAACTCACTACTAGCCCTCATTAGGCCATTTTTTCCAATAAGGCAATATTACAACTTTTTAGCACTTTGAGTGCATTTACATCTTTTAATGACTCTCATATCCATATTACATTCATGGATGACCTTAAAGGTATTTAAACACTTCATTTATCCTTGGATCAATCAAGTGATCCCAAGGTTGCTCACCTAGCCTCTATGCCATTCATGGCTTACATTTACATCATTTATGATCATATCACACAATGATCAATACATCATTAAAAATATGATTAAAACATATTTAAATGACCATCCTTGGTCTCTTTACATTGCAAATGACCCACTATGGTCATTTCTCTATCTCCCCTAGGATCCATAGGTGAACTTGGTATACCTTGGCGCTCTTGGTGCTCTATACCATACTCCTCAACTTTAAAATATTTCCAAATCCTCTTGGAAACCTGCAAACACAAACATTTTAGCAAATAAAACACCTTTGGTTTGAAAAGATCAACATTAGTGATCCATGGCATATTTTCATGATGTTTCTCCGTAATGCACTCTTGCATCTCCACTCTAGGCTTGCCTCTCATGGGAAAAATATAGATCAATATCTGATCACAAATCTTCACTCTATCCATAGTCTCATGTCATGAGACCACTTCTACCACCTGCAACACTTCATTGCTTCCACACCTTGAGTCTCTTTCCATTAAGACCATAGAATCTTGGACCACATGCCTCTCCTCTATAGATTCCAAGCCTTCTTCAACATTCATGGCTATCTTCTTAGCCTCACCAATGACCCCACTATCAGGTTCTTCCTCACCTAATGCCATCTCTTGTTGATCTCCACCATGCCATTCTTCTAGGCATACCAATAACTCACCAATCATCTTGGCTTCATCTCTTGCCATGCTACCATGTTTTTTTCCATCTTCCATCACCAAAGGACATAGTATTTCCCCCACTTAAATAATTTCTTCACATTCAAGCCCATAATGACTAGATTCACTGTTGTAACCATCAACAACCTCATCTTCAATCTCTAATTCAGATTTTAGAACCTCTTTGCTCTTAGGTTCATCCACTTTCTCATGGGCAATTTTCTACTCATCTTCTTCATCTTCATCTGTTGCTTGTTCAAGGAGTTATGCAATCCACTTAGCTTCTTCTAGTTCTTATCCAAAGCTTCTTCAAGGCTTCTTAACCTTGCTTCTTCTTCTTTGTATTTTCATCTCTTCTCTTCTCCTTGACCAAATACTCTTTAAGAGAATTGTACATCTCCTTCTTTGATCTTTTTAGGTACATCTTCACAAATCTAGGATTCTTCCAATTTCAAGCCACCGCTTTGGAACACACAAGGAGGAAATGGACACTCCAAGGTATCAACAAATGACTTTCAATCTTCAAAATATCGGAAAGCTTCTCCACCACTTCACCTAGGATGCTCCTAGGCTCTGATACCACATGATGCAGAGGGGTGTGATATCATTCCTGAGCCCATACCTTGAATAGGATTAGTTAACTATCAATATGTGAGATGAAACTTCTCACATCAAATCCCAAACAAGGATTCACTTTCTAGGCCATTTTCATGCACCTAGAGCCTCCAGCTTGCCAAATATCTAAGCAAGGCTTCACCACTTGTTCCAACACCCTCAAAAATCATAACATGACCAATGTACCATGTTCCACCAGCCCTCCAAGTCTAGTTAGGAGACTTGTAGTACAACTCACTCAAGGAGCCCTCTTTCCTTATAGCCATGTCAAGCCAACAATATGCCCTTTACTCACAAATTTCCCAAACAACTAGGGAAAACCTTGATAGTTTTAGATACCCTTTTCATTATTACAAGACATATCCCAAACCTAAGGTATGCTCCTTTGGACCAACTACCACAGCCAAAACACTTGCAATACCCAAATAGGCTTAAAGTACACCCAAATACAAAGAAAATCATACAAAGGCTTTCTCCCTTGATACAAAACCATGAAATAGTATTATAAAATAGAAAAAAACAAAGGATAATCAGGTTTTTGGGTCTCCAACACTTACCTACCATTCAAGGTATCAAACCCTCACTTCTAGGGTCTCTAGGTTAGGGCTTTCTAGAAATGTCTCTTCCAAACTGCTCTAGATCCTCCCAAGGGATCTAACACATCCATATGGACCCCAATAGAAAATATTCATCACCAAATACCCCCATCCTTTTGAGTATTTAATTACACTAATGACTGGTGCTAGACTATGCACCCTCAATCAACAAATACCACCATTCTTTGTGGTCTCTCCATCTCAATCACTACAAATCCTTGCATCCAAATACTATTATTAAAGGATATGATATATATTATGAATCTTACCACTAATCACATTGACCATAGGGGTGGGAGAGTCAATCCATAAATAGAGACTTCAAAACACCAAAATGTTGATTGCAAGCAAAACCAGGAATAGTCAGTAATAAACTTGTGTCCCCTACTTCAAAACCTCATTAAACAAAAAAATACTTGCAAGGAAATGAAAATAAATAAATACACAATCATCTCACATTGTTATAAAATCATTATTGCATCATTAAACAAATTTAAAGCCACAGTCACAGTGATTGTTCCCCTTACAATAGAGAATGTGGAATTGCAAGGAATATTTGTTTGTTTATTGTTTTGAGAATAGTACATTGGTTCCTTCACACCAAACCTCTAAATAATAACTATCTTCACGTGGATCCTCATTAATAGATCCCAAAACACTCAACAACCAACCTAAAATTACTTCAAACTACCTTATAACAGTAAAAAAAATGATTGTCTTACATAATTGCAATTTGTAAAGTTGTCAAGTTAACAACTACCTTTGTCAACTTGACCCCAACTTGAAATTTTGCATTTGTTTTTATTAAAACTAAAATATAAAGGTCCTTTAGGATTCATTCATAATTTCAATACCTACACTAACCCCCCAAAATCACTACTAGCCCTCATTAGGCCAGTTTTGCCAATAAGGCAATATTACAACTTTTTAGCACTTAGAGTATATTTACATCTTTTAGTGGCTCACATAGCCATATAACATTCATGGATGACCTTCAAGGTCTTTAAACACTTAATTTATCCTTGGCTCAATCAAGTAATCCCAAGGTTTCTCACCTAGCCTCTATGCCATTCATGGCTTACATTTACATCATTTATGATTATGTCACACAATGATCAATACATCATTACAAACATGATTAAAACATATTTAATTGACCATCCTTGGTCTCTTTACATTTCAAATGACCCACTATGGTCATGTCTTTATTTCCCCTTGGATCCATAGGTGACCCTGGTGTACCTTGGTGCTCTGCACCAAAAATGCACTCATCCTTAATGGGGTGAGTGATAAAAGGATATCAAGAATCAAACCTCCTCTAGTAGTCCTTTGGGATTGTGCAAAACTCCAACATACTGGTGGTGGGAGGCCCCTAATTATTGTGGGATGAGACTTGATATTTCTTTGAATGAAATCCTTACTAGTGCCTTGTTAAATTAGAAATCCTACCTAATTGAGCCTTGTTTACGAGCCAAATTTGACTATAGGTAGATTTCTTGAAGTGACTTCTTGTTAAAAACTCATGACAACTTTCAATACATTTGAAACATTTTGTTTGTAGAGGGTTTAAAAGACAAGTGTACTTGTGATCTCTTTGTTTAGAGATACATATAACAAGGAATGAACATCCATTTGAAAAATCATCTTATATTTTTTTAAAAAATCTTCCAAAAAGAACAATCACAAAAAGAGGGGAAGCTCCATTTGACATAAACCTTTGTTGATGCCAGTTTTCACTAGATCACATAAACTAAAAATATCACTAGAAGAAGACAACACTTGCATAACACAAGAGGTCCCTGAGTTCATATTCCAAACTCCTTTTATTGAAATGCATGAACAAGAAGAAAGTCTCCCCAACTTATTTGAAGAAAGAGTTAATCCAATGGCTAGAAACAATAATTTTTATGACTATACTCAAGGGGGAAACAATGAAGATGAAGGAGAAACTAACCAAAGAAACCAAGGGCCAAGGGAAAAAAATGAAGAAAAATCCAATAGGGCTGCCCAGGACCCTAAATTTATTGAAATAATGGAAAAGCTCTTAGAAAGAAACAAAGAGAGATACTTCCTTAACTTAGCCCAATCAGGGGTTAAGCTTCGTCATGATTATGGAACAGTGACATTAAAGATAGATGAGGAAGAGAAAAATCCAGTAGGTGCAATGAACAAGAAATTTAAGATGTTTCAAGAACAAATTGACACTATGAAGAAAGTGGTCAAACCAAAACCCTTTTCTATTGAGGCCTTGTGCCCTTTTCCTTTTGATTGAAACTTGGTTATGGTACCTTTCCCTCCTAACATGGTTTTTCCAAGATACGACAAGTACATGGGTAAATCTGACCCACAATATCACTTAAGGTAATTGTGTGCCTTGAGTATTGAGTTTATGCATGATACCACTTGTTTAATGTGGATATTCCCAAGAAGCCTAGGAGGGAAAGCCATGGAGTGGTTTTCAAAATTACTACAAGGAATAAATACTTTCGAAGAGCTAGCCTCCAAATTCATGACTCACTACTTGTACAATATTGAACATGAAATCACCATGATAAACTTATGTGACACAAAACAAAAATATGGTGAGCCTTTTCTATGCTTTCTTCAAAGATGGAGAATGGTTTTCACAAGATATCCTAGAAGCATACCTGAAAAGGAGAGGATGGAAATTCTCATGAAAAATCTAAACATGGAAATGAATTATAGACTTCAACTTCAATATCCCCCAACATTCTAAAATATCATTGAGAATGGGATAAAGATTGAAGAGGTGTTAGTAAAAAGAGGAGAAATCAAACTCTTTAAATAAAATAAAGGTTATACTAACACCAATAATAATAATAATTTAAATAATTATAATAATAACAAGGGAGCCATCAACAACAATGATAAATCAAGGTTTTGGTTGAAAAACAAAAATAAGAACCTTGTGAATGATGGGGTTGTAGAATCCAAAAACCTAAAAGCTACCCCTTTTAACTTATCAAGTGGGTCAAACCAAATGAACAACATAAATCAAATGAATATGACCCCTTTCAATAAAAATAATAATTATTTCAAAAATCAAGGTGTAAACAAACCTAAGCCTTTCTTTGCTCCAATCCAAAGGAGAAAATTCACATTCTTGGGAGAACCCTTGGAAAATACTTTGAGGACACTTGTGGCTAATAAAATAATTGTCTTGCTTGAATCAAGACCATATGAACCTCAAGTTAAATCCACATGGTGGAATGATACACACCATTGTGAGTATCATCAAAATAAGGGACACAAAACCAATGAATGCATGAAACTCAAGCATTTAGTCCAAGATTTAATATATGATGGCACGATAAAGCTTGAAGGACCGCAAAAAAATGAAGATCACATGACCTTTAAGACCCCTTTCTTGAATCATGAGAAAGGAGAAACCTCAAATGCTAATCAAAATAATAAGAGAGGAAATGAGAAAGTGAACTTTTCCCACACCTATGACAACACCATAAAATCTTTGAATGGTTGTGAAAATTCCATCAATGTCATAGTGGTAAAAGAGAAGCAAAAGGAAGAGGCCTCAAATGTCGTGACTAGGGGGCAAGCATCTAAAATCACATTGTCAGGAGGTGCCCCTAGAACTATTGTACCAAATCAAACCTCCCCTTCATCAAAGAAATAAAACTTAGTAGATCAACTCCAACAAACTCCCGCACAAATTTCTATTTTGGAGTTGTTAAAATTCACCTACCCATAAAGAAATCTTGGAAAAGGTTCTTGTCGAAACCAATGTTCCCTTGAATTTGGATGTGGACAAATTTCAGAATATGGTACAAAACCTCATTGTTTATCCTTTTATAAGAAAGATGATATGTCCCTAAATCATCCCCAAAACTTTCCATTTCATATTGAGGTCTTGATACATAAACATAGGATTAAAAGAGTCCTCATTGATAGAGGAGTTGGTCTAAACATTTGTACCTTGAACCTTGTCAAATCCTTAGGGTATTTAGAAGAAGCTAAAGACCATAAAAGAAAGATAACCATAAAGGATTATGATGATGAAGATAGATCATCCAAAGGGATAATAGTTCTCCTTATCTGAGTGGGTCCTATACAAAAGGAGACTATTTGTCAAGTGCTATACTTAAAATTGACTTATAACATTTTATTGGGAAGACCATGGATACATGAAATGTAAGCGGTACCCTCAACGTACCATCAATTCTTGAAGTTTCCATACATGGGTCAATATATTATGGTGAGTGGAGACCTAAATCCATTCCAATATTGTAATAATATCAAGCCCAAAAATGATTCATTGGTCCCTCATAATGTCGAAGGCACTACATCAAAACAAATGGAACAAGGATAAAGTTAGAAGGACCTTTCTTCACTAAAAGGAAAAGAGAAGATGGATGAAGAAGACACTTTTGTTAGAGACAATCAAATTCCCACTAACTTAACTACATCGACTAAGGGAAAATAGAAATTTAGTGAGGAGAGTCCTAAAGAAAAAGAAGAGGAAAATAATTCAAATTATATCCAAATTCAAACCAAAGAGGCTCATTACCAAAAGATGGACACCGTGATGAATTTTTTTGAAAAGCAATGCAAGATCAAGAAAAATGGTGTGGAAGAATATTCCTTATCCTTGATGTATTTTCCACTATCTCCTAAGTCTCATGGGAAATCTTCTAGTTCCAACCCACCTCAAAAATACAATAACCATTTTTAAGGGCTAACACTTCATCCATGGATGAAGAGGACAATGAAATTTTGAAGTAGCTATATAAGGATGACAAGTCAAGTGCTCACAAAAAAAGAATTCAAAACATTAGCATCCCTACTCATCAATATGGAAAAGGTTTCCACATTATACAAAAAATGGGTTACAAAGGACAAGTGACGAGGCCAATTTAAGGCCTATTTGGTTCATGTTTTTATATATTTTTATGACTAAGACCTAGAAAATTTATGAGCTTTTGATGGAATTATTCAGACTGCTGATGTTTAAACCGCTATATGTGTGTGTACTTTGATGTTTCTAAGATTAAATGAGTATGCTGAACATATATGTTATATAGTTACATGGAATGGAATATTGTGTCTTTCTATCTTGAATTGATTGGGTAGTTCTTCCTATAGCCATGTGATAAGAGCAGAGCTAATATAAGAAAAACTTATTATGAATTTTATCTTGGATATGTATTGCAATTTTTACATGTGCACGCTAATCTTTTGCAGGAAAATGGCAAGCTAGAAAGAGAAAAAGAAGTTAGCATCATAAGACAAAGTGGTGATAAGAAGTTGGTTAACTATTTTGAACTCATAATGATTCCATTACTTTTAGTCATCGGCAATTACCATTGCAGACTGAGTCAACATAGTTATCAACCATTATGGAGTAAATCTAGAAGTCATGAACTCCTAAATTTATGTGCAACTAAATTCAACTTGCTCCTGTATTAAATGATTTTGCTTTGTGTCTTCAATATCATCATATCCCTGACATTGGAGAATCCTAGATTTAGGGAGTTTTATTCTACGATGATGTTAAAAATAAGCTGGAGTTTAGATTCCTGAGCTAGCTAGTTTTTCTATGGAATCCTTTTGTAATCCAGCGGTACTGATAAATACAATTCCGTTACTACAATATGTACTTATGTTTTACTCATGAATGAAATGAAATTTATAGTTCTTAATCTATGAGTTTTTATTCATTCACTCTTCCATGGGGGCCCATGTGGGAGGTCAAATTAGTTCATAGCTAGATAGGAATCATCTTTCAGTTTCAATAGAAGTATTTAGAACTTTGTTTCTCCTGTAGCCATATGATAACAAAACTATTGGTTGTTTCTTGCAACATAAGCAAATAGTTAGTTTCATGTTTGTAGCATTATTTCAGAGTACCAGGTTAAATTGTTATTCCATTTCTTAACTTAGTATTTCCTTAAGCATTTCAATTGCATAAGTTATGATGACATTTAAGATGGGTTAGAGCATATACTTTGCGGGCATCATTTCAAGTTTACGTCCTTAGTCGATAATTTAATGAGCTCATTATGTTATTCTAGTCTGATATTTGGCACTGCTTAAATACAAATTCATTATAAGAAGGATGTCCAATCCTTAGTTACAAGAGTCATTATACTAGCCGGCCATTTTTGGCATCATTTTTGGGGATGGTGTTAATCTAATCTAGTCCTGGAATCATTGCCTTAGTTTTAGTTTGTGCATTATTTTGTATGCATAGAAGAAGAGATAATCTTGGGAGATTCCTTCCTCACAATATCCAGGTTGAATCATTTGATATCTTTAATCCTGGGCCTGAGGAACCTCAAGTTGAGAACGAAGAAAAAGAAGAACTATTTGAAAACCCATTTGCTGATGCACAAGAACAGATATCTTCACCATTATCTTATGAAGAATCACTACATTTGAATGATCTTTTTGTTGAAAGTGAGTATCAAGACAATCCATTAGTTCTTGTTATTTATTAGCCACAACAACCAGTTCCACCACCAAGGATGGCTCAACCTACCTTTCCTTTCCCCATCCCTGATCAACACGATAATAATAATCTGAAAAACATACCTTCCTCTACAGTCCCCAAGTTTTATGGCCTTATCACTGAAGACCTTGAAACCTTCCTTTTTTAATTTGGCATCCTCTATAGGAGTTATGATTATACAACTAATGCCCATAAGCTGAAATTATTTCCATCTACTCTTAAAGAGGTTGCTTTAAGATGGTTCATGGAATTAGGTGCCAATGCTATACTGGATTGGGATATAATGAAGAATACATTTCTTTCTAAATATAAGGAGTACTATAGGGGTCATGATATGAAGGGAGACCTTGGTAGACTATGTCTCAAGGTTTATGTTTAACTTACAGCACAATACCCAACATTAGTTGAATGAGGAGTCACAAAATAATCTTTTTCTAAAAGGTGTAAATGATGAAAGTATTGAGGCCTTAGACCTTATGGTGGGAGGAGACATCACTCACTGGAATTGGGTTGATGTACAAAGTATATGTCTGAATTACTCAAGAGATACTATGAAGAAAGGTCGAGGAGTTAGGGCCATGCCTAATAAGTCTAATGGTTCAGGAGTATCTAAGGTAGAGTTGTCCAATCTTCTATCTGATTTCAAATAGGACATCATTAATGATGTTGCCACTTAGTTGGATAGCATGCAAGCATGAAGGAAGAAGGAAGAAGTTGAAACTATGTTAGCTGAATATTGTCCACATTGCAGGGAAAGGAAAAGGAACTGCAAATGTAAGACTATTGCAAGTCTGGATCCGCAACCAATGCCTACTAAATTCAAAGCTATTGATGAAAATGGAGAGGTGATTTATGTTTCTCAATGTAGGTCATGGGCCCAAATACCAGGTATGCTACAAGATCCTCTGCAAAATTACAATAATAATAGTCAACGGAAAAATTATCAGAATATAGGTCCCCAAGGTTTTAGTGGGCATAGAAATTGGTCTAATCAACCTCAACAAGGTTGGCATCAACCTTAGCAAGGTTGGAAAAAACCTCATCAAGGTTGGCAGCAACCTCAGCAAGGTTAGCAACAACTTCACCAAGGTTGGCAGCAACCTCACCAAGGTTGGCAATAGCCTAATCAATGATCTAACCAATCTAATCAGCATGCCCTAATGCCACCACCTAAGTAGCAGGCTATAATACCTCCTCTTATAGCCAATAGAAATTTGCCTAAGAAAACCAAGCTTCTAGCTCAGCCTAATCCTAATCCTAATAATAGCAAGTCGCCAACTCAGCAACAACGCTATGCCATCTCTTTGAATGATATCCATTTAAGATCAGAAACCACTCTTGCTTCACCTCAAAAGCCTATAATCACAAAATTTGAAGATCCTCCTACTGAAAAGGTAGATGTGCCCACTACACAAGTTTCTTCTACATCAAAATATCCCCCATTTCCTCAAAGGCTAGTAGACCCAGCTGTGCCCATAGAAAACCAAGTTGTAAGAGATTTTCTCAACTAGCTAAAGTATATGATGATGAAAATACCATTACTAGATTCTATAAAAGAAGTTCATGTTTACACTAAGGCCATTAAGGAAGATTGCATAAAATAGTCAGGGAGAAAGAGGAAAGATCCTAAAACTATTCATGTCTTAGGACAATTGTCTGACCTTATGTTGGAGAAGATGATAGTACCTATATATTCTGACCCTGGGAGCCCTGTATTTACTGTCACCATTCATGGAATTCAAGTACAAAATGCCTTGGTTGATTTAGGAGCATCTATAAATGTAATGACAAAAGAAGTCTTGTCTCAATTGCATATTATTGGCCTTAGATAAATGCCAACCATTCTGTAGCTTGCTGATAGTTCTACTATTAAACTAGATGGGATGGTAGAGGATGTTATAGGTACACTAAACTCTTGGGAATACCTTGTAGACTTTTTTGTCCTCTCCCCAAAAGCCAATATGGGTGGGTATACTCTCATCCTAGGGAGACCGTGCTTAGTTACTGTAGATGCTTACATAGCTTGTAGATCTAAAAAGATGATAATATCTAACGGGATGCATACTAAGAACTTGACCCTATACTCTCCTACTCAACCTCTATTACAAGATGATCAAGCAGTTTGGCAGGATTTAGGAGATGATGAATCATAACTCAACTCAATCCATCAGCTTATGATGATAGGTAGAGATCCATTTGTAGCCCCTCAAGAAGATGATGATGTTATATCATCCATTGTCACAAATGAATATGGTGTAGATTCTCAGTTGTGCTCACAGTTGCATTGTATCTTAGAAACTATTATGCCACCTCCAAATGAACCTCAATACTAAACATCCTCCCAATTTGTTCATTCATTGCTACCCCATGAGATGAATTCTTCTCCAATTGCTCAAATATCCATGATGGAGAAAGTAATTAAGATTGAGGTTAGCCTAGGGAAATAACTAAAAGTTAGTAGTACTTTGTCACCACAATATCGGAAAAGTATACTAAAGCTCTTGTAGGAGAATCAACAAGCATTCTCTTGGGATTATATAGATACAAAGGGGTTGGATCCTAAAATTTGTACTCATAGAATTTACATCAGCCCAGAATATAAGCCTGTGAGGCAACCTCAAAGGAAAGTTAATCCTGTCTTAAGAGACATAGTTAAGACTGAATTGCAAAAATTGTTAAATGTTGGTTTTATCTACTCAATCTCTGATAGTCACTAGGTTTCACCTTTAGTCATCATGTCAAAGAAAGGAGGAAAATGGAGAGTTTGTGTAGATTATAGAGAACTGAATTTAGCCACTAAGAAAGACCATTTTCCATTGCCCTTTATAGATCAAGTTCTTGGTAATTTAGCTGGCAAGAATTATTTCTCTTTCCTAGATGGTTTTAGTGGCTATAATCAGATCCAAATAGCTCCAGAAGACCAGGAGAAAAACACCTTTACATGCCCATGGGGAACCTTTGCATACGTAGTCTTGTCTTTTGGCTTGTGTAATGCACCAACTACATTCAAAAGAGTTGTTATTAGCATTTTTTTTGACATATCTGCTCAATGTATGGAAATATATATGGATGATTTTATTGCCTATGGGAACACTTTTGAAGAAGCTAAAACCAATTTGGAAAAGGTTCTCAAAAGATGTCGCGACTACAATCTTTCTCTAAAGACTAAGAAATGTTTCATGATGATGGAGGAAGGTGTTGTATTAGGTCATTTCATTTCATCACACGACATTCAGGTAGATCCAACAAAAATTGAGGTAATTAGCACTCTGCCTCCACCTGAAAAGTAGAAGGATGTGAGAAGTTTTCTTGGACATGCTGGTTACTATAGAAGATTTATCAAGGATTTCAGTCAAATTGAAACACCTCTCTACAACTTGTTGAAAAAGGATTCTGAATTCTCTTGGGATTTTGAATGTGACAAGTCTTTCTTGCAGCTTAAGGAGGTTCTAACCAAAGTGCTAGTACTGAGAGGTCCCAATTGGGGATTGCCATTCCATATTCACACACATGCCTCATACTATGCTATAGGAGTAGTGCTAGGACAAAAAGAAGGAGAAGTAGAGCATGCCATTTATTTCATAAGTAAAAATCTGCAGGGAGCAAAATTCAATTATACTGTGATAAAAAAGGAATTTCTTGCAGTTATTTACATGCGTTAAATAAGTTCAGGCATTATATTACTGGTTATGAGATATTTGTCCATACTGATCATTCATCTATTAAATACTTGATGAATTAACCTACCATATCAAGAGGGTTGGCCAGATGGTTTCTACTTATGCAAGAATTTGACATCACTATTGTGGATAAACTTGGAAAGGCAAGTATAGTAGCTGACTTTCTATCCCATTTACATGTTCCTGATGATCTTGCAGTCATTGATGAAAGTTTTCCAGATGAGCACCTTTTTTTGTTATCAGCACAAAATCCATGGTATGTTGACATTGCAAATTACCTCACCACGGGTAGGACACCATCTCACTTCTCTTCCAAAGAAAGAAAATTGTTAGCAGAGAAAAGTTTTAACCTTTCTTGGATTGCTAGATTTATGTTTTACACTAGTCCTAATCAAGTGATGTGTAGATGTATAAGAGAAGATGAAACTTATGATATCCTTTGGGCATGTCATGATGAGCCATGTGGAGGTCATTTTTCCACCAAGAGAACAACATTTAAAATCTTGACCACTAGATAATATTGGCCAACTCTACACAAGGATGCAACTAAGTACACCAAGAAATGTGATTGATGCCAACGAATGGGAAGGCCTACTAAATTAGATGAGACACCCCTGCAGCCACAGGTTGTTGTAAAAACTTTTGATAAATGGGGAATTGACTTTGTTGGACCTATTGAACCTACTTCATAAGGTAAATCTTACATTTTGGTTTGCACTGATTATGTCACCAAGTGGGAAAAAACCAAGCCTATGAAACATCCTAGGGATAATAATGTTGCCAAATTTTTATATGAATACATTTTCACAAGATTTGGTGTCCCAAGAAAAGTAGTATCTAACCAAGGAGTTAAATTCACTTCAAATCTCATACCTACTTTGATGGAGGATTACAAAATTAGGCATGGAAAATATTCTCCCTACCATTTGCAAGCCAATGGCTAGGTAGAGGTAACTAACATAGAGCTTGACGCAATCCTTACCAAGACAGTGTTAGTTCATAAGAAAGATTGGGCAACCAAACTTCCTGAAGCACTATGGGATTATAGGACTACATGGAAAACTACCACAGGATTCACACCTTTTCAGCTAGTATATAGAAAGTCAGCTACAATGCCCATGGAATTTGAGCACAAGAATTTAAGGATAGCATTGGAACTAGATTTGGATCTTACTATTGCCCAAAGAGACCATATTTTAACTTTGAATGGACTCAATGAATGAAGGAAATTTTCCTTACATAACAAAGAACTAGAGCAACAACAAAGGAAACAATGGCATGATAAATTTATAAAAGAGAAACAATTTGCAGTTGGTGATTGAGCTCTCCTTTATGATTCCAGATATCAACATACCCCTAGGAAATTTCAAACTAGGTGGTTGGGACCTTATGAGATTGTTGTTGTTTTTCCAAACGGTGTCATACAATTGTCAACTATTGAGCCTGTGCATTTCAAATTGGTAGTAAATGAAAAAGGCTTAAGTTGTATCTTAAGCCTCAGAGTCGAGAATAGTTCCTACAACAGTTTTAGTCCGCTGTTGAAAATGAGCCTCCTGTAGCATTTGGACATGTGCCATCCGTTCATGATAGTTCTTCTCTTTAACATTTAAATCACCTCATAATAAATACTTTCTTTATGAAAGTATATTCTCTGTAATGAATTCCATATTTCCACCTCATCATCTCTACTCTACCCACCTTTCCACCTCATCATTCTCCACCAATGGATGATGATTTATTGTTGCCATCGGCACCTTTCTAGGTTCGTACCTACTATCTAAGGTATATATTTTATTAATTTTTTTTTCAAATTGGTTGCACTATTGTCACATGTGCAATTAATTAAGTTGGGGGGATAGATATCATGTTTTTGTTTTATGTGACTATAATTATTGTATATGTTATTCTTTTAAATCTAGCCATATTTGCACTTCCACATGCTTTTGACAAATTTAGCTTTGCATGATGTGACAACTTTAAAGGAACTATTTATTTTGCACATAATTTTCTAAGGTGGTTGGTACGAGAAGTCTGAAGAGGTAATGATGAGTGATAACTTGTGATTTGTTGAAGATTTGCAATCATGTTTCCATAAGGGCTTAACTCCACAAACTTCTATATTTGGAAATCTCCTGTGCTATTGCCTTCATCATCTCCACATTTAAAATTTCTCTAAAAAAAAAAACCTTGCTATGACTATGAAGTTTGTCTTGAATTGCTGTGAGTTTTTTTTTTGTGGCTTGGTACTTTGAGAAGATGGGAGAAGATTTTCTTTGGTATGAACCTACAGTCCATGATATTTTGTTAAGTGACCAGGCATGCATGTCATGTTTTCAAGCTAGGGGTTTCTTTGACTATATTAAGAAGCTTACTAGTTGGGATGGTGAAGTAGATTCTTAGTTTTTTAGCACATTGAGTAACATTGTAGCCATGGTCAAAGGATTAAGGGTGCCATTCACTTAGGAAATTATTCCAAAAGTCATGGGGTTTCCACAGGAAGGGGAAGAATTTTCAGAAATTCTTGATCCTACAACTGCTAGAGCTCAATTTACATTACATACAGACCCACCATTGGATGTTGACAAGAAACAGGGTATGAACAGATTGTCATTACCGGACCCTTACATGGATTGTGCAGTATATGTCATAAAGTATTTCACTTGTGAAGGTTAGAAAACATTTATGCATTCTGTTCATTTCAAATTTTTAAGTTTCTTACACCATGACAACCGACCGGTGAATGTTCCCAACTTTCTATTCCATATATTGAAGAAGAGGGCTTCACTTGTGAAAGGAGGTAAGCTTAATGCTATTTCACTATTGTCTGATTAAGCTAATAGTGGAAAGAGCATTAAGAGAAAAAATAGATATGTCATGGGAAAAATTTCTTTTAGGAGAATTTGAAAACCAAACCCTAAGTCCTATAGGGCGGAGAGTAGGAAAATAGATTCACACTGAACATGGGATTAAAAAAATAATTAAAAGTGTCGAATCAATGTCTTCCTCAGAATAATCTAGAAGATCTAGGCGTAAAAACCTTGAGAGTCCTCCTAGAGTCTCTATGTCTGGATCAGTTCAGGATAAAGGAAAGAAGAAAGTCAAAATCTCTGAAGATAAGACCACATCCTTGTCCATAAAAACTAGGGCTCCTATGAGGAAAGAAACCCCAATACGCAAAATTCCCTCCAGTTCTTGTCAAAAGAAAAAGGAAAAAGTTCTTGTAGCCTTATTCGCTCCCAAAAAGTGGAAAATACCTGTAAAAGAGAAAGAAACCCTAGTAAGGAGAAGTTGTAGAAAGAAAAAAAATCTATCTAAGGATGTTCCACAAACTGGGTCAATAATTGACCTTGAATCTTCTGAGCCACTTGAGCCGAGAATGACTGCACATGGTAATAGTCAACAAGAATTGTCTAATTCACCACCTGAGATTGAAAAAGAGAAACCCTCTGTAGATAAAAAGGGTGAAGAGCAGATAGTGATTGAGGATGATTCTAGCTCTGATGAAAAGAACTCTTAGTTTTAAAGGAAGGGTTCATCCTCAAGGGGACCCCAAGTAGTTCATGACCATGTTGACTTAGAAAACGATAATGTGTCAGAAGGTTATGTTCCAATGGAAGAGGATATGCTAGAATCACCTCCTACAACAACAAGGAGAAATTTGTTTGAAGAGGATTTTGAAGTTGATATGAGTTTTGTGAATAAAGTAGCAGAGAAAATATTTAATCAGGGTCTAGATGCACTAGCTACAGTTGCTCAGAAGTGATACAATCCTAAGAGATCCATAGTAGTATGGATAGATCCTTTAGAGGTTAAAAGTCCAGTTAATGATGAGAAAACTATTCTACATGCAGCAGGGGCAAACCCTAATGAGAATACCATGTCAGGTGCCTCTCATTCCATTTCATTACTCTATTATTTTTAGTTGTCTAACCAGTTGACTGTGGAATGAGACTAGTGAAGACAACAAAGGAAAAGTTTGAATAAAGCCATTGATAGTCATTATCAGGATATTTTGGAAAAGGAGGAAGAAGTGGAGAAACTATGTACAAAGCTTACTAAGGTAACTTCAATGATACCTGAATTAATGAGTTATCGCTCCCCATCTCATGTTTATGCATTGTTACTTAAAGAATAGTTCCTAAATTATCAAATGACTTGTGTAATGAGGGATAAGTCTCCATCATTGGTTGAACCCCTTGAGTTTTCCCAAGCTTTCCACAGTTCTCCTGTAGCCATACAAAATTTATTGTGTGAGCTTTTTCTTCATAACTTTGCAATACCCAATAATAGAGAATGGAATCCTCTATTGTATGTTGGAGATATATATTTAGTTAAGAGATATGATGTCATGGATACAAAATGAAATAAGTAGGGAATCAAAGACTAAATCCTTTAGGGAATTAGAGGAAGAAATTCCCCTTTACCTAAGGCCAGAAGCTCAAGATCCCAAAACTTATTATTATGACTGGTTGAAAATTACTTCTTCGGATTCAGGAAGTCATGCAATTTATCCCCTTAGAGATGCAGCATTTGATGGATATGTTGAAATGGCTGAGACCAAGTTGCCTGAGGCTATGAAATCAATATAGTGGCATTGGGTTAGCATGTCTGAGGATTTAAGAAACAAAGAGCCACACTCACCCCTTAATTTTAACATGGAAAATAGAAGAGCCCCTTGGTACATCATGTTTGGTAGAGTTAGACAAAGTTTTTGGATTCCACTCACCTTCCAGCAACCTGCGCTTATTTCTCCCTTGCTGGAAAATGCAAAAAATCTAGATGATTATGATATGGAAGGAGAGGTAAGGAGATGGGAAAAACAAAGAGAAATAAAAGGTTTTTACTAGAGCTTTGCAAAAGGAGGTGCAAGACAAAAAATAGTTGCAGACTACAGAATGATAGTTAGGATCAAGAATTTCATGTTTGTTGGAGGACTAACAAAATGAAAAGTTGGGGGGAGATGATGAGGCCAATTTAAGGACTATTTGGCTCATGTTTTTATATCTTTTTATGACTAAGACCTAGAAACTTTATGAGCTTTTGATGGACTTATTCAGAATGCTTATGTTTAAAATTCTATATGTGTGTGCACTTTGATGTTTCTAAGATTAAAAGAATATGTTGAACATATATGTTATATAGTTACATGGAATGGAATATTGTGTCTTTCTATCTTGCATTGATTGAGTAGTTCTTCTTGTAGCCATGTGATAAGAGCAAAGCTAATATAGGAAAAAATTATTATGAATTTTATCTTGGATATGTATTGCAATTTTTGCATGTCCACACTAATCTTTTGGAGGAAAATGGTGAGTCAGCAAGAGAAGAAGTCAGCATCAAAAGACAAAGTGGTGATAAGAAGTTGATTAACTATTTTGAACTCATAATGATTCCATTACTTTCAGTCATTAGCATTTACCATTGCAGACTGAGTCAACATAGTTATCAACCATTATGGAATAAATCTAGAAGTCATGAACTCCTAAATTCATATGCAACTAAATGCAACATGCTCCTGTATTAAATGCTATTTTTGTGTATCTTCAATATTGTCATATCCTTGATGTTGGAGAATCCTAGCTTTAGGGAGTTATGTTATATGATGATTTTATACATAAGCTAGAGTTTAGATTCCCGAGCTACCTAGTTTTTGCGTGGAATCCTTTTGTAATCCAACAGTAAAGATAAATACAATTCTATTGCTATAATATGTACTTATGTTTTACTCATGAATGAAATGAAATTTATAGTTCTTAATCTCTGTGTTGTTATTCATTCACTCTTCCATGGGGGCCATGTGGGAGGTGAACTTAGTTCATAGCTAGATAGGAATCAACTTTCAATTTCAATAGAAGTATTTAGAACTTTGTTGCTCCTGCAACCATATGGTAACAAAACTGTTGGTTGTTTCCTACAGCATAAGCAAATAGTTAGTTTCCTATTTGTAGTGTTATTTTAGAGTACTAGGTTAAATTGTTATTCCATTTCTTAACTTAGTATTTCCTTCATCATTTCAATTGCTTAAGTTATGATGACATTTAAGATGGGTTAGATCATATACTTTGTGAACATCATTTCAAGTTTACATCCCTGGTCGATAATTTAATGAGCTCAATATGTTATTCTAGTATGATATTTGGCACTTCTTAAATACAGAGTCATTATAAGAAGGATGTCCAATCCTTAGTTACAAGAGTCATTATACTATCCAGCCAACAAGGAGCTTTGGGTAGAAGAAATGAAGGGTTGATTAAACCCATAGAAATGGATTGAGGGGATAGAAAAGAGAAATCAGGATTAGGGTATCTTGAACAAGGATACACTCAAAAGAATCACCCCATGTCCTATTAAAAAATATTGCAATTAGACTTTCAAAGTGATGAAGACTCAAACAAATGGGAGTGGGATTTATTATCTAGTGAATTGTGTCAAGATAAAGAAGTGGATGTAGTCCATACTTATGCTCCTAATCAAGGTAAAAGACAAGAGTTAATTCAAGGCTCAAGTTCTAATCAAGCTTCGAGTCCTAATCAAGAGACTCAAGAAAATGAACCAAATAAAGAAGCATAAGACTCTCAATGGGTAGGAGAACCCTATGTACCCTCATGGACACCAACAATAGAAGGATCTAGCAATAGGTTTAACCCATGAGATTTTTATCCACAAGAAACCCAAGAGGATTCAAGTGAAGAGGATTTTGACCCAAGTTCTTTGGAACACTTAGAAGAATAATTTGTTATAACCTTAAGCAACACAATGTAAGAACCTTCTAATGAAGTCATGTCCCTAAATCCCATCAACCTAAACCAATTCAATGATCCCTTAAGCCTCGTATATCCGAAACTCATTGAATGGGATTCCATAGAACCAAACAACCTTCCCACGTTCCTAAATGACACATATTTGAACTTATACCGAAATGTGGTTGAACCTTCTTCTACCAACGAATATCAAGAAGAAATGATGAAGGAAATTATCCAATCTCTCAGTCAAGAAATAAGAGAAAAAATGAAAAAAATAAAAAATTGAAAGATTCTAATGGTGAAAACTACAAGGTGGCAGTATTAGACAAAAAAGAAAAAGAAATAAAGAACATTTCCGAAGGTGAAAACCCAACTATGGAACCTAAGGAAGAGAGGTTGGATACTTTTTCCGAACATTATGACGAGAGATCACCAATTCTGATAGAATCGACATAAAAGATCAACATTGGGACCAAATCAGAGCCAAAGGTCATACATCTAGCAACATCATTATCAAATGAAGAGAGAGAGGAATTTGTGAAATTATTCAAAGAAAGGAAAATAAATTTTGAGTGGTCTTATGATGATATGCTGGGATTAGATACAAATTTAATCACACATCACTTGAATATCAAAGAAGGGGTAAAACCAGTCAAGGAAAAGTTGAGAAAAATGCACCCACACATCACACTTCTTGTCAAAGTGGAATTAGAAAAGTTACTAAAAGTTGGGTTCATAAGAGAAATTGACTATGTCGAGTGGATATCAAATATTGTGCTTGTTTCAAAAGCAAACAAGTTCATCAAAATTTGTATAGATTTTCAAGATCTCAATCTTGCATGTCCAGAGGATGACTTTCCTTTACCAAGTATAGATGCCATAGTGGATTTAACAATGAGTCATTCAATGTTCTCTCTCATGGACGGATTTAGTGGCTACAACCAAATTAAAATTGCACCAAAAGACAAAGATAAAACAAATTTTACATGTACATTAGGGAAATTTTATTGGAATGTTATGCCCTTTGGTCTTAAAAATGTAGGAGCGACCTACCAAATAGCCATGACCACCATATTCTATGATATGATGCATAAGTTCTTAGAAGATTATGTGAATGACATACTTGAAAAATATCATTCAAGGGAGGACCATCTACCATTCTTAGATAAAATATTCACAAGGTTAGAGCAATTCAAGGTGAGACTCAACCAAAGAAATGTGCCTT
Source organism: Chamaecyparis obtusa (assembly GCA_027943335.1). Taxonomy (NCBI): domain Eukaryota; kingdom Viridiplantae; phylum Streptophyta; class Pinopsida; order Cupressales; family Cupressaceae; genus Chamaecyparis; species Chamaecyparis obtusa. The sequence continues at coordinate 344,203 of BSBK01002096.1, forward strand.
TGGGGTACAATCTAGAAAATTGCTAGGGTATATAGTCTCAGCAAAAGGAATAGAGGTGGACCCTGTGAAATTTGATCAAAGAAATGATGGAAATGGGGGAACCTAGAAATATGAGTCAAATGATATCACTCCAAGGGAGAATTCAGTAAATTAGAAGGTTCATATCACAACTAGCAGAAAAATGTCATTCTTTTACTCAACTCCTTCATAAGGACACAATATTTATATGAGATGACAAGTGTGAAGAAGCTTTCACATTACTCAAAATGTACCTAATGAATCCACCAATAAGAGGAAATCCTTTGATATTATACATTTCAATGACATAACATTATTTGGGAGCACTCTTGGCTCAAGAAGATGAAAATGAAAAAGAAAAAATTATTTTTAGTACATAAGCAGAAGCTTAGTGAAATATGAGTTAAATTAAAGTTTCATAGAAAGAGCATGTTTGGTGGTAGTTTTTTCTTCCCAAAATCTATGACATTATATTTTATCTCATAAGATCAAACTCATAGCAAAAATTGATCCATTAAAGTATCTTCTAAGAAAAACAACTTTGACAGGAAGGTTGACCAAATGGGTTATAGTGTTGAGAGAATTTGATATAAAATATGTGGATAGAAAGGAAATCAAAGGCAAAGTCATAGAAGATCAACTAGCGGAGGCACCATTAGAAGATGAACATCCTATTCATGTGGAATTTCCAGACTCATAAATAATCAATGTTGAAGAAAAAACATGGAAATTATATTTTGATGGTTCTTATACTAAACATGGCTCAGGAGCGGGTATATTATTGATTACACTCCAAGGATAAAAAATACCTAAATTATATAAGCTACTATTTCCATGCACCAAAAACATAATTGAATATGAAGCATTAGTCATTGGCATCAAATTGGCCTTAGAATGGAAGGTGACATAATTGCAAGTATATGGAGATTCTCAACTAGTCATAAACCAAATAAATGATGAATATCAAACAAAAGATGACAAGTTGATACCTTATAAGAATATGATAGAAGATCTCAAGAAATAATTTACCTTGATCACATTTGAGTAAGTTCACATAGAAAATAACAAAGCAACAGATGTCGTGGCTACATTGGCTTTACTCCTACAGATGTTAGATCAAAGCACAAGATACGAATTCTTGGTAGAAGAAATGGGACAACTCGTAATCAACTCTTCCAATTCCCACATCATTTTCCTATTAGTGGGACATGACTAACCTTGGTATGGATCTATCTACACTTACCTGAAAGAAAAAACCCTACCCTTGGACCAAACTTGAAACTAGAAAAGGAACTTCATAAGATAAGCCTCTCGTTACACCCTTGTATCTGACACATTATATTGCAAAAGTCTAGACAAAGTGCTTTTAGGGTGTTTAGAGAAGGAGGAATCAAAATTATCCTTACAAGAAATCCATGAAGGAATTTGTGGGTCACATTCAAATGGGTTAACCTTAGCGAAGAAAATTCTAAGGATAGGATATTATTGGCCTTCCATGGAGAAAGATGCATCCCATTTTGCAAAGACTTGTAAAAAATGCCAGTATCATGGAAACCTAATTCATGTACCAACTTAGGAACTACATTCGATGACTACACCTTGGCCCTTCTATCAATGGGGGTTGGATTTAATAGGGATGATTTATCCACCTTCATCCAATGGTCACAAGTTCATTATAACTGCAACTGAATACTTCACCAAATGGGTCAAAGTTGTACCATTGTCTACTACAATGGGAAAAAAAATCTCCATATTCATATTGAACCATATAATTTATAAGTATGACATCCCTTAAACAATCATAACAGATAATGCTAAACATTTCAAAAACAAGGATTCAAAAGAATTGTGTACAAAGTTCCATATGATACATCATTCATCTTCAATATATTACCCACAAGGGAATGGATAAGCGAAAGCCACTAATAAAAACATCTTGAAAATATTGAAGAGGACAATTGACAATTCAGGGAGAGATTAGCATATTCAAATAAATCCTACGAGTTGATTAATAGGTAAAGAAACGTGTATATGGTGTCATGCCCAAGATAGAGATCCAATTCCTAGTAACCCCAAGGTTGAAATTTTATCCCTAAGAGTTTCATTACATGGGTTGCTAAATGAGGAAGACTATATGGTTACTAGATTACAAGAATTGGAATTACTTAATGAGAGACAACAAAAAGCCTTTGATCACCTCAAAGTGTATCAAAACAAAATGTCAAGAAATTACAATAAACACATCAAACCAAGAACATTTAAAATAGGTGATTTGGTATTGAGAGAAAACCCTAAAAATTAGGTAGAAAGAGAGAAAAAGGTAAATGGGAAGAAAATTGGTTAGGTCTTTTTGTTATTACTTCTTCTTTTGGAATGGGTACATATAATTTAGTTGATTGTGATGGAGAAGAACTACAAGAACCCATCAAAAACATATACCTGAAAAGCTTTTACACCTAAAGTAGATGAAAGAGTATAAGTGAAAGAGTATCGAAATATCAGACGAGGAAGTATCCTATTTATTTTGTATAGTCAAAAGTGATCATGAAAAAATTCAAAAACATTGAAAAATAGAAAAGAGAAAAAAAAGTAGAAAAGAAGAAAAGTACAAAAATAATAAAAAGTGATCCTGAAGAAATAAAAAAAAGTGGAAAATTGAGCATGAAGAAATTCAAAAACACTAAAAAATGATCCTGAAAAAAATGTTGTCTTGGTGAAAACCTAGCAAATAGGTGCCTTGATGTTAAAAAAAATAATTTGAAAAAGAGAAAAATACAAAAGAAATGAAAAAGAAAGAAAAGTGCCCTAGTGAAAACCTAGCAAATAGGTGCCTTGGTAGCAAAAAAAAAAGCATATAAAAGAGAAAAAGAGCAATAAATTCAATCAGTGAAAACCTGGTAAATAGGTTCCTTTGAAAGTCAAGTCAAGTCTCATGCCTAGTCATCCTTGTAGATATTGCATTCGCAAACATTTGTAAAAATTGCATAATAAATTCCCAGAGTTGCATTTGCAAAATACCTAAAGCTTTCATCATAGATCTGAAAAGTATCCAAGTCCAACAATGCAATGAAATCAAATTGGGGGAAAATCTATCCTAAAAGTAAGAAGGATTCATCAAACGGATATCAATTGACATAAATCAATGCATTCAATCATGAGCATAATAGCTAGACAATCAACTCAAATCTTAATCCAATTGATGATTCAATAATGAAAATTTTTTGATCCTTGATCTCACAATGACTCTACCTTTATTAGGATTAAAATGAACAATCAAATATGAAATGGATGAAACTATACTTAAAATATGGATTTGAAAAATAGTGCAATTTTTTTTTTCTAAGTGATTACTTTATTGGTGAAATCATGTCTTTTTAGTAAATCGATGAAGTCTTGGACTAGATAAGCAATGATAAAAGCATGACATTTTATTGATTTCTACATGAGTGTTCTAAGATCAAGGTTTTAAAATATGTATCATTGGTCTAATTACATGATCATCAAAGAATAATTGAGGACATGTACATATGGTGAAACCAAGCTCTCTATTTGTTTACGCAATAGGATACCTTGGACATTTTGATTTTCTATATCATAATGCTAAAATCTACTTGCAATATTGAATCTAATGAAAGTGGTATTCACACTATCATGGTTGAATATAACTAGTACCAGTTGCACCGGCTTTAGGCATGTAACGCGGAAGGAAAAAGGTATTCACATCATCATGGTTGAACCAGTGAGGATTGTACCAATTTCAGGTCTCAAAATACTCGATGATGAAAATAAGCATCCTAATTCTAAATAGTGACAGTTAGCTGCATCCATATTAGATTAAATGCATTTAGTTTGCATGGATCCTTTTCTCAAAAATTGGTTATTAAAGATAAAAGGGGGTGGAGTTAAACTAAAATTGAAATTTTTTATCATTACTCTATGTGATCGAATGTGTTGGAAATCGAAAAACCAAAATCAAATTTACATCATAGATTAAAGTGCATTAGATTAAATTGCATTGTTTATTGCATCATAAATTAAAGACATCTTAGTTACATTAAAGTTGCATTCATTATAGGTAGTTGCATTAAGTTGCATTCATTATAGCTCGTTGCATAAAGTTGCATTCATTATAGGTCATTGTATTTAAGTTGCATTTATTATAGTTTGTACCATTAGATTGCATTAACATCATTCATATCATTAAATTGCATTGATCATTAATCATTAAGTTCCATTAGGTTATTTCATTATTCATTAAATTAGTTTGCATCGATTAGATTAATTGTAGAAGCATAGCACATTATTAGATTAAATGACATTAAATATCATCTATTATTATTAGGTGCATTCATTCTCATGTTATCCTATAGATTAAATCATTATTTCATCATATAATTATATTTAGTCCATGCATTAATCATTAAATCATTATTTCATCATATAATTGCATTAAGTCCATTCATTAAGCATTAAAGCATTAAATCCATCCATTATCATCACATTACATATCATTAAACATTAGAGCATTAAATATCCAATCATTATAACATTAATCATTAAACAATGTAATAAATACATACATCTAATCTATGCCATAAGTAAGACATCCATCCAAATTAAGATAGTAAACATAGCACGTGCATTCATATCAAATTTGCATTTGAAAAGCATAAAGATAAAGCATATAGAAGTAGAATCATATAGAACTGCATATCATAAATCATTAGACAAGGTAAATCCAACACATAATGACATCATATAAATTAAAGTCTATAATGGTAAATCAGAGTCCAGAGTATCATCAAAGTCCATATAAATAAAAGTCCATTACATAAGTATCCATCAATGAGAAGCAAAATCTATCAAAAGAATATGTAAGATATACAAGTCTCGATCAAGAATCATAAATACAAGATATATCAATCGAAAAGGGCCATATCATATGAATCAACTGCCACTTGCACCTGCACTACCCCCAGCACCATCTATTCTTGGACCATCAGGACTTGTATCTAGACCTCTGTTGGAGCTAGCCTTTAAACCATGCTAAGCCATAAAAACCACAAAGGTATGCATCATAGTACTAAGCTGTGTAACCTGCTCTCTCATTCGAGATACATCATCCTACAAAGATCTGACATTTGAAGCCAACCTATCAGGACCTGGTGGTACCTGTGGTGCTGATGGAACTGAAGGACCTGGTGGAATCTATGGATCAACCTGTATAGCATCTTGTGCACCAATTTGTGTAGTAATTTGAGGGTCAACCTATATAAAAACCTGAGCCCTGTGCTAACCCTAACCACCCAATCTTAGCTGATGTAAGGCTTGGAATGGCCCACCTCTCACGCGTGCTCTGCCACCCTGCATACACAAACCACCTCTAGCAAGAGTCGAGGCAATGATAACAGGAATAAAAAATCTCCCACCCCATCTGGCTCTCCCATCACGTCTACCTCGTCGACCTCCTCTACCACCGTCGTCACCATCATCATCATTAGATTTGTCATCTATCCTAGGAACAAGCTCGAAAGAATTGGTAAATCTATGAAATGGGTTTTGAATGAACCACTGAGCATAATCATCAGTCATATTGGTATCTACAATGTGCTCTCACATGTCCCAAGCTAAATGTGGAAGGCCTAGGAGCTCATCATGGGTTGTCTGATAATCAATCTAAGGACCCCAGAGGGACCTCTCTCCCTGTACTCGTGCATATAATGCCAATCCCTATGGCATACCCTGTATACGACCATATTGTCAGAGGACATGGTAGAAGCAAAAATGCTCTATAATCAAGGGAGTGCACCCTATCATCCATCGTGACATACACATGAATAGAAGCTCTGCAACATCCTCAACCCATGACTCACAATCAAGATACGGTCTCTAGGTGACCTGATCCAAATCATCAATGATATGACACCAATAATCAAGCTTTACCAGATGAGACTGGACAACTATACCCTCATAGATATAAGTAAATGACCAGCCAAGATCTCATCATCGCACTGCTACAGGATGTGTGATCAGGAGGTGCTCCCAAGTTCATAACTAAAGAAGTACTACACCGGTAGAAAGTAAAACACCGCACTTGTATACAACATCATGCGGCTCATGGTATAACTACACCAAGACACAAGATCCCCAATCAAATTAGTAAGGATGACTGATCATATCCCTCAGGATACAACCCTAGCCGACCACAAAACCATGATCCCATCACTTAGGAAGCAAGAAACCACCAATCATCACACCAAGTATGACAGGAAGAACAAGAAACAATGCAACCTGAGCCCAAAAGATACTATCATCACTGATAGTAGGATCACCGAACATACATATGCACATTGTACCATCGTAGACTTGGTCTTAAACATGATCTCTCTATGTTGAGGGATCCAGAGAAGGTGATACACATCCTCGGGAGTGATAGTAATCTCCTCTAATGACAAGTAGAAAATATTATGGTCGGAGTGCCATTGCTCTGCCATAGTAGTTAGTAATCCATGATTCACTCATAATTAAGGTATATCAAGCAAAAATGATAGGCCACAATGTCTAATCAATCAACGTTCGTGCCCTGTCGGATCCTCTATCATCTTGAGTGACCATGGATATAACCCTTGGATGACTAACTTCCGAAGGGGAAATGACAAAATCAAGTTAACATTGCATCAGTAATCAAACCATTAAATGTTGAATCATCACAAGTCAATAGACACCCTAAACCTATCAAACCATCATCAATTTTCCTAATTCTATTCAGAGAGGACGAAAAATTCATCATCACAATTAAACCAACCAATCAGGATTGACAATAAAAAATTCATCATCACATGATCATAACTGACACCAAGCAACTTGTTTCATCACAAGAATCATCATTCCAGCCAATTGACAGATTGACGCAATCAATCAAGCAGGACGACTAACTAAAAATTGCTAAAAACTTCAAAAAAGGGTGTATGCGCTACTTCAGGGCTTGTACACGCTAAAAGGAAAATGCGTTAATTAATTTAATGTGCTATCAAAATGTTCAAAAACACTAAAATAACTTGTACACACTATTAAAACTTGAACACACTACTAAATTTATGTATAGGTGCTACAAAAAATATCATCCGCGTTGGACTCATCATACGTGCTACATAAAACCTTAATGGAAAAAACCTAACCTAGGGTTTGTGCTAGTATGCACTACTAAAATCTTAGTACACACCATTTCAAAGTGTGGATGCACTAAAATAGAGGTGTATGTGTTGTTAAAAAGCTTATATGCACTATTTTGCAAATTTTTGGAAAAAAAATATTTTTGCCTAAAAAAATTTAGATTTCTTGAAATTAAAAGGAGAAAATTGCAAGGAAGGTTTCTAGGGGTACTCATCGGAGGTCCGTAGTCCAATGAGCACTGATATCTGTGACCACGCTCGAATATGTGCTTTCTATAGGGGACCATCATTATTGGAGCTTAGAAAAGTTAGAGGGTAAAAAGAAAATAGGAGAGGTGAAAATGAATAGTAAAATTGACTTTTTACCCCTATATATAGCCATTTGACCTAAAAAGGGGCCTTTTTAGTAGAAAATTGACCAAGGGTTGAATTTGATCACTGAATTAGCCAAATTAGGAGCTTTTGTCACCTTTTCATCATCAAAACAATATTAGAAATGAAATTGAAATCAACACAAAATCTAGAAAATATTCAACGAAATTAATAAAAAATGCAAAATATTTCACCAAAAAAAAACTTCATTTCATTTTCGAGGGGGCATACACTCGGATCATCATCGATACAATCAAAATTAGTTGTGTGATCATTCAATGTAAACATTTTTGAATTCATCAGTGGGGCAACGAAATCGGTGAAACATGTCAAAACAAGCATCGTATCCAAGTTCTATCATCATAACGATTATCGAGAATATCAATCAATCAGGGTTTTGCCAGGGAAACTGTACCAATTATCAGAATCAAATCAGACATCAATACTTTTCATTATGACATCAGACATTCTTTGAGCCAATGTGCTTCACACATTGATTCAAAGAGGGGCATTCATAGACACCTAAAAATTGTCAAGGTCAAACTAAGTGAGCAACTAAGGCAAATTCGAAGCATTAATTGCAATCAAGCCAAAATCTAATATTAATTAAAAATCAAAGCCCAAATAATTAAATAAATTAAAATAATCAACTAATTATGCAATTAATCTAATTAATTGTATAGTTCAATTAATATCAAAATTAGCCCATTCAAGGGGTACACATGGCTAAAGAAATTAATTTAATTTAATTAATTAATTCTTAATTTCTCTCACCCACCACATGAGAGGAATTACCTCAACCAATAGAAATTAAAGATTGGACTCGTATGGATCAAAGCCAAATTGAATCTCAATCACTTATAAGAAGAAAGAATCTAAACAACTCATTTTGTCTCATTGTCCCAAGCTTTGAGGACAAAATATTTAAATTGTCCCCATATTTGAAACCATGGACTTAACTCAAAGTCAATCATGATCAAAGTAACTCCACCCCCTATGCTTGCTAAAATTTATAAATAAACGACTAAAATTAGGAGAAAAGGATCCACATGTCTGAGAATTGCATCATCATTATAACAAATTTGAGTTAGGAGCATATTTTTAGCATAATTGAGCATAGTTTTTTGTGAAATAGGCTTAATTGTGCAATCATTTAGCTTAATTTCTCATTTTAAGATTGTCACTAATGGAAACTTGCTAAGAGCTGTATTAACATACTTTAATAGAGAGTTATAAGATGCTTATTGTCATTATTTTCATTGAGTAGCTTACTAATTGTCATATTTTAGCTTAATTTGATTTAAATCTTGACAAACTAATCTTATAAAGGTACTTATTGTACACACTTCGTATGCGACTTAACTGCTTAAAGCTAAGATTTTGGTTTCGAGGTATTAATGATGCATGTTGTAGGAGTTGTTATGTGCGAAAGGGTAAAAAATGTGGACATTTCAAAGTGTCGATTGATACATAACCCCCCTTGTGCCATTAGCAGTTCACTCAAATTCACCAATTTTTGTGGACATATGTCCTAGTAATGGTGCACAAATGTCCCAATAGTGGCTCACAAATCTTTAGTAGTAGTGCACAAATGAGCCAATCATAAATAAAAAAAGTTAAATAAAAAGTGATTAACTACTAGTACATAAATGATCCACTATTGTTATATGTGAAATTATTTAGTGAACATTTATTGAGGGTCACTATGACAATAAATAAGCCGTTATTGAACCCAAGCCACTATCGGTGCTTTTCCCCTATTTGAATTATAATAATTCAATAATTTCTAAGACATTTATTCAAATGAATGAATGAGACTCCCTAAATAACACACCTTGAAATAAGGTGCCAAGATCTTAAGCACCTCAAAGATATAGGCAATATTAAAAAGAAAATGATGTGGTACACATGAAATAGAAGTAGAACACACAAAACACAATCAACCATAACGAGGTTTTGGAGGAGATTTTGCTGAGGAGAAAAAGCCTACTGAAGATGAGGATTGGGTTTAAAATAAGTGGCGCTTCCTAGTGGAGAATTGGGTCGAATAATATGAAGCCACACCTTGCTCTGCGTTTTCCTACACCGATGGCAACGCTCATACGCCATCATCATATACCCATTAATGCCCCTAATCTATTTCCCAATGCCAAACCTCTGCATTGTTTACAAAGCCATGGCAGGCACAGAAATAATCTGAAAACTGCACTCTACAGATGTAATGCTGCCAGTGACAAATCTATTTTATTTGAACATCACAAGGTAAGCAATATTTGAGTTAAATTTGAAGAAAAGAATTTCGGAATCTGCAACGAATACTTAAAATTGTAAAACTGTTATTGAGAAGAGTGGGTTTGACAATGTGTTATCGTTTCAGAAATTTCTAGGGTTATATCTTAGCTTAACAGTGTTCATGATAGAAAATTCAAGAAATCTGGAGTTTTTATCCGTATTATGCTTTAGTAATAGAGATCACCTGCTCTCCCTGTTTTGAACTTCAATTGTCTTGTACTTGGCTATTATTGTACTCAAATCAGGTGCATTTATTCTCCAGTCGCCCCTTTATGCATAAAATGTAACAGCATTCAGAGACATTGCTGCTTAAAAATGTGGAAATTATTGTTTTCATGATCACCTTATTGGTTCTCTTAAATTTTGGGTTTTCTAAGGGTGTTCAGAGGTGATTCTCTTGGGATTTTGGGAAAAAAAATTGTGGCCGTTTTCCTAACATCTGAGCTAAGGTGTGAAGTATGAACATAGCCACTTGATGATATAGCGCTCGTTGGAGGGGGCTTCTCTAAACTTAGGAGCCTTTTTGCAGTCGAATAGCTTTATAGATATCACGTTTCAGCTTTCCTACACGTTTTTAAGAACATAGTTCCCATTCATAAAGTTTTTCTGGGCTTCTACACAGGGATAAAACTCCTATCCAGTTATTGCAAATATTAAGCCCCTTTCTCCAGTGTGAGCTAGAAATCTTCCTCCCAAGAAATTGCTGCTCTGATTTTTGAGAGCAAGTTCCACTTTTACCATTCCATTATGAATCACATACAGTGGATTAAAATTTGCAGCATTATCCTTCTCCATGGAACCATCATGTTCTGTTGGTGTTGAATTCTAAGTCCAGCCAGTCCAAAAATAGGAATTAGAGCCTAGAAATGCTTCGAATTTATTGTTTATCAGAGTCTTGGAAGAGGTGCAAACTGAGTCAGTGAGTACTACACAATGTACAAATTATGACAAGTGAAGGGGTCGACTTGACACAATATAGTATTATAAATTATGACAAATGGTATTTTCCCTAAATCCTCCTTTTGTTTGGTATTGATTTTATCAGGGAAAATTTGAGATTCTTGTTACTGTTCGTTTAGGACAATTAGAATGAAAACCATTTGGAGGTCTGTTTCAGGTTGTTGTTGTTCTAGATTGTTTTGAACAGCCCACCTGATACATCGAACTTTTTAATGACCAGGGGACTAGATGCCATGTTAGTGAGCGTATTTGACTATCTTCTAATGAACGGATCTTGATTAAGCTTGATCTCGCTGTGGTTGCCTTGGGCCCCTTTTCATATTGCTATAGTTTTTGGTGACTGCTCGTTGCTCTTGAGGCTCCTTTATCTCTCATAGTGAATGAGAATTTTCTTGGTCAAATTTGATGGAACTTTATCTGTTCTTCAATCTGGCAGCTCATAGAAGTGGTGAAAGAACGACTACAAAAAGATCATGGAAATTTGCCTACTGGGAAAAACGGAAGGGATGATGAGGAAATGATTCTCTGGTTTTTGAAGGACCGCAAGTTTAATGTGGATGATGCAGTTGCTAAGTTGGTTAAGGCCCTGGTATCCTTTTCTCATAAGCTCTCCAGGAGTTAGTTATGTTTATCTGATAGCTTTCTATCTAAATATGTTTTTAATAACTTTGAGATGGTAGCAATTTTAGAAGCTACAGTATTTTTTCTATCTGTTCTAAACCAAAGATTCCATGTTTTATATTGTCCTGTGATTGTCTTGAGACTTGAATCATTTAGGTATAGGTTAAATTATTTCTTCCTTAACAACATTGGCGTTTCCTTAACTTTAAAGACATGTATAGGCATGGCGTGAGGAATTTGGTGTTGAAAATCTCACAGAAGAATCTATTCAAAATATTGCATCCACTGGAAAGGCTTATCTTCATGAGTTTCCTGACATAGAAGGCAGGCCTGTATTGGTGGTTGTTGCAGCCAAGCATCTTCCAGCTGTAAGCCAAACCATATATGAAATTAGTCATTATACTTTTATAATTTCTTTTTCTCAATGGAAAGCCTTCAGTTTTCTTTCTGGCACATTGCAGTTCTCTTTCTTTGCTACAATATTAATTTTGTACAGCACTTTATACAATTGTATATCCTAAATAATGGGGCAGAAACATGACCTGTTAGAAAGTGAGAAACTGTGCGTTTATTTGATTGAAAAAGCCCTCAGTCGGCTCCCGCCTGGAGAAGAGAAGATGCTGGGAATATTTGACCTTCGAGGATTTACTGTGCAAAATGGAGATCTTTCTTTCATAAAGTTTTTGGTACTTGATTTCTAGCCCTTCTTCAGATGAGATTTGGATGTGTTGTTTGGGTTCTAGCATAGTAACTGACCTTGATGATGCCTGAACTCTATGCAGATTGATGTGTTCTATTATTACTATCCAAAGAGAATTGGGGAAGTGCTTTTCGTAGATGCTCCATTGATATTTCAACCTGGTTGGAATATTATCAAACCCTGGTTGAAGTCATATGCCAATCTGGTAAATATGTTTCTTCTATTTATACTGAGGATTGTTTGTTTCTTCTTGAAGTTAAATTTACATAATCATTTGGCTACAATTAAATAGTGCTTTGTGAAGATCTACCCTTAAACATGCAAATAGATGCTATTTCATTTTTGGAGAAATGATGTATAGATACAAGTTAATTCAAAGAATTTCTTCAATCTGCAAATCCGTCTCTCATTCTCATCTCCGGTTGATAGATCTGGCTAAAATGAAAGAATTTGTGCAGCCATATGCTGCTAAGATTTAGCTTCTTGGCCCTCTTTAACTTGTGCAGCATCAGGATCTTGCCTTTTTAATTTGTCAAGCATACCTTCACCTGTCATTATGCCTTTGTTGAGTTTAACTCTTAGCCTCTATTATCTAATAAATTGTGAAATTCTACCATTAGCATCCTTGCTTACAATAAAAGCACTTTAATGGGCACCAAAGTCTAGTTTTGTCAAGGTGCAACTCTGAAACCCTTTGCTAGAACCGAAAAAAGGAAGATTCTTCAACTATAAGCTAGATCTACAACAATAAATTAATGATTATCTATGATAAGCATACAATTTCTAAACATGTTCCAGCAAAATCATTCATCTATCACATGCTCGTTGGACCTGAGCAGGTCTCTATAATATGATGATTCTGTAAATAGGAAGAATGTAAAAGACCTTTTTAGATCCAACAGATTACGAGAATACTTATCCACAGAGCTGTCCAAGACTATAAGCAAGACATGATTGTAAAAGGGTGCCACTAGATGGTAAGCAAGAGCTATGAAGATTCTAGTATCATTAGCTGGTAAGCAAGGGCTATGATAAAACAGTGTAGAAGATAAAAGTAAAACAATGAGCAATACTATGCTATTTAATATATGAAGCACATGCCATTCACAATAAAAATCAAAGAAAAAAAGAGAGGTTAGGGCTAGGGATACTTACCTTGGTTGACCCATTGGTGCTTTAGTATCGCTCTCGTCTAACAACACTTTGTGAGAGATGTTTGCAAATGAAGTCACAATGGATAGAAGAAGACCTAAGTAGACCACAACCAGGGATTCCAAAAACTTGGTGATTCTTGTTGGTATAACTCCTATTTTTGAAATCTTAAAGATCTTTATATTGATTTGTCTTATCTGCTCTAGGCACCTCTTAACCTTAAATCCTCTTCTTCTCAATACAAATATATATGTGCCAAAGAGTGAATGACACATTTTCTTTTGTTTGAGAACTGAAAAAAGGGAACCTATAAGTTTAGGTTTGACCCTAAATAATTTTTTTTGTTCAGTCGATGTCATCAACTTGGTAGGTGGCGGCAGCTAAAATAAAGTATTTTAAAACATCATTGGTTGGGTGAATGATTCAACTTCAAGAAAATCTAAGGGAAAAAGACAAGTAGAGGGAGAATCAAGAAGTTTGGAGGACAAATCTAGATATGGGAATGATATGAAGGTAATATGGTGTATGCTACCTCTCTCAAAGTACCAAATTCTTGCCCACTCCAATCTTCACATATGCATAAACATAACCTCGAGGAGATTAATTATAGACAAATTTTGCACAAGAAAAATGTTAATAAAGCAAAAGTAAGGTGCATACATATACCCTCCCAACGTTTATTGGTTGTCAAAATAGTGTTGTGACGATGCTCTCTGAAAAGCATAGTGCCATAGATAATAAATGTTTGCAATAGAATAATTGAGGTGCTAAAATTGAAATGAACATACCTTTGGCTTGACTTGCTAATGGATACATGCATGTACTTGCATTTTGATTGTGGTAGGTGCAACTAATGCTCAAATCATCATTAAAAGCTACTTATGTGAACCTTGGTGACACACTTGACTACATGGAATAATACATTTCTTGCCTATAAAAGTGAGTCTATGCAAGTGTATGATTGCTGACAAAGGAAGATGGGAGTAGGACGTGCTTGGATAGCCAAAAGGGAAGGGTTGGATTAGGTATGACAAATTTGAAGATGGTTATAAAGGTTGCAAAAGTCTAAGGATCCTAAAATTAATCAAGGGGAATCCTTGAAAGGTAATTTAATGATTAAGAAAGGACATCTAGAAAATGAAGGATGCAATTTTCCTCAAGTAGGTAAGGTACATGGGGAAAGCACATTTGATTCCCTAATATCATACAATACAACCTATGACCCATAGTGTTGTTGCAATGTTACCATGTATCTAAAAGAGATGAAGAAAGGGATGTGAAGGATTTGGAATCAAGACTGTCTATGAAGAAAAAATAATGGAAAGAGGAAGAATGGGATGACTCAAACATAAACCTATGTTCTTTTCTGGAGGAAAGGTAATCTAATCAATTTGGAAAAAGTAGGATCTTTTAACATCAAAAGTTTTTGGAACCTTGTATGTCAAGCTATAACTTGGGCTAACTAGAGAAGTAATGAATAATCTCTACAAAGGCTATGATATGCATGTAAAGGTGTTTAACTTTCTAGAACATGTTCTTGTTCCATGGACCACACCAAAGACCATCAACGAACTAGGAGGATTGGATAATTGCATGAAAAGGAAGGTGGACAATGTATGTTAGGCATCCTATTTACATTTACTAGCCTATTGCAACTTAGAGGGCTTTCAACCATACTACAAGGCTAATTGTGGAGTTTGATCTTTAGTTAGGTTAGAGGCATGCTAATGATTTTGATTGTACATTTTTCACTTGTGATTGACTTTTGAGTTTATATTTTGTATTTTGACTTTTTATTTTCTTTTGAGTTTTATGGCTATTGGGTTTTTCCTTTCATCTTGAATGTGTTTTCTCTTCCCCTCGAGCCCTTTTGGAGTGATAAACAAGATGGTACACCCAACCACTGTAGAGGAGAGTTCACAAATTAATTTGTTTAGGTTCTTAGTGAATTCTACCTTATAAATGAGTGTAATCTCGAATCTAACCTTGTATACCCAATAGGGAGTTTGATATAGAGGGGAGATATGATGAGTGGGTTACCTCAATCAACATGATGATATAATGAAAGATAAACATAGGATATTAGCATAAGAGTGGAGCTATGAATGAGAAACATGTAGATGTTTTTTAATAGTGTGGTTACAAGGAATGAATCTATCTACCAAAAGAAAACACAACACACTATTATTAAAACCTTCTAAGGAACACTTAGTTTTTGTTTAGAGTACAATTTGATGATACTAAAGTGGGTATAGAGATAGAGCCAAGAGACACATAGATATGTTGTAGAAAAAACCAAGGGATGGATAATTAAGTGAAAAAGATGGAAAGTCAAGGTGGTTAAGGAGATCTAAAGTTGTAAGGAGGATTGAAGTTGCTAGTAAAGGTGGATGAGAGCTAAGTGGAAGTGGGAGAAGCATCTATAGAGCTTAGCTTGTTAAATACTAAAAATACTAAAAATGTTACTTTATGTTCTATAAATATATATATAAACTAAGTAAAGATGATTGATATTATGATACACAAGTTTGAAGTAATATAAGATTAAAATGATAGTAATTTTAAAGTGCAATACAAAATAAGCTACATACTTGTCTAAATGCAATAAAAGAAAAAAAATGTACCTTAGGCATAGTAGTTCACCTTAAAAGAAAATAAAAAATGAAAAAGTAAACTCAAAAGGTAGTCACAAGTGAAAAATGAATGATAAGAAAAAGGGTATCTTAGTACTTCTATTTGAATATAAGGTGTTAAAGAGCCTAGTCATCATATGATTCCCATAGTTTGAGGTGAATTAAGAGAATTCCCCATTGTTTCTAGATATTGATATCAAGGTTGATAAACTTATTTCTCTTGTCACTATTTTCTTGACTTATTTGTTTCATTTTGGTAACTCACCATGTAGTGTTGTTTTCTTATTCGTTGAAGCATTTTTCAAAATTTTCTACATGTCATGGAATTGTTGATTTATTTTGTACTTAAATAGCCTTGACAATGTCATTTGATTTTTCTAGTTTTGTTTGAATTTCATCCACGTAGACCATGCTGTTTAATTTTTCTAACTAGGTTTGAACTTGATTGCCTTGCCAATACTATTCGATTTTGGGTGGATTTCATCAATAATCTTTGCAAGTGTTTGCTTAGGAATGAATTTGGCCTATTTGAGATTTCCTAGATTATCCATCTCTTACCTTTTGAGAGAGTTTGCTGATGGGTTATAAGGGAGTTGCTCATATTTATCATCATTATTGTTGTTGAAGGTGGGATTTTTCTTTTCACAAGAAATGTGGCCCATGTTTGAATCACAATTAAATGAATGTATTTCAACAAGTTACTTTTCTTTGTAATGAAACACATAGTTTTGAGCTTAAGCATGGGAGTTGATATGATTTTCCATTTTAAGAGGATTGAACAATATAATCTTGTTTGTATGTGTTTCTCATGTATTATATTATTATTAGAGATGTTCATTGACAAAAGGATCAACTAAGAGTGAGCTTGGAAAAGTTTTTTGATTCAATTTTCATCAAATGGAAAGATTGCTTTATCATAAGATACTTTGTTGGCATTGCAAGTTGGATTGTTCTTTGGTTTGAGATCTAAAGGAGGTAAATATTGATGTCTTGGTATTAAGGGTAGGGAGAGCCAATTAATTATGGTTCATGATAAGAAATAAGTGTGACATTTATTTTGGAATTCACTTGATCCATAATTATTGGAAATAAAGAGGTTAATGTGAGTTCAAGGGGCGTGTTGTTGTGCTTAGGTTAGGGAAATTTGGGAACTTCTTAGTTATGGAAATTCTAAATTCCATCAAATGGTTAGTAATGTGAAGATCCCATGGGTTTGGATTGGCATCATGCTTATATCAAATGTCATTGTGAATGAATCCTAGATGTTGGCTTCCCAAAAGCTACTACTCTCATATAGTGAGTCCATAGTTGTCTTAACAAGATATAATAAGATAGTGGATGGTCAACCATAATTTTGATTCGTGTTGAGTTTAGGCCTAACATGGATAGTGGTTTTTGGTTGCTTTACGAATCCACCATGATTAAATCTTGTTTTCATGAGTTCATTTTATGAGTATCCCAATGTTTTGATTATTGATAAGATGGTGAACTTGATGCTAGAACCTTCCTTGACTAAGTCTTTCTAAATTGGGGAATCATTACTTATGACATAATGGAAAGATGAGGATTATATGCCCTAAAGATGATTTTGTCACTAATTGTAACATCCATGGAAATTATGTGGAAAGTTATTTGCTTACTTGTGGTTTAGATATGATTTCAATTGTATCTATTTTTGTGTTGGTTTGGTCTTGTGTGGGTTGAATAGGTTCTTTGAGATTGAATATGTGTTGAGAGCTCTTCCATATCTTGTAGTTGGTACATGAAGAATTTTCTCTAATGCAAAGATGTTCTCATGAGTTACATTAGATGAATTTTACATGGTATACTTTTGATTTCTTGTAGAAAATTTGATTATGTAGATTTTTGAAAAGAGCCCTATTCATATTTTGGTTAAGACTATTAGTAGAATATGTTAGCTTTATGATGGGTGGACTTTGCTTCTTAGGTTCTTATGATGGTATAGTTACATTTGTTGTTGAATCTTTCAGTGTTATTTCTTCTAGGGAGGGTTTCGTGTGTCTTAGGCGGGGTCCTTATAAGCAGTCTTATACTTGTAACTTTGGCTTCTTTGACATTTTGTGAGTTGATAAAATTTTGATGTTAACCTCTTATGTTTTCTATAAGTTACATGGTTTAAATACTCTTATGGGTTGGCTTGGAATAATGGATTGTAGGGCAATGAAATGCTTTGGTTTTTAAAAGTTACTAGTTTGGCTTGTTTTTCTTGCTGATTTTGTTTTGGAAGTAAGGAGGTATTCATGATATATTTATTATGCGATAAATACATAGTCAAAATCTGCATCGAGCATGTAATAGTAAGCAATTGTTTTAGGCTGTGACAACTCATGATAATGACTTAAACTGGCATGCCACCAATGGGACATACCATTGAGACATGTTGAGTGGTTATAGTGTTGCTTGTTATCTTAAAATAAGCTTTGCTAGACTTTTGAGGTGTTTTGATATTATTTCAATTATGGAATGGGGTTTAAGTTAATTGTACCATTATAAAGCACCCTAGTTAGAGTTTTTTCTAGTAATTTGGTGGCAACATAAGTATGAATTTTAAACTTGTCTTTGTAAAGATTGCTAGATTCTTTAAGGTGTAAAGTAGGAGTAGACTAGTCATATGAGATGAGGGGATGATTCCTCCAAAGTCTATGACTATAGTGTAGGAAATTAAGGTTTTGTTTTCTAAAGTTTTGGAGTATTTACTTATGAAATGTTGGCTATGGGATTGGTCTTCCATAAATATTCATTATGGTTGGGGGGGGGGAGGGTGGGGGGCACATTGATTAAGCAAATTGCTTTTCAATTTGGTGTGGTCCAGTTGTCAAATGTTTGTATTATCTAAGTTTATGTTTAAGCTATTTAACATCACTTCTAGCCTGCATATGGTCCATTTGGTCTAGAACTTTGAGGACCATTAGGGTGCTATTTAATGGAGGGCTTTATCTAGTATTTGTATTAGAAATACAAGGTATTGAACATAACTTAATGTAGGGCCGGGACTATAAATTGGAGGCATTCTAGTAGGATTTATGTCCTTTTAAGGAGCGTAAGTTAAGTGGTTGTCTAGATTTTTATTTTGAAGATTCAAGTAGGCTTTATTGTTCATTATGGTTGACAATTCAATTGCATTGCATTGAATGTATAACCTAGGTTGGATATGAAAGAAGTTACACCACGAAGTGTTGCCCTCAATGGCGTTCATACAGGGAATGAAAACACAACCACTTTAGAACCTAAAGGGGTCAAGGTTAACAATAAAAAATAATAAGAGGTGATATGACTAAAAATGATTTCAAAAGATGTAAAAAATAAGAGAACGAACAATGTGAAAATGACCTAATCAAAAGCGGGTTAAGATCCACATTGGGAACCCATATTTGGGGACTCTTAAGGACTTGATAAGCCTCCTTTGCACAACTAATCTTGCAATGTTCAAGACCTTTATATTAATGTGTTTTTTTTGGGGTAACCTCCTCTTAACCCTCAATCTCCTTGTTGAGGCGGATGTGTATGTCCTTGTAGAGAAAATGATTTGTCTTCTTCTCAAGAAATGACACAAGTGGGAACCTAAAAGTATGCCTCTACACCTTAAAGCCAAATCTAGGTTTTGGTTGATATCATGAACCTACCTTATAGCATCAGCTATACACAAAACTAAGGAAAAAGTAAGAGCTAGACATAGAATCGAGGAGTCACAAGAATAAATTTGTAGATTCAAAATTGACATTATAATGATATAAAGGTGATATGATGGATGATTCATCTCTCTCAGAGTATTTAAAGCCAACACACTCTATCATGACATATCATTGTTAAGTACAATTTCTATAGTCTAATAATTACTAGTGATACATATAAGATTAATTCTTTTTATTTGTCAACTATATTTCAAAATGAATTTTATAGTGTTGAAAAGTCTATAACTAGCATTTCAATAGTGTCACTTCCTTAAGTAGACAACATGAATGTATTTTTCTCTTTATGATGGTTATCTACAAGTACTTTATGTCTTGATTAATGGTAAATAATTTTTTTATAAGGGTCATTAAAATCAGCCAAAGAATAACTAGCCATTAGTATTAAAATACTAAAAAACATTAAAGTTCAAGAATAATAAGAGACAAAACAAGGACCAAAAAATGCAAACCCAAAGACAAACTACAACTTTCTTAAGGCCTTAGTGGCCCTAGGTCCTCATTGTTGAGTTTTTTATTTAACTTGTTGAAGTCATGCAGGTCCTTATTAGTTATGACCTTTTTCATTTGCCTTGTATTGGGACCTATTATATCTTTTCTTTTAGTTGTTGAGTTTAAGGAGGGTCACTATTAATCATCTTTAGCCTTTTAAGTTTGCTCCCATAGTATTGTTTTTATAGTCATTTTCTAACTTCAAGAACTCGATTTATTTTTCCCTTAATATCCTTCAACTCATGTTCTAAGGTTGCAGTCTTGACTATGATCTCATCTGCCTCCATGCTTCCTCTATTGTCCTCTAGAGAATCCATCCTTCTCTAAGTTAAATACTAACTCTTGGGCTTAATTTTACCAATCTTGGTAAGGCAATTCTATTTTTGAAATTAAAGCTTGTCATTATTCAAGTTATTTTGTCCCATATTCTTTTTGTTTATTCTCCCTTAGACATTTTGATATTTCATCTATTGATCTCTATGAAGAACCATTAAGAATACACTGAGCTTCAAAAGTTTATTTAGCGGACTTTTTATTATTTAACATCATATTTGCAAGAGTGCTTCTAGGATCAACTGTGTATATTTTTGTATATGGACTTTATGATTACACTCAAGAATCCATCATTAGAACGAGGAAAAGTGAAGAATAGGTTGCAGATAGTCTTAAAAGAGGAGAAAAGGAAGAAGTGGATTGGAGAATGAAGTACAAATGTGAGGATGAGGAGCAAAGAGAAGGAAAATAAGTTTAAGGGGTGAAAATTAGCATCATATTCATAACCTCAATCATGCCTTCCTATGAGGTAGGTTCCAGTTTAGGAATGTCATGGAACCTTGTGCTTCCCAAACTATGGATTTGAACTTTTAGAATTTAGAACCTATGGTAGGTTTAGGGACATGGGACATAATGCCATTTTCCTTCTGATCCCTACTTGTATCCCTTGTAGCACCAACCTCTCCAATGTCAAATTTCTACTCATGCCTCTCTTTGTTTCTCTCTCCTTTGTTATGTTTGAAGATTTTAAACCCTTGACCATGACCCATCTTTCCTTCCCTACCCATAGTTTTCACACTAGTATCCACCAAGGTAGGGGAATAAGAACTTGAGTCTTATTTTGGGTCCATCCATTAATTATCACGTTGGAAGGAAGGGTTTGATAAGCTTCACATAGTGTCACCATAATCCACATGATGGACATTTTTATTGTCTTCACATGGGGGTATTTGATTTAACATGACTATATAAATAAGCATTATGAGTGCTTGGTGTAGAGGGACCATTCTTGGTGCATGGGAGTGTTTTGATTTAACATAGGTATAAATAAGCATTATGAGTCCTTGGTACAAAGGGTCATTCATAGTGCTTTCTTACAATTATTGAACGTGTTTTCAAGAGAGAAGAAGAGATAAATAGGAAGTGACACCAACATTCTATGCCTAAAATGATTTAGGAGAATATAATAATGCAAATATAAATATATAAAATATCTTTCCATGTGGCATCCCTCATAAGGTACAAGGGAATTTCATCCCAAGTTTTGTCAACAAACTTCTCACATGACCTAAATGGAACTTTATCAGTTCTTCCCCCAAATTTAATAACTTGACAATGGCCTCATCACTAATCGTTCAATCCTTGAAAATCTTGGCCCTTTTGATAGCTTAAAAAGTGGCCTTCGTAAGCAGATTTTTTATAATTATATACACCATACCATGGAGATTCGTCCTTATATTATTGAATCCCTTAGAAAATTCAATTTTCAAAGGGGTGTCATACCCATTTGGTCTTTCAAGGAAAACATCCAGCTCTTCTTTCTTGATGATTTTCCAAATTGGTGCATTTTTCTTTAGATTACTGCAACTAAGTGTCTCAATCACAATTAAAATGTGCTTTGAAAATAATAAGTACTCAATGTTACAAGATACGATTATTCCACAAACACTTACATGTATATGAAAAAAAATGTATTGTAATAGAAATGTTGATGTATTCATAATATTATTTCTCCTTAGATGGCTACTCAAGTTTTTATAATGTTCAATGATTAGTTTGATGTGAGAATAGCATGTTTGTATTTAGATATATCATTCTTGACATTTGGAGGTCAATATTGCTTGTAACAACATACACCACCTTAATTCGTATAAAATGATAATTAAACTATTATATTCAAATTTCTTGATACATGTCAACTTAAGCATCAAGAGATTTGAAGAAAGCTTCAATCCCTTAGAAAATGAGTGAAATGCCAAAATACAATAGTGATTTAATGTACAAAAGTACCACTTTAATACTAATGTTTGTCGTGCTCTTTTTCCTACTTGAGTTGGGATTTTCTATGAAGACTTGCTCAAAATATTTGAACTTAGTTTTTCCGTTTGCCATTTGAAGAGGTGCAACTAAATACATTTTCTAGATCTTTGATTTTGAATATTCAATTGGGATTTCCTGTTCATTGTGCTTCATAATTACAATTACTTTGCATTGAATTATAGCCTAGGTTGGATTCAAAACAAATTACACATTGAGGTTTTACCATCAATGAGGTTCATGTATGCAATGTAAATGTAACCACTATAGAAACTAAATGGATCAATGCTAGTTGGGAAAACCATAAGAGGTGACATGATTGGAAAAATGCATTCGAAATTTATAAAATAATTTGAAAATGACCTAATCAAAATTGGGCTTAGATTCATTTTGGGTTAACTAAAAATGTGTTGGGCTTAAAATTAGTCTCTATTGTAGGATGATTCTTTAAAAAGGAAAAAGGTGAAAGAATATTCTAGATCCAAAAAACAATTCAAGAATGTTGGTCCACAAAGCAATTATGGGTTGTAAACAAGAGCAATTTGTAAAGGGGTGTCACTAAGTGGTAACTAAGAGTTATGCAGACCATAATGTCATTACATTCCATGCAAGGGTTATAGGTAATAACAATGCAGAGAATAAAATTATAGTGATGAAAGGTGCTCCCCTTAATACCACAAACACATAATAGAAACAGAGAAACAATAACAATTTGCAAGAATAGAAAATGAGCTTCTTATTATCTCCACAAGTGTAGAATTACAAATATTCAGAATTACAATATGCAAAGCCACATGGACATTTTCCCTTACAATATTTTGTAAGACAAAGCCTCGAATCATTATTTAGATCTACCTTGAACTGCCCTAGACAACACTACGTGCCTTCCTTATATAGCCAATTTTCCACTGCCCGAGAAGGTTCCAAAAATTTAGCCCTTAAGGCTGACTACCCTAAGAATTACTTTATTTTCACCTTTTTTTTTTACCTAGGGTTGGCTCCAAATAATTACAAAATATGTTTTTAGGTACCCCAACTTTCAGAGGCCATAACTTTCTAACCATATCTCCATTTTTCTATTATAACCACTTTTCGGAAATGACAGGACCTAATCTATAGTGCCTAACTCGCGCAAGCTTCAGTCAGCCGAGGGTCGATCACGATCAGGAGCCTCTAAGGCCTTCAAAATTGAGCTCAAAGATTTTGTGCCAAAAAATTTCAATAACTTCACCGATACAGATGATATGGCAATGAAACTCAATTGGTAGGATGATATGACTAAGATGAACCTCCACCTATGAAATCAGAATATTCCGAGCTCGTATGACCAACTTACTAAAAATAGTAAGTTTCCATAAATAGTAGCTATGCACAAGATAGCCCTTATTTAAAAGAAACCATAAATATTTTTGGGTGATGCAAGATTACTCTTACACTCAGGATGCTCCTGCATCAGACACCTAGGGTAATTTTAGAAGTGACCTTGTCACGTCTCAGGTGCGAAGAGGAAAACTAAGACGGTTAACGTCCTCCCTTGTTAGCCATGATGAATCTTCAACAAGTCATCCCTTCTATTTGACGAGATATTCTTCATATGTCCTATTCCTTGTGCTTCTATCAACATGACTATCTAGTATATCCTCAATCTTCTTGATAGCTGAAGTAGTTGTTGGATTGCTTCACTGTGCTTCTGTGATCTCATTTTCAACACCCCCTTCATGATACACTGTCAGATCTGAAATGTTAAATACTGATGAAATATTTAGCTCAGTAGGCAATTCTACTTCATAGGCATTTCCTGAATCATGCTTCTTCAGTATCTTACACAGCCCAAACTTCTTATTTTTAACTTGTATGTACCAATTGGAAATTGTTCCTTCCGCAAATGAACCATGACTTCATCCCCAACCTAAAATTCCTTATGTCTCCTTTTTTCATATGCCTTAGCCTTATACTGCGCATTCACCTTGGTAATGTGCTTCCTTACTTCCTCATGGATGTTTTTCAAATGTTTTGCAAAATCTTCAGCTTCAACACTACTTATTTCTCTTTTGTTTATCTTCCTCAACTTAGAAGCATTTCTGAGACTACTTCCATATACAATCTGGAATGGTGATTTACCAGTGCTCCTGTTGATAGAATTATTGTACGCAAATTCTGCCTGTGGTAAAATCAATCCCTTCCTGTTGGCTTATCTCCAACCAAACATCTTAGCAAATTCTCCAAACTCCTATTCACTACCTGTGTCTGTCCATCAGTCTGTGGATGATGTGATGAATTGAACTTCAAATCTGTCTTTAACTTCTTCCACAATGTTCACTAGAAATATCCAACAAACTTAGTGTCTCGATCTAAAACTATGCTATTTAACAAACCATGTAGTCTCACCACTTCTCTGAAAAATGATTCTACTACATGAACTATATCATTAGTCTTCTTGCAGGGAATGAAATGTGTCATCTTTGAAAATCTGTCAACTACCACAAAAATTGAATCATGTCTCCGTCGAGTCGTTGGTAAACGAAGAACAAAGTCCATACTGATATCCTCCCAAGGCTTTTTTGGTACATGTAATGATTGATACAATCATGTATTCTGCTTTACTCCTTTTGCCATCTAACATACTCTACAACTCTGTACAAACTTCTTGACATGTTGTTGCAACTGTGACCAGTAATAATTCTCACTAACCAAAGCAAGGGTTTTATCTCGACCAAAATGTCCAGCCAATCCTCCACAATGCTTCTCCTTGATGAGATTCTCCCTCATAGAACTTCGTGGAATACACAACTGACTCCCTTTGAATAGTATATCATCCTGAATGATGAAATCCAACTACTTCATTCTGTCTAGAGTAACAGGTTCATTACAAGCTTCATCAAAATCAAGATCCTCTGGATACAAACTCTTGAGTTCCTTGAACCCCACCACCTCAATTTGCATCTCTGTTAGCAATAGTTGCCTTCTGCTAAGTACATTTGCAACCTTGTTAGACTTTCCACTCCTATGTTTCAAAACAAATTTATAACTCTACAAAAACTCAACTCATTTCAAATGCCTTTGATTCAACTTTCCTTGACTATTCAAATATTGCAAAGCTTGATGATCAGTATTCAAAACAAATTCCTTAGGAAGAAGATAATGTCTCCATTTCTTCAATGCTTGAACTATAGCACAAAATTCTTGATCATAAACATAGTATTTCCTCTTGGCATCATTTAACTTCTCACTGAAATAAACAACAGGTTTACCTTCTTGGCTCAAAACAACTCCTATTGCAATACTACTAGCATCACAGTCTACTTGAAACACCTTATTAAAATTTGGAAGTGCTAAAACAGATTGTTTTGTAACTTTCTGATTCGATAGTTTAAAACTCTTATCTGCCCCAGTAGTCCATTTAAACTCTTTTCAATCCTTTCTCATTGTTTTAGTCAAGGGTCCACAAATACTGTTAAAACTCCTGATAAACTTTCTATAAAAGCTAGTCAAACCATGAAAAGATCTTACCTTAGTAGCACTCCTTGGAGTAGGCCATTCGAGGATAGCCTACATTTTCTCTAGGTCCATTTTTAAATCTTCTGCTGAAACTACAAATCCCAAATACACTAACTCCTTCACAAAATTGCACTTCTTCAAATTAATCAATAATTTCTCTTCTCTTAATTTTTCAAACACCTACGAATATGCATCATATGATCCTCCAATGTCTTACTAAAGATCAAAATATCTAGGTAAACAATGACAAACTTACTAAGAAATTCTTTCAGAACCTTATTCATGAGCCACATGAAAGTGCTCGATGCATTTGTTAACCCAAAATGCATGACTAACCACTCATACAATCCTTCCTTTGTTTTGAAAATAGTTTTTCATTCATCTCCTTCTCTAATTTGAATATGATGATATCCACTCTTCAAATCTATCTTTGAGAAATACACAGCTCCATTCAAACAGTCCATAATATCATCCATCTTCGGCAATGGAAACCTATACTTGATTGTGATCTTGTTTATAGCCCTAGAATCTGTACACATCCTTCATTCTCCATTTTTCTTTGGTGCTAGTACTGCTGGTACAACACATGGACTCAGACTCTGTCGAATCAACCCTTTTTGCAACAACTCATGTACTTGTTTGTTCAACTCTTCACTTTCTGCTCATGTCATTCCGTGTGCTGTCTTATTGATTTAGGGGCATCCAAGGTTAAGGCAGGGCATTCTGTGTCCTCGGTGAAACTGCATGGGGTGTTTGTATTTTGGCCGGTGTTACTTGGTTGTAGCCTTGACTGACGGTCTCGGTCATTGAAGGAAGCTCGGTCACTGAAGGAACTCGATAGTCTCTGGTGCTCGGTGAAATTGTTGCTTGGTCATGCTTGCGGTGCTCGGCGATGCCTGGCGTGCTCGGTAATTTTGCTGTCTCTCGGTAGTTCTGACTTACTGACTGGAGTTCTGTGTGATTTGTTGAGCCAAGTTGGTGAATTAATTGTTGGTAGCCATTGTCTTGGGCCGACATGCAGAATTAAATGTTTGTATACATTTGTAAGCCGACTTGTATGACATTTAATTATTTATTTTGAGGAGTTAAGGGTTTCTTCCAGCCGACTTGTGGCTGATGATTAGTATTTAAGGAGGGCTTGGGTAGATGCTTAAGGACAGAGATTTGGAGGAAGATCAGGACTTAAACATTAGAGTAGATCTGGAAGTCAGATGCGAAGCTTGAGAGCGAAGTTGTGGAAAAGTTCTTGATGTTCTTGTAGATCAGATTGTAATCTGATAATCATTTTGTAGCAAAGCTAGGGGTTTGCATACTTGGGAACAAAGAGATTGCTTGGAGGCTTGCGAGCTCAAGTTTAGATCTGCCTTAGGGTTTCCATCAGCTTTTGATTGTCTTCAGAGTTGAACTAGCTGAGTTTGTATTGGATCTAGTTGTGGATCTTGCAGAATTATTTTCTGATTGTAATTGGTCCTAACCCGAAAAGTCTTACAGCTGGGCATGTTAATGAAAATCAATGTTGAACAATTACTTTGTATTGCATTGTTGAGTAATCCGCTGTGTAATTCTGTTGGCTGCAAGGTTTGGACTGTCCTTCATTAGATCCACCATCCTTGATTGCATAAGGTGGTATTAGAGCGAAGGTTTGTTCTTGTTGGAGCGAAGGTTGATCTTGGTGAAGCAGAAGCTTGACCTAACAAGGCTGATCTTGCGAAGTTGATCCTGTTGGAGCAGAGATTGTGCGCAATCTGAATTACAGATCCGAAGCACTGAACTTGCGAAATTGTGCCCTAGTTGTTTATAAGGTTGCAGGTTGAGATCTGACTTGTTGCAACTTGGAAATTGTCACAAGGTGGTCGGTGAGGGTTTGTTGCAGAGGGTTTCTCTTATCTTTAAGGATGCCTCTGAGAAGCTTGGACACTAGAGTTATTTCAGATCTTTGTGATACTGTTGAATCTTGGATCACAAAGAAGGTGAAATCAGATTTCAGATTTGAGATGGAATTGATGAAGAATGATATGGTCGTCAAGGTCATGAGAACTGTTACTGGCATACCTCGGAATGTTGTTACTGAGGATGGCTATGAAGAAGCTGCTGAAGAATTTGAAACTGCTGGATCTAGTGGTGATGATCGGAGGAGTAGATCTGGTGAAGGTAGAACTGCTCAGTTGCCTAGACCTGCTGCTCGGTTTAGTGATTACTGAATGGAAGTTTCTACTTTCTCTGGTACTTAGAAGCCCGACAATCTGATTGATTGGATTGGTGAACTTGAAGATTTCTTTGAGCTGGAAGAAATTGAAGATTGATGCAGAGGGAAGGGTGGTGGTATTAGAAACACAATGAGAATTGAAACATTCCGAGATTTAAGTGTTTGGGCTTATCAAAGAACTTAAATGTATTAAAGACTTGACTTACCAAAGTCTTTCCCAAAACCCCTAACTGATATTTTTGGACTTGTAACGTTTTAATAACTTAGATTCAAAGATTCTAGGGCTCTGACTGCTATTCCCTTTTCCCCATTTACAAAATGTTCATAAACTGTACCAAAATCCTAATACTCTGCCTATTAACCCTGCTGCAAGCTTAGTTTGATAATAACTTGACTTTTTCTCAAGACAAGAGATAAGAAAATGATGTTTTTAGATACCCTTTATGGATTTCTACAACATAACAAAAGTTCTCATGTGATTGCTTTGGACCAACCCTACTATCTATAACAGATGCCCTGTTTTGATGCATAAAAGTGACTAGTTTTCCAAAGGAACTATATGAAATACTTCACTTGGCACTTCCAACTCTTCGACAGTGACTTCTTATGTATTCAATCAACCAAATCAAAAAAATAATTAACTCCCAACGCTCTGCAACATCAAAACTCTCAATTTGTTGTCTTCGAACCCTGTCAACTAGGGCTTCTTCAATCTCCAATCATAACACACTTCCCCTCCAAATTTTCGATGGAATCACCAACTAATGAACCCCGCATACCATTCTCAAACCCAAACATCTCCTTTCATTGGCTAAGTTAGCCACTGCTGCATTCGGGTTCCCAATCTCAGCGTTTTTCCTCACTGTTCTTCACTATTCTCAACAGCGACCACACCTTTTCTCTCAATCCTGCATATGCATAGTCAGTAGCATAATAATACAAATTAACAATTGGTCATTCCATGAATTAGGCCTGAGTATTCATGGAACGACACTAGTGGTAACCTAAACTCTGTTGGGCAATAAACGGTTAAAGAAGATTGTTGTGTCAGAACAACTGGCGCGACAGGGAACTTAATACAATGGAAAAAAACATTAACTAGCAAAGCAAAAGACTTAATAAAACCCTGTCACTGCATTGAAAGATCGAATCCAATCAAATTGGAAATATAACAATGAATCGGGTAGCAGGTAACAAAAGATGTTTTATTGCTTCTCGTTACCGATTCAACACACCAGTCATTTCTCTCTGTACCGACAGTGAATTTAGAACAATATACAATTCATCTACTAAGCAATAAACTGACTAAGAATCCCTTTCAATTCATAAGGATACTAAACCTAATCAATTGGAGATTCAAACAGTTGAATCAAATTGCAGAAAACTTGAGATTTGTATTGTTGAATCATTCCCCTAAATACACCAGTTTTTTTTTTCTCTGCCTCGTAACAGAGATTCCCTCTTTTTAAATAAAGACTCAAAATAACTTCCAAGAAACTGATTCAACCAACGACAATGTTGAGTTGAATGTTTAAGACTCGAAATGTAACAAACTAAAAACTTCCCTCAAATTTCTTAACTAACAGTTCATGTTTGAAATTTTGAATTTCAAAATCATAAAAGGCTTTATTTGAATATATAACCCTTTTCTAATTGGTCCTTAATGACCTAGACTTATTTCATGCCTAGCTTAGGCTCCTAAAACATTATTGAAAACATCATTAAGACTTGGACAACATCAGTCCATTATAATCCAATTCTTAGTCCCTTGAAGGACATTACAAACATAACATTTTAGTCCTTTGAGGACATTACAACTCATTGAAGAAAGCATTATGTTAATAACATCATAGGTGCCAAGATCCTCCATTTGATCTGTTGACCCGGATTGTACATTCCATCCTCCGGATTTGCTTTGAAGGTCCTTGATATGTCTTTCATCTCCGATTCTGAACTAAATGTTTGAGGTGCTCCTGCACCAAAGATCCTCTTCGGGTGGGATTAGCATAGACAAAGTTGAAAGGACATGCTGCTCTTTGGTGGAAAGAACTACAGAGAGACCGAGAAGATGAAGGTGAAACAAAGATCAATCGATGGAGATTGATGGTGACTAAGTTGAAAGCTAAGTTCATATCGACTGACTATGAGCTTGACTTGTTTAAGAAGCTGCAGAATCTGAAACAGAAGGATTTGTCTGTTGAAGATTATACCGAGGAGTTCTACAAACTTACTATTCGGTCTGGACACCGAGAGCTTGGTAAGGAAAAGGTAGCTCGGTATGTGAATGGTCTGAGATTCACTATTCAGGATGAGCTTGGTATGCTGAAGATTGACTCTGTTGAAGATTCTTATCAGTATGCTTTGAAGGCGGAAGATAAGTTGAAAAGGAAACAACCTAGTAACTCCCGAGGGAAAGAAAAGGTTGATCACTCGGTGACGGAGAAACCGATTGATGCAAAAGATGAACAGAAACCTGTGGAACCAAAGAAGACAGGTAGAGTTATCTTTAAGGGTATTTGCTATAACTATGGGGAGGAAGGGCACTGTTCTTTTGAATGCACACAAAAGAAGGTTGACCGACGAACTGCTGTGATGAGTGAGAACATTCAGAATGAACCTGAATGAGAGAACTTGCTGCTTCGACGAACATTGCTCGGTACAAAGGATGAACCTTGTCAAAGGAGTAACTTGTTTAGGACCCGATGCAAGACTGAAGGTAAACTCTGTAATGTTATTGTTGATAGTGGTAGTACTGATAACCTTGTTGCTGGGGACCTGATTCAGAAACTTGGTTTGAGTATAATGAAGCATCCTTGTCCTTATAGGCTTGGCTGGTTACAAGATGTTCATACTTTGGAAGTTAGAGAACAATGCTTCATTGATGTTCAGATTGGCCAGTACAAGGATCTTGTGCTTTGTGACATTGTGAAGATGAATAGTTGTGATATATTGCTCGATAGACCTTGGCAATATGATTGCAGAGCTATATATGACTGTGTAAGAAATGTGTTTACTGTTGAGAAGAATGACAAGAAGTTTTCACTGATGCCTTTGATGGATACAACGCTTGATAGGAGAAGCTTGAATATTGGTAGCTGAGTTGAGATTGTGGATCCAGAGAAAATGAATGATCAATATGGAGAATCGACTTGTACATTGTCAAGAAAAGACTTGAAGAGATAAAGGAAACTGAAGTAGAAGACTTTGCAAGCAGAAAAGGTGGACTTGTATGTGAAGAACCAGTTCGGGATTTATGTGTTGAATCTTGAAAGATGTTCTTCTCACATATGAACATCTTTTTAGAACCTGGGGTGTCTGATGCAGGGGCATCCAAGGTTAAGGCAGGGCATTCTGTGTCCTCGGTGAAACTGCATGGGGTGTTTGTATTTTGGCTGGTGTTACTCGGTTGCAGCCTTGACCGATGGTCTTGGTCATTGAAGGAAGCTCGGTCACTGAAGGAACTCGGTAGTCTCTAGCGCTCGGTGAAATTGTTGCTCGGTCATGCTTGCGGTGCTCGGCGATGCCTGGCGTGCTCGGTAATTTTGCTGTCGCTCGGTAGTTCTGACTTACCGACTGGAGTTCTATGTGATTTGTTGAGCCGAGTTGGTGAATTAATTGTTGGTAGCCATTGTCTTGGGCCAACATGCAGAATTAAATGTTTGTATACATTTGTAAGCCGACTTGTATGACATTTAATTATTTATTTTGAGGAGTTAAGGGTTTCTTCCAGCCGACTTGTGGCTGATGATTAGTATTTAAGGGGGGCTTGGGTAGATGCTTAAGGACAGAGATTTGGGGGAAGATCAGGACTTAGACATCAGAGTAGATCTGGAAGTTAGATGTGAAGCTTGGGAGCGAAGTTGTGGAAATTTTTTTGATGTTCTTGTAGATCAGATTGTAATCTGATAATCATTTTGTAGCAAAGCTAGGGGTTTGCATACTTGGGAACAAGGAGATTGCTTAGAGGCTTGTGAACTCAAGTTTAGATTTGCCTTAGGGTTTCCATCAGCTTTTGATTGTCTTCAAAGCTGAACTAGTTGAGTTTGTATTGGATCTAGTTGTGGATCTTGCAGAATTGTTTTCTGATTGTAATTGGCCCTAACTCGGAAGGCCTTATAGCTGGGCATGTTAATGAAAATCAATGTTGAACAATTACTTTGTGTTGCATTGTTGAGTAATCTGCTGTGTAATTCTGTTGGCTGCAAGGTTTGGACTGTCCTTCATTGGATCCACCATCCTTGACTGCATAACTTATTTGACAAACTAGCTCCTGGAATCAAGTCCATCTGATGACTGATCTTCCTTACTGGTGGTAATCAATCAGGTACATTATTAGATACAATATCTTGAAACTTATTCTACAAATTTGTAACTTCTACAGGTACATCTTCTACTTCCTCTTCACCAGCTTTTGAAATTAAAACAAAACACACATGCTCATGCCTCATACCCTCTAAGAATTTTCTTCCATCAATAAATTTTATTCTTGCATTACCACATACCTTTTCTTTTGTGTCTTTCAATGGCTTTAGCTTATGTCGCACTCTATCCTTTGTCAGGGAATAGTTATTCGCATAACAATCATGTACATCAAGCCCATCAAACTGTCATGGTCTACCCAATAACATATGACATACATCCATTTGTATGATATCACAACCTTTAGTTCTCCTATCTGTCCTTCCTTGGCGTTGAGGACATTCATATGCCCTATGACCTACTTCACAGTGAAAACATGTTCCATGGAAGCCTCCTCTTCTTGGTCCTTGTCCTCGTCCTCTTCCTCTTTGATCTCTATTGCTATGATCTTGGAAACAATTGCAATTGTTTCCTCTTTGATTTTGACTGCTATTGGCCTCATCCTTCTTTTTAGGATCTTCATTTCGGCCTCCATATGACCGTCCACTAGATCTTCTGCCACGACCTCTTCCGCTTTGTCTGCTCTCAAACTTCTTGTTAAGCTTTTCCTCTACTTTTAGGGCAAACTGGTATGTCTCTTCAATATTTTTCATTTGAACCAAATTCAACTCCTACTGAATGCTTGGCCTCAACCCATTAAGGCAGCGGGCAACTTTCTCCTTATCAACTTCTGCATGGCCTGTTCTAATGAGAATTCAATAGAACTCCTCCGTATATTCTTGCTTGCTTTAAACCTTGCATTTTCTTCAGCAGGTCAAGCTCATAATCAACAAGAATGAGCCGTTGCTTCAATTTATCTACCATCCGATCACATCTTGTGATTTTCTCCTTGCCTCTTCTATTTCGCTCCGATTGAATCTCTTGCCACCAGATCTTCGCATGACCCTTTAGTCTGGCCTTCGCAAACTTGACCCAATAAGAATCCTTGATATCTTCATACTCAAAATATTCCTCTAATTCATTGATCCCGTCGATCAACTCTTCTGGGTTAAAGTTTCCTGAAAATGTAGGAACCTCAAACTTAGGTCTTTTTTCAATCTTGGAAATGGCTCGAAAAAGCCTTTCTTCCTCTTGGTTCAGAATTTCACCTTCTCCTTCCTAATCAAAATTTCCTTCTTCTTTGGCTTCATTCTTGCTTTCATCTCTGATTGTAAAGATTCATTCCTCTGCGAATTTTTTCTTACAATGCTTGCACTTGTCTCTGGAGGGCTCTAACCTCAGGTGTCACACCACCAGCTCTTTCGCCATGTTTCCTTCGTAGAGGCATTTTCACATTTTATCGCTGAAACCCTAAACCACGGTCCTAGTGCAAACTGCCTCACAGTTGGCGATCTGTCTACACACTCAGGAACGCCTACTCTGATACCACTTGATGAAGGGTGCTCCCCTTAATACCACAAACACATAACAGAAACAGAGAAACAATAACAATTTGCAAGAACGGAAAATGGGCTTCTTATTATATCCACAAGTGTGGAATTATAAATATTCAGAATTACAATATGCAAAGCCACATGGACATTTTCCCTTACAATATTCTACAAGACAAAGCCTCGAATCATTACCTAGATCTACCCAGAACTGCCCTAGACAACACTACGAGCCTTCCTTATATAGGCAATTTTCCACCGCTCGAGAAGGTTCCATAAATTTAACTCTTAAGGCCGACTACCCTAAGAATTATTTTATTTTCACTTTTTTTACCTAGGGTCGGCTCCAAATAATTACAAAATATGTTTTTAGGTACCCCAACTTTCGGAGGCCATAACTATCTAATCGTAGCTCTGTTTTTCTATTATAACCACTTTTAAAAAATGATAGGACCTGATCTACAGTGCTTGACTCGCGCAAGCTCCAGTTAGCTGCGGATCGATTGCGATCCGGAGCCTCTAAGGCCTTCAAATTTGAGCTCAAAGATTTCTACCTAAAAACTTCAATAACTTCATTGATACATATGATATGGTAATGAAACTCAATTGGTAGGCTGATATGACTAAGATGAACCTCCACTTGTGAAATCAGAACATTCCGAGCTCGTATGACCAACATACTAAAAATAGTAAGTTTCCATAAATAGCATCTCTGCACAAGATAGCCCTTATTTAAAAGAAACTAGAAATATTTTTGGGTGATGCAAGATTGCTCTTACACCCAGGATGCTCCTTCATCATATAGTAGTGATAACTATTATATTATCTAATACATGACGAATGCATAATTCATAAGGTAAATTGATCACATTATAAAAAGTAGGTTTTAAGATACTTACTACCTACATTTGGTTGATTCAATGGTGCATTAATGTCTTGTTTTCTTCGTATCACTTTGTGAGAGATGGTTATTAGTCAAGATTATAGAAGTAACCCTAGTAGACCATAATTGGTGTCTCCACAAACTTTTAAGCCTCCTTAAGACAACCATGCATGGAATGTTCGAGAACTTTATATTGATTTGTACTCATTGATGTGGTCTCCTCTGAACTTGCAATCCTCTTCTTCCTAAGGTAGACATGTATATATGCTAGTAAAGCAAATGACTCGTCTTTTTGAGAAATTATCTAAGTAGGAACCTATAAATATGGATCTAAACCTAAAGTCAAATTTGAGTTTTAGTCAATGTATCCAATCCAATCTATAACGTTGAGCACACCAAAAACTAATGGAAAAAGAGACAGAGGGAGAATCAAGGAGCCATCAAGACAATTTTGTAGATATGACAGTGACATGGCAGCCATATGAAGGTGATGTGATGGATGACACATCTCTCTCAAAATACCAAAAACTAACATATATTGATCTTGAGATATGCATGAACACATGCTTAAGGAGATTAATGCATTCATAAGTCGTACACAAGAAAAGTGTTAGGAAAGCAATAATAATGTGTATACCATATGTACATTCCTTCATCAAGTGAAATCTTACATTATACTTGTAATTATCATTTTTAATTACAAAATTGATTTTTTTTTGTTGTTCAACCATTTTTCAAAATTAAGCATTAAGGTATTGACAAGAGGTGTATTACTTGTATTTTAATAGTGTCAATTCCAAAATAGGCAAAATGGATGTACTTTTCTCTTTATCATGGTTATCTACAAATACTTAATGTTAGTAGAGATGGTTATCCCATTGATATGAAGAAAGTGACCTTTGAATTTCAAAGGTATTGTAGTAAAAATGTTGATGTATTGATAATGGTGCATGTCCTTTAGATGAGTACTTGTTCATTATAATAAAGCAATTAGATTCGTGTGAGAATAACATGCTTGTGTTTAGGCATATCATTCTTGCCATTTAATGGTCAATATTGCATGCTATAACATAAGGCACTTGAACTTCCATATAATGATAGTTAAACTATTATATTCAAATTTCTTGATACATGTTAGCTTAAGCATCAAGAGATTTCAAGCAAGATCCAGTCCTTTAACAAATGAGTAAAATGCCAAAATACAATAGTGATTTAATGTGCAAAAGTCCCACTCTAATACTTGTCATGCCCTTTTTACCACATGAGTGGCGATTTTCTATGGATTCTTCCCTAAAACATGAACTTATTTTTGCTAATTTCTACTTAATAATGTTATTTTATATCTTGTTTTAACTTGTACTTGAGTTGGGGGTTTTCTATGAAATATTGCTCAAAAGTTTTCAATTTTAATGTTTCCATTTCCTAGTGGATATTATTAACATATCAATATCCTTAATTATTCAATTATCTAATTTCAAGGGCACCTAGTTTTTTTTGAAAGCTATATAGAAAATGCCTTTAGTTATTGCTCAACATTGATATATAAATGTACTTTTTCTTACATTACTTCTAGCCATAAAGAATCAAAGTAACAATCTATTTATTCTTTCATGTGCAGGTGAGATTTTGTAGTGCGCCTGTTGTGCAAGAATATTTTGCCCCTAATCATGTACCTATTGCTTTTAAACCTTGAATTTTGTATCAAATGGGATGTTGCATTAGGTTTTTAAGGAAATAAGACAATTCCAAAATGGTCAAATAAGTTAACAACACTAATAAACATTCAGCAAGAGCATTGCGTGATTTAATTTGTGTAATTAGAAATATTTTATCATCAATTATGAGTTATCTTTCTTCCTTACACTAGAAACCTCCTTTTTATATAATTGTCTTTCATAAAATATATGGATTATTCAATCATTGCCTTGGAAGTTGATTTCTACTCCAATCATAAAGTACCTTGCATTACATTTTATATTGTAAATGACTTTCATTTTTATATTAAAAGTCGAGATAAATTCAAGAAACACACAAAAAAGGTCTAGAAAAGGATCACAACTAAAAATTAGCCTTGTGATGTAGGCATATTACAATTGTGATAAACCCCTAAAAGCATTTTTAAAAAATATTTAACATCAAACATAAAATCTCACAACCCAACATAAAGTATTTGACTCATCACAACAAAATCATGTATCAAAATAAACCAAATTTTCATTAATGCATTTGCCAAACATAACTAAAATAAACAAGAGCTGTGCACAGCAGGAGTCCCTGCCTTATATTAGGAAATAAGGTTCCATGTTTAGTAAATAAATTTTGAAGTGCTAATCAAAATCAATCTATTAATAAATTGACTAAGACTTTGTACTAAACGTGTAGATCGTGGATGAATGAATTTGAAACCAGGATTTTATTAATTTTAGTAATATGCAAAAGTGTCACTTTTTGTTGAGACTGTAGACATGTATAGATTGGGAACGAATGATATTTTCATAGTAAATGGTAGGTATGTTCTTAAATCTTAATAATCGATGTTTGTGGTGGGAATAGTTTTATCTAGGTGTGTATGTTCTTAAATATTTATGATAAATATATAAAATAAAATATAGAAATTTTAGAAATTTGTTTAGTAAATTAAAAAAGCTTGTAGATATTATATTATTATAGACAAAAATTTCTAATTTATGATATTAGTATATGTTTCTATATTTTTTATTTAGAATCTTTTCTAAATAGAATATATAAATTTTAGAAATTTGAGATTTTTGTAGATATTATTAATTTATAATTGTTTTCTAATTTTATTTTTTAGCACAAATAAAAGTTTCTATGTATTATTAATTTAGAATCTTTTAAATTTAAAAGAACTTAATATAAATTATTCACAAATTTCTTTTTAACAATCAATATTTTTCATAAAACATAAAATGAAAGACATTAAACTGGCCAAACCATCATAGAAAAATTATATGGCAGGTGACCATCAAATTCTAAGTCTCAAGATATTCATCACGTTGTTAATAATTAGTCAACAAAAATGAATTTGATAAATAAATATACACACGAAAAGAAAAGTCTACGTAATAAAAAATAGCCTCTACATACATAATCAACAATAGATACTAGTGTATATATAAACCATACACAATATAGATGAGGAATACATAAAAGAAAACCATCTCCAAACTAATAATAAAACAATTTTAAAACAGTGGTTAAAATTATTGATCTTTTATCATTAGGCTAAGTTACACATCTATTTCACTTCTAATTTCCTAATTTTCTGAAGTATTGACACTGCTTTTACCATGTGAGGTGCTAAATTTTCAAATTGCTTTACGGAAAAGTGTAGGAAAAAACAGCATAAACTTCTATCTTCAGCTTGTAAATTTATAGCCGAAATATTGGAAATAAAAGGATACAAAAAAGTGAGCAGCAAATAAATGTTTTCAAAACAACATTAGGTATCAGTATTGCAGTGCTGAATAAGAAATATTCCTGATTGTGACAAAAGCAACTTTTAAGAAATCTTTAAATTTGTTTAGAATAGAATCTTGAACATTTATTTACATGAATTTCTAAACAGCAAAAAATTATTTTATAAATTGTCAAAAGATTTAAATCAATACTTATGAGAAAAAATAATTCAAATTTCAGACACATTTACAATGATGTTGGTGAGGAAATGCACCTAAAATCACACTATCCAATTCTTCTAATTGATCTAATACAGGTATAAAATCTATTGTTAAAGTTATCTTGTGTTGTCTTTCTTTATAGCTTTAATGTCTATAAGTGCTATAACAAATCTTTTTAGCTTTCTTGGTATATGATGTCCTGGTTTTGTGGGCTGTAACAATATATGATCTAAACAGTTTTGAATATGAGAGGGCTTGGAACCAATATCAGTTAACTAGTGTTTTCCTGATATCAGAATGAAAAGGCTTAGAGTACATTATAGTGCCATTACTTGAGACTGAATAGCACTAGATTAAGCAAGAATTACAAATAAGTATGGTTTGTAGAGATCCAGGATTCACGACAGGCTGTAAGAAATCATTAAAAAACACCATCTTGATAAAGGGCTACGAATTAAACAAATGACAAAATAGCTAAGCATCAATCAGAACATGGTTCATATTTTCGTGTTAACTTTTTGTGGGGTTGCTGATATTTTCACAAATCTTTGCTGATGGGTTTTTATGCCATTATCAAGTTTTTTTTACTATCTGATATAAGAGAACGAATGATTGATACCTCTTCAGTTAAAGAGGCAAGGATTGGGGGATATCAATTCTGCTGAAATTGCGCAGGACAAGATCTCATCCCTCATATCATACCTCTGGTGGTTCAAACATTAGTTGATGGCATAATTAAGGAACATATCATCACCCTGCAACTGATTGTGCTCAACTATTTGAAGCCAAATGCCATTTGAAGGCCCCAAAAATGCAAAATAAGAGATGTCTAATTTAAGCAGCCCTTGTAAGCATCTGTTCACTAAAAAATAAATGTTTAATTTTCAGAAATGTCAGAATTTTTCTCAAAGTGCCATTTGGATGACCCTATCTGCTGCCATAATCATGCCCGCTAAGTTTTAGGACATAATGTGAACAATTTAAGCAGCCCTTGTAAGTATGCAAGTATATGTCTATTAACATCATCTTTAGAATAGCATATGAATTTGTTCTTTGTAAGTCAGTGTGAATTGTTAAATATTTATTGTGACAATTTTATATATGAGTCTGGTAATGCAAAGCACAGATGCCTCCTCCATTGACATCTATTTCCGGATACCAAAAAGCTTTTATACATACATTCTATTGGGATATTTTTAATAGAAATTGAAAAAGTTTAGACAAGCCGCATGCAATCCTTCAAGGGTTAAAATGTTTCAAACTTAATATACATAGAGGATTTACAGTGGGAGTCTTTTATGCACAATTTTACATTAACTTATTCTATCCTTTTAATGTTTTTCTCACTTTTTGACATATTTAAATTAAAAAAGTAACTAGGTTCAGTCCAAACTTATTCAAGTGAGTGGTCCAGCATGCCTGGTAAATATGGATTTTTAAATGAGAGTATAACAAAACATTGGATAAAACCTTAATTCCTCCAAAAGCATTTTAGGGTGCTTTGATCCCATAGTCAATACTTCATAAAGCATTGATTAATGAGTGCATCCTCATAATGCACATTATAAATACAAGTAATACTTTCATAATGATAAATCTTGCAATATAATGGAGATTTGTTTCATTTTCAACCATTAAAAATGAATAGCAATGACAATACACTGTATTTTCATTTTTGACATTGAAAAGGTATCAGAATTACAAGGCAACTCTTTTGGTTTTCTCATAGGTACAAATTTGGCACCAATTGCCAATGCAATTGAAGGACCAAAAATAAATCCCCTAGCTTCGATTCCTGCATATTTTTACAAGCATGGTATGTTTGTTTATATCAGTAATGATGTAGTAGGGAACCAAAAACTTTAAATAGCATGGGCAACATAGATAAAACATGTCTACTTTATTCTGTGTAGACATTGATGGCCAACATTGGAAGATGGACAAATTTGTGCCATCCATTAGCTCGGGATATACACAAGAAACAAACATTCATTTTTGCTTCAAGAGATTGACTTAAATTAGAAACTGGAAAATGATAATTATCAAGACAATGGCAAAGCATACAATAACAACCATCCATATATAAACCAAATAGAGGGACAATGTTAATGCAATGTATTTTCAATTTATATAACTGATTTTTCTAGCAATGTTTTCTAATTGCCCTAATACCCCACTGAACTACTTTGGTAATCAATGGCATTAGGATGATCTCTTCCATCCATTTTTTCTTGAATCAAAATGTCCAGAAAATCCACAGTATCTTACCCTTACTGGCACATTTTACTTAAATTTAGCACAATCATTAAACCGTATAACTTGAAAAACATACTCAATATTTTAGATAACAGATAAAATAATTGAACCCCAACTCTGTTTCATAATGTAGGGTTCAATTCTTATATTTCAGTAGTAATATTTAAGACAATATTTTTACAAAACAAAATGCAGGGGGGATTAGCTAATCAAAGACAGTTGCAAGTGGCGTGCATACAGCATGTTACAAATTCAAAATACAATCCCACATTTATGAAACACGTCTAAAAAAATATTTATACCACTAAAGCTAAAACATCAACTGCTACAGCAGGAAAAAAACAAACAAAAACTAGTTGCGAATGAGGGGAAATAAATAGATATCTTATTATATTGTAAATGTTTACATTGCCATTCTTCTTTTTTATAAAAGATTCGTACCCAGGCTTAGAGAGAAAAACTACAACTTAATTACAGGCCTAATCATACCATTTTGGGATTGGAGCCGAGCATTCTTTTAATCAGGTTCCAGGCGCCGGATGAAGCCAATTTGGGCATTTGAAATCATTTTCTGAAATCTGCAAAACCCGTTTCATCTTCCTCAATTGCCTCCTAAAAATGAAGTTTCAGAGCATTTCATTAATAATGTGTTTAACAGTTAACATAAAATAATTGGCGTTGCCTTCTGATAAAGAATATATGGGTAGACAACCACATCATTTTGAAGTTGAAACATGTCACTTCTGCTAAGCTTGATATTACTATGAATAGGGCATCCTACGTTTGTGAAGAAATGCAGGCAATTTACACTGTGAAGTGAGGCCTTTTGGTAGTGGGTTTGTGACCAGTGTGAATAATGCTCGAGCTAAATACAAGAGTTGGATGTGGTGATGGGATATTGATGATGCCAGGGCTAGATCCCAATCAGGCAGCTAAATCTAGGTTTAACATATGCAAGGCTTACCCTCAACATTCTCAAGTCAGTTCTTGGTTTAAATATGCCATTATACATGTTTTCAAAAATAGATAGCATTTTACAAACTAATCAAATTTTCAAGATTACACACAAATCCACTTGAATCCTAAAATGTGAATGTTCCTAATCTTATTGCAGGTTTTGACATTTCTTAAAAACGACACGCTAATTAAGCAAAAAAACCAAGAAGAAGAATATACGGGTAAGAAATTAAGTATATGCAATTTTACCTTGTATACAACACCAAATCCATCATCTCCAAGCTTGTTAGATCTCCAGTTGCAGTTGCAACTCAAATGTTTCCAAATTAAATGGCATTTGATGATGCGGACTAAATGTCCTCTCTTCTCCGCCCATAGTTATATGAGTAAGGGGGGGAATTTGGACGCATTTGTAAGAGACTTGCAGGAATAATGAGTAGGAAGAGATAATTGCATTAAAGACATTGAGGTGCATCGATTTTGAACAGCAACCCTAACCCTAACAATACTAGGAGCGTTACGAAGCAGCCAAGCGAGCCAAGAATCATGCGTAGACTCTTCTGCACTGTCGATTTCACAAATAGAATACATGAATGAAAAATAAATATAGTCCAGTTAAGCACCAGAAGCTATTACTTCACCATTGATGCAGAAACACAGAGATGGAATGTTTGATAGAAGTGAAACCAGAGTTGCAGACTTCGTTTATCGAAGAGGTAGAAAATATTGATGTCTGGCTGCCGTCTAAGGTACAAAATGACGACGCCTTCAAGAGTACGTAGGATTATATTGCCAAATATAAATCTTAATGTCACCGCAAATCGTCAGAAACAACTATCCACCATTTGTTTATTTATTGGTATTTACTAATCTAAAAATTGATTTTTACCCCCAGGAAAAATGCTCTTATCCAATTAAAAATTTAGAATTTTGTATTTTTTGAAAACAATAAATCTTATTATTCAAAACATTACATATAACATTAGAAATATATTCAAATGGCTGAAAAAAATTGCAAACTAATAGAAGATAACTCACATGAAAACATAAGTCTCTGCCTATAAATAGGCAGGGACTAATAAAAAGTTAATGTGGCCTTCAATAGGCAATTCTAATGATAGAAAATCTAGCTAGAGAGTCATTGTCACAAGACCTCTACTCAACATTTGGATCATCAACCAAAATTAGATTCCATCTTGTCATAATAGCCACTATTACCTTCTCCCATAGAGTTAAACAATGAGGTAGCCAAGACCAATGTAGAAAATGGTTTTGTATGGCTAGGGAAGATGAGATCAACACTTCTCAAATTGAGGAATAAGAGTTGAAACCTGAGAATAGACATGGTTATTGATAAAATCAAGATCAACTAATCTTCCTCTTTTTGGACAATGTTCCTAATAATTTGATAGATGACCTCTATTGTAGTAAGAGCATTGAGAAGAGTGACCTTCAAGTATGACTCTAGTTGTCATGTAAGGAGAATGATATAGTCAAAGATAATTGTCCAAATGAATTACAACCTTGTCTTTGAAAGTAATATATAAACAATTCCATGACATTTCCATTGATCCAATATTAACACATTCAACAACTCATATTCATGCTAACACAACTACTCTCAATAATGAGTCTAATTTTAAATATGCATGTAGGGGTTTTTTAGAAAATTTGAGTCTTACTTAGAGATTACACAAAAAATCCCATCCATGAATATTGAACATGAACAAGATATTCGAGTTCTTTTCTAAGTCAAATAAAATAAGTTATTACAATATTTGTTCACTAGACATAAGGTCTATGCCCAACAACTTCCACCCAAAAGATTATTGGAATCTTGTAGTTTTCTTTGCAAATCAACAATCTCACATACAAAACTGGTCATGTGGTAGCTCAATTTGGATTGGAGAAAATGAAAATGTCTGCTTCGTGGTGGAAATGTGTTTTTGTTCAACATTATACGGTTGAGAAGAAATCTTCCCAAAGGAGTTTTTCACAGGTGGTTGTGGAGGATCCTCAGTGCTCTGTGTCTTCTTCTCTGGATGCTTGGGCTTCTAATGGTGGACTTGTTAAAGGCTAGTGTGCATCAGGGTGTTAGTGCAATATTGTCTCAGGCTAATATGGTTTCTCATGGAGTGGAGGTGGGGACTAGTCCGCGGTCTCCTGTCCCTCTTGTTGTTTCTCTAGAGGTGTGTGGGAGTAGTGCCATGGCTATCAATTCTAGTGGTAGCCTTAGTGATGTTGTGCTTATAAGGAAAATCTGTGATGATGATGTTGGCCTTTTATCTCAAGATAGTGATGTCCCTCTGTTGGGCTCCTCAGTTTGGTAGGATTTTGTTGCTAGGGCGGAAGAGGGATAGATAATTGTGAAAGGAAAGAAATCTAAGATGTTTACGCCTTCTTTTGACATGAGTCTTCATTCCCACAAGGGTGGTGTGAAAGAAAAATCTTGATGGCTCCTTCTTGTGGGTGTGTGGGTTGGAGTTTTCTCTGGTCCTTAGGTTTTTGGCTACTTGTTGGTTTTTGTGCATCTTTTGTCTCAGGTTGTGGGAGCTTGCTAGTAAAACTCATAATGGTCATATTCCATTCTTTCGTTGTTGAGCAGTCATGATATATCTTGAGTTTTCCTTTTATAAAGAGTTTTGGGTCCCTTCAAACCCTATTTTTTCCTTAATCAAAACTAATCTCAACATACAAAATCACATGTAAAAAATAACTCCTTAATCCAATATCTACAAACATCAATACATTGAATTCAAAGGCCTCTGCAACATTGGTAGATGGGGGCTTGGGTGCCAATGACAGCTCCTCGTTGGTGCCTATTGTGAAATATGATAAAATCTCTGAAGTTTAAATGCTTAATATTAATGATACTATTTTCTGTTAGCAGAACGTCTTGTCTGAGACACTTGTATATTGTCTGTTATCTATATTTTCGGTGATCTCAGAGTATAACATTTTGCAGATATATATGAAGCGTGGAATGAAGGAAGAGTTACGTCTATGGTAGACGTGACTCCTTAAGGAGTCACGCCTACCATAGTCGTGACTCCTAAATAACCAATCGCTTTACGTAACACAGATTATCACAGATCGTGATACCTAATTTTCATATCACCTCAAAACGTGGTATGAGGAATCACCTCAGATTGTGATACCTAATTTTCATATCACCTCAGAACGTGGTATGAGGAATCACCTCAGATCGTGATACCTAATTTTCATATCACCTCAGATCGTGATACCTAA
The DNA here is from genome assembly GCA_027943335.1 of Chamaecyparis obtusa. Lineage (NCBI taxonomy): Eukaryota > Viridiplantae > Streptophyta > Pinopsida > Cupressales > Cupressaceae > Chamaecyparis > Chamaecyparis obtusa. The sequence continues at coordinate 389,114 of BSBK01002096.1, forward strand.
TTTTCATATCACCTTAGATCATGATATGAGGAATCACCTCAGATCGTGATACCTAATTTTTATATCACCTCAGATCATGATACCAGGATATAGTAATAAGGAATATTAAATTCCCTTACATATAACCCTATTATGGTATGTGCACTGACATATCAAATGTCTACCATAACGAATCTCTTATTACAAGATTATTACCTTGCAATATCAAATACAAGTGTTCATTTTCTAAGAAGTTGTCACCTTTTAGAAATGTACACAAGATGGATGAGCCCATAAACATCTTTATTATATTAATATAAATCAAAAATTACATTTCAATCATACCAAGCCTTTTCCTGAAGTGATCAACTTTTACTTTGGGAAGTGGTTTAGTGAGAATATTTGCAGTTTGATCTCCTGTACTAATATATTTCAATTGTATTACTTTCCTTTCAACCATATCTCGGACATAGTGATAATGAATCTCAATATGCTTGGATCTTTCATGGAACACGGGATTCACTGATAGCTTGATACAACTCTGATTATCACAATGGATGGTGGTTGGTTTCAGTGGTTTACCAAATAATCCAACAATAAGTTTCCGTAGCCATACTGCTTCTCTGGCAGCCATTGAAGATGCAATGTATTCAGCCTCTGTGGAGCTTTGAGCCACTGAAGATTGCTTTCTGCTAATCCAAGATACCATGGCTGATCCTAAGCTAAAACAACATCTTGATGTGCTTTTCCAATCGTTCACACTTCTAGCCCAATCTGAGTCAGTGAATCCATGAAGATCCAAATCTGTCTTTTCATATTTAAGTCCATAGTTCAAGGTACTTTGAAGATATCTCATAATATGTTTTGCAGCAATAAGATGAATCTCTTTAGGTTCACACATGAACTGACTTAATGTATTTACTGTATAGCAAATATCTGGTCTAGTATTTACCAAGAACATCAAGGAGCCTATAATTTGTTTATATAGAGTAGGATCTACTAGAGGAGATTCTGCTACTGCTTCCTTTAACTTGTGAAAGTTATTTTCCATAGGTGATGACATTGGTCTACTATTAAGCATATTAAATCTCTTCAATATGTCAAGAGTATACTTTCCTTGATTTAGGATAATACAATCTGATTCCTGCCAGACTTCTAAACCAAGAAAATAGTGTACTAAACCTAAGTCTTTCATATCAAATTCATTTGTTAGATCCTGCTTACATTGATAAATAAGATGATCCTCTCCTTTAATTAAAAGATCATCAACATAGAGTATTAATATCAACATGTCACCTTTGCTTTGTTTGAAGTAGAGATTGGGATCAACATCATTCTTTGAAAAACCTAACTTCATAAGGTAGTTATCAATTATTTCATACCAAGCTCTGGGAGCCTGTTTAAGTCCATATAAAGATTTCTTTAGCTTACACACATGAGTTTTGGAATTGTAAATCTCAAAGCCTTCAGGTTTCTCTAAGTATACTTCTTCTTCAATGGTTCCATTTAGAAAGGCAGTCTTTACATCCATCTGATGCACCTTCCATCCTTTAGCAGTTGCAATGGCTAGAACTGTTCATACTGATGTATACCGAGCAACAGGAGCAAAGGTTTCATCATAATCAATCCCTTCCTTTTGTGAAAAACCTCTAGCTACAAACCTTGCTTTATACTTCTCTATACTGCCATCTGCAACATGCTTAATCTTGAACAACCATCTAGAAGTAACAATTGATTTCTCTTTGGGTCTCGACACAATATCCCATACATCATTCTTTATAATAGACTGATGTTCCTCTATCATGGCATCTTTCCATACTAGCTGCTGAATAGCTTCCGGAACATTTGTAGGTTCTGATTTTGAGAGTTCACTCATTAGGGCTACATAACTAGATAATCTTACGAGTCTTTTACTTTCTCTGAATGTCCCTGAAGGAGCTCCATAAGACTTTGCTTCTTCTATTATCTTAGTGGCCCAGAGAGGTCTCTTTTTGGGATTTACTAATGTTGAGAGTTGTTCCTCATTTTCTTCTTCCTCAGAATACTCCCTCTGAATCTCAGGTGTAAATTCCTCTTCTGGATAGGCATGAGTTTCAGGTTCTAAAGAACTTCTAGCTCTAGAGAATGCTATGTCTTCCTCAAAGATTACATCTCTACTTAGTTCAATCTGATTTTGACCAGGTATATATACACGGTATGCTTTTGAGGTTTCACTGTATCCTACAAAAATACCTTTCCTTCCAGATGGTTCCAACTTTGTTCTCTTTTCTTTGGGTACATGTATGTATACTAGACAACAAAATATCCAAAAGTTATTGATGTCTGGTTTTGTTCCTAAAAAGGCTTCTTTAGGTGTTTTACTATCAATGTGAGAGTGAGGGCATCTATTTTGAATATATACTGCAGTATTTGATGCTTCTGCCCAAAAAGAAGTGTCAAGGTTTTGATCAAGAATCATTGCCTTGGCAGCTTCAACAATTGTTCTATTTTTCCTTTCAACAATCCCATTCTGTTGGGGATTGTAAGGAACAATGTACTCCCTCTTAATCCCGACATTTTTGCAAAATTCCTTAAAGATGTCTAAAGTATATTCTTTACCGTTATCTATCCTTAGAGTTTTGATTTTCTTCCCAGAAAAATTTTCAGTAAGTGATTTGAAGTCTTTGAACATTTTCAAAATCTCCTTAGATTCTTTATGTTTGAGAAAATATATCCAGGTCTTCCTGGAGAAGTCATCAATAAAGATTACATAGTATTTACACCCACCTATTGATGGAACAAACATGGGTCCACATAGGTATGAATGAATTAACTCTAATACATTGTTTGTTTTACTAGAACTATTTTGAAATGCTCCTTTTGTGTTTTTACCTAAGGCACAACCTTTGCATGCACGAGGGTGGTATTGTTTAAGCTTTGGTAAACCAATGACTAGTTTCTCCATAGAAGATAAGGCTTTGTAATTTAAGTGTCCTAGTCTTCTATGCCATATTTCATTTGTGCTAGTGATTTCATTAATTAAGACTTGGTTTGCATCTGTACATAGTTCATATAAACAACCTTGCCTTCTACCTATGGTTAAGGATTTCTTGATAGTAGAGTTCTTTGGCCAAGCCTTTACTTTACCATCCATGAAGGTTACTCTATATCCATTGTCTTCGAGTGCTGAGATAGATACTAGATTTCTCTTAATGCCTGGCACAAATAATACTCCAGTAAGTTGAATGGAATTTCCAGTCTTTAGTTTGATAGTGCATGTCCCAATACCTCTTACCGGATGGGCGGAGTCATCTCCAATAGTTACTTCCTCATCTGATTCTTCTACCATAGAGTCTAGTAGTTCTCTGAATCCTGTCACATGTCTTGAGGAGCCGCTGTCTATAACCCAGGTGCTTTTATTTGAGACTTGATTTGAAAGGGCTGAGTAGAACACCAATTTCTAATTTTTAGGTTCTTCCTTAGTCTTTTGCTTCTTTGTTTGGTGAATGAAACATGGTGTTTTTTGTATGGGCAATTGAATACATAATGCCCATATTTATCACATCTGAAACATTTTACTTTTGACATATCCCTTTTATTGTTTTCATTGTTATATCTCTTTTTCTTGAAGTGTTTGTTCCTGTTCTTTTGATTATCCACATTTAGTACATGAAGATCTTCATCAATGGTTTTCTTCTTTAGTCCTTTCTTGTCTAGTCTTGATTCCTCCTGTAGACAGTCGGTTCTTAGTCGGTCAAATTTTGGAAATTTAGACCTGACACTTATGCCGGAGACAAATGTCTCCCAAGATTCAGGCAGGCCATCTAATGCAATTAATGATAATTCTTTACCATCAATCTCATATCCAATTGTTGATAATTTATCTCTTAGAGTTGAGACTCTCATGAAGTACGAGTTGATTGTCTCACCTTTGTTTATGCTTATATGATTTATTTCCCTCTTTAGAGCTAATTTCTTGCTTGCATTTCTTATTTCATAAGTTTTCTCTAATGCTTTGAACATTTCATAAGCAGTCTCATATTTCATTAAAATTGGAACAATGTGATCTCTGACTCCATCGATGATGATCTTCATTGCTTTATCATTTCCTTCATTCTAGGTTGATATATTAGGTTCTGCTTCTAGTTTTAATTTATTTTCTTTAATGAAGGATTCAACTTTATTTTCTTTTAATATCATTAGGATTCTAAATTTCCATGATTGAAAATTCTCTGCTCCCTCAAGCCTATCCTCAAATCTAATGATGTTGGCCATTTAGGAATGTATTTTTTAATATCAAGATTTATCTTCTTAATTTTATCAGCCCCTATAGATCTTCAGAACCAGAGCTCTGATACCATGTGAAATATGATAAAATCTCTGAAGTTTAAATGCTTAATATTAATGATACTATTTGCTATTAGCAGAACGTCTTGTCTAAGACACTTCGTATATTGTCTGTTATCTATATTTTTGATGATCTCAGAGTATAATGTTTTGCAGATATATATGAATCATGGAACGAAGGAAGAGTTATGTCTATGGTAGATGTGACTCCTCAAGGAGTCATGCCTACCATAGTCGTGACTCCTAAATAACCAATGGCTTTACGTAACACAGATTATGCCTCCTGATAATAATAACGGTAAGGAATAGATACCAAACATTAAGTATAATATCGATCAATATGTGATCGTAATATTAATATCATAAGTAAAACATTTAATAAGTATAATATCTATTTAATATGTTGAACATAATATGTTCGATATTAAATAGATATTATATTTATCTTTTATTAAATAATGATGAGAAAAATAATAATAGATATTAAATATAAATATATTAATATATGTAAATATGAATTTCACATATATTACTATATTACTATATAATTATCGGATCGATGCTATCAACATTTAACACCTACAACAACAACAACTATTGTTGTTTTTGGCTCCTACCCTCTTCCTCAATTCTCCTTGGGTTGGGGTCTTCTTATGTGGGTGTGTTGGGTGCTTCCTACCTGCTACATGTTCCATCTCTGCCTATGGGTGGTTTGGGAATTCTTGTTATTGTTCCTAGCACTACTGGTGGAGGGGCTTATGTTGGAGTAGTGATCACTAGAAAATCTTCTAAGAGACTCAGTAATGGGTTTGCTAATACCGCGAAGGAGGGGTTCCCCCTCCCCCCTCCACCTCCCTCGCCCCCAAAAAAGAATCTCTTGTTGGTGGATGAAGTTATGCTCCTGCTGCCAACATTAATGAGATTTTTCTACATTAATAAGATAAAAATTGATAAAACATTGATTCAGCCCCCCCTCCCCCCCAGTGTTTACTCCTTCCAACATTAATGAGATTTTCTATTGTACTTGGACTTTTAATTTTTAGCTCATACATCATTTCTAGCATGATATTTTTAATAAGTAAACTTGCTTGTTGTTCTTGAGGGACATCAAATTGGCATTGACTGACAAGGTTACACAATCGTATTAGAAATGTTACGAAAGGTTTACCAACTTTTTACTTGGTGGTGCATAAATTAGTCAAGGTAACTTCATTTCCAACATTGAAGGACTAACAAGAGATAAACCTTTTAGCTAATTTAACCCATGATTTTATGTGTCTTTGTAAATGTACATACCAATCTATTGCTTACTTGGTGAGACGTTAAGGAAACAGGTGCATCGAATATGTATCATCATAAGTCACCTCTCACCTCTATATAGGCTTAATAAAATCTCAAATATGATCTTTGCGGTTTCCTTTTCCTTTATACTTTTCAAACATTGGAACCTCATAATTTGGTGGAAAAGGAGGTATATACTAAGTTTTATCAAATGGATTTGGGCACAAATCTTAGTGAGTGAATATTTCTCAACTCCTTTGATTTTCAATGCCTCTACTTGTCATCTTGATTCCCCAATTTGTTGTGCCACCTCATATCCAAGTGATGATTTCACCAATGTATCATTCATACCTGGATGACCTCTTTTTCGATAAACTATTTCTCTCACCATGTTGTGATCATGATGATCCAATTTGTTAACCTTGGAGTACTTGAAGTAGATGATTCTTATGATTGATCTTTAGGTTGTGCCATCATGGCATGCCAATATTGACTTGGTTGTTGTTGTTGTTGATTTTGTGAAAATTATGCCATTGGTTGTCCATACTATTGTTGAGGTGCCATCATTTGTTATTGAACACTTGGATGAATAAATTGTTGTTGTAATGAAGGCACTTGTTCATAATATTGTGATATTACTGACAATGTGGTTGTTGCTATTATTGGTATGTTTTTTGCACTTTTGGTGGATATGGAACATATTGAAGAGTTGGTTGTGCTTTTTGGTATTGATGTCACATTTGGTATTCAATAGTACATTTGAGGGAAAATTCTGACGACCATTTGTCGAATTTCCAATGCCTATTTGTCAGCATTTCGACACATGTGTCCGTTGCCATTTTTGCATTGGAAATGGCGACGGGAGTGACAACCATCGGTATTCTGACATCAGTACCTGTCAGAATTGGGCACATAAATAACAATTTTACCATGTGACCGATCTGTCAAAAAATCATGTTTAGGACATTTTTTTAGTCGGTGTTCCAACGGAGTGGCAGTATATTCCGACAGGACATTTTGTCAGAGGTATAGCAGTCCTGTCGCACATATCTGTCGAAGTGGTGTCCTGTCTAATGGTAACCGGTCGATGTTCTGACGGTCTGTAATATACTATCGACGGACCAACCCGTCGGACGTATAGCGCGTCTGTCAGAAATGCTTTACTAATTGTCAAAAAAGTGACAGATTAGCATATTAAAAAAAAAAAGCTCAAGAGACCATCATAGTTGGTCTCTGTATTTGGTCCATATACTGACAAAACATTTTACATTTCATTAGCTCATCAAATGAGGGGTTTTGAAATAATTTAATAGAATATTTTCTTGATAACTTATATTATTAAGTTGACATTGCACGAATTTATCGACTCTGCGCATTTGTAGACATCAAACACAACAATAAAGAAGCATCTCCTCCCATGGCCTACATTACTCAAGCCACGAGAGGGGATGCTTCTTTATGGCTATGTTTTATGTCTACAAGTGCGTGAAGTAGATAAATTTGTTCAACGCCAAACTAAAATAATGTACGTTATACATGAAAATATCATTCATTAAATTCTTTCAAATCACCGCATTTCATGAGCTAACGAAATGTAAAATGTTTTGTGAGTATATGGACCAAGGATGGAGACCAACTATGATGGTCTCTTGAGCTTTTCTATCTTTAGTCCTAGCTACTGGGTAAGGGCTGGAAGACTTATACCTGTCGATCGTTGAGAATAATCACCGCCTTGCCTTTATGTACACTGCATAGTATCTAATATAAGAGGAGGGAAAAAATATGAATGGATAAAAGAAATGAAAGATAAAATAAAATTATCTTGTTGTTTACCTTCTCATAATTGATCCCAGTCTTGCAAAAGTAATTTTATACAATCACTAGCACATTTCATGCATGGATGAGAAACAATATCCAAAGTTTCTAGATTCTGAGAAGTATGAGTGGAGGCCAAAAAAGGGATATTTGTGAAGGTTTTATAGATGTAGTACTGAATCATCATCTCTACACTGGTACTCAATCTGGAAACCCTCTCTAGAAAATCTCCACATCTAGCAAATCTCCACAAAAATCCCTTCTGGCCTCCACTGCATATACGTCTTCTCAGTATCTAAAAACTCTCCATCATTGATTCTTGTTGTTTTTCACCATCTCCATGGACCGAGACCTTAAATTATTGAGCTTCTCTTTGTTTCAAGAATAGTTTAACATTCTCTACTTAACAGGGCCAACCACGTGAAGGTGGAAGCCCATCTGGCCCCTCCTAGGAGCCTCTTATGACCCTTTATGACATTTTAAGACCTCTAAGATGTGTATTCTTAGGGGTCGTAAAGGTTCATAAAGGGTCATAAGGGGTCCTGGGACACAACAATTGGGAAACATAAATGCAGGCATCATGGTCACAAGTTTTTGGAGACAACATAATTGAGTGGTATACCCAGACAATGCAAAGCAACCACTACTCCTCTAGAACCGGAGGAGTAGTAGTTGCTTTGCATCATCTGGGTATACAAATCAATTATGTTGTATACCCACATGATAGAGAGATACTCCTGCACCTTTGATTCCAAGTTGACTACATCTCTTGCTCATGAATACAAGGTCCTCCAATACAAATGTATTCAATTTGGAATTGGAGGTGCAAAATTTGCTCTCCATCACTTGGGCATACAACTCAATTACGTTGTCTCCAAAAAATTGTGACCATGATGCCTACAATTATTTTTCTTAGCTATTGTGAAATCTACATTTATGTTTCTTAGCTGTCGTGTTTATGTGCATGTTTTTATGTGTTTGGGAAGACATCTTTCTAGCCTAGGCCTGGATCCTTTGGAAATTAGCTTCATAATAATGTAGATGATAGATGAGAAATTAACTTCCCAAGAAAAATCCCATAAATGAACTATGCATACCCCAATTCCTATGCCCTCTGTGCGTACCCAAATGATATATTTGAAACAACAAGAGTAAGGGTTAAAGAAGTTAATTTTTCATCACTAGACAGATCTGTATATTTTATCCACAATGACCAGACTTCAAAGGATCCAAGCCCAGGCTAGAAAGATGTCTTCCCATTCTGTTTAAGCCATATTCCTTATTCTTGTCAAACTTCCTTGGTACGGTAGGAGTGCTCTTTGCAGTACTCTTCTTCAACTTGTGTTCGACGATAATCATTTTCTTCTTCTTCCTAATTGTAGCCAAAGCTTCCTTTTCATCAGGATTAGACTCCACTTCCCCCATCTCATCACTCTCAGCTGCCATCCTAAGCCCTTCTTCCCTCTCTAGTTCTTCAAGCCTCTGCAAGATATCTGGATCAATAAAGTCTACAACATTGTGTCCATCCATGATCTCAAGAATATCATCTTCTTTCCACTCTTCATTTGCCAAAATATACCAAAATCTTAAGACTTGTGACTCTTCAAATTCTCTTGTTTCCTTTAGACCTCCAAACATGTGTACTATGAGATTTCCTCCAACAAATGGACTTGTGATTATTTTCACAGTAGTACATGTGTTGGAAGGAAAGCTCACAGTACTGCTTAGGCCAATTTGAATGTTCATCACCTATGCATATAAGAGTTGATCATAGAAGGTATATGCACAGGTAAAAAACATGCATATTTGACCAAGCAATACTAGGAGCTAGACCCAACAACAAATAGATTTGTGGTGATTTTCACAATAGTACATGTGTTGCTGGGTAAGCTCCCAGTAGCGCTTAGGAAAATATGTATGTTCATCAGTTATGCATATGAAGTGGCTCTAATGGCTATATTAAGTACAATCTTAAGACTCGTGACTCTTCAAATTCTCTTGTTTCCTTCAGACCTCCAAACATGTGTACTATGAGATTTCCTCCAACAAATGGACTTGTGATGATTTTCACAATAGTACATGTGTTGGAGGACTACTCAAAGTACTGCTTAGGTAAATCTGAATGTTCATCACCTGTGCATATAAGAGCTGATCATAGAAGGTATATGCATAGGTGAAAAACATGCATATTTGACCAAGCAATAATGGGAGCTAGACCCAGCAACAAATAGATTTGTGGTGATTTTCACAATAGTACGTGTTGCTGGGTAAGCTCTCAATAGCGTTCAGGAAAATATGCATGTTCATCACCTGTGCATATGAAGTGGTTGTAATGGAAGATACAATTAGTAAATTCTGCATACTCCTTATTTTGTTCTGGGTTGATATTGTCAGACATGGTCTTTCTTGAATGGAATGACTCGTTGCTTGTACATTGACTAGAATGTTGGTGGAAGAAGGATGATTTGTTTGCAACCATTTTTTCAACTCTAATTTTCTCAACACAAAGGGACATTTATCATAGCCATAGAAACATGATTATTTTAAAATGGAATACACCAAGGAGTACCATCAGAAATATTGACTATTTACAATCATGAATAGTTAACCTTAATCAAATAGCTCATTTTTTATCAGCATGTGTAGTCTCTGTGTATATGAAAAATGAATGAAATATCAAGATGAAATAAAATAGTGAACAAAAATTCAAATTCAAGGCCTAATTTATCAAGAGCAACAAACATTAGGACTAAGGAAAAATCATTAAGACTATAGAAAAATCATTAGGACTATCGAAAAATCATTAAGACTAGAAAATCAAGTTCTAGAAAAATCATTATGACTATAGAAAAATCATTTAGACAGAAAATAAAGTTCTAGAAATGGACAGTTTTGATGCTTTGCCATTACAACAATTGAGCATTCATCATTTGGTACTTCTTGGTGTATTCCATTTAAGTTTTTCAGCTTCCGTGTTTATGTGCATGTTCTTTATGTGTTTGGATTCTCTCCCTCGCAAGGGATATGTCAATAGGTAATTGATTTGAAAGCATAATGATTTGACAGTCTTTTTTTAGGATAGGCGTAATCATCCCGCCAACCTTAATTAGCAACATTTGTGATATTTGTCAAGTACTTATAATTAGTATGCCCAACAAACATAGACTTAGTAGTAAAAGCATAAGGTTGCACATCCACATCCTCCCTAATAAGTATTAGAGCCTTTCAAATTTGTAAAGAGCACAAACTTTGCAAATCAAATTGATATTTCATTAAAACCTATGTTCTTAATCAAGTTCTTAAAGATTAAAACATGAAACCATCAAGCTCTTCACCTATGTTATTCATGGTTGGGGAAGTTGTGATGGAGTTATATGTAAACTTTGGAAGTCATTGTATGACAGACTTAAGCTTGGAGTGTATGAGAGGAACAAAGATTCAATAAAAATAGAAGTTTAAATCTGCAAGTCCATTGTGTTATGCATTGTTGAAAGACTTCTTTACTTATTGTTTTGGTTTCTAAATTCAAGGATGGAATAGTAAGAAATCTCCAAGCATTCATTTCATTGTTGAATGTATTGTGAGCACTTTGAAATTTTGTTCCTTACGTTTTGACTGGTAAAACCAGTGACTGTTCCAAGTAATGTTTTTAATCCTTTGAAGTTTCTCATGATCTTGATGTAAGTTGATTGGATTAAGCAATTTGGGGATCCAATAGGACTTTAGGGGAGTTCAATAAATGTTTTGGAAGATTTAGAGGAACTATTAGCATGACTGTTCCTTCATCTACAATGAGTTAGACTGAATTTGCTAAGTTTTTCCTTTGTTTTGAAGAGTATTTTGTAATCTATTTTGTAAAAAATTTAACATGAATTTTTTTTACAAAACATAACCAATGGCATGTTTACAACAAAGAAATAGAATAATAATAATATGCTAAAAATTATATTATGTTTAAGACACGCCAAAGGACCAGTTGTATGAAATTGTCAATCACATAGTATTTCATTGTTGTATGAGTGGATTGTGCAGGAACAATTAACATTAAACAAGGAGAAAACTCCTCAACACATCTTGGAAACCATTGAATTCAATAATAAATGAAACCTAACACCAACACTATTCCTTCCATTCACTTCTACCAAGAATAAAGCATTTAATCCATTCAACATTACATATAATCATTAGACAGTTACATTTCCTGACTGTGTAGAGGAACAATCACGACCAAAATGATCAAAAGTACTTTCACCCTTGCATAAGCTATTCCAAACTTTAGGTAAAATGATAAATATGCTATATCAAATAATTCTATTTATAGTAACCTTTCAAAGGATCATTTTGTCAATGAACCCTCTGACTGTACCCCTGCGATAGAGAAAGGAAACCTCAAAATAGAGAAAGGAAACTTAGTAAAACTAGTCTATGCCACTGTTTGTGAGGGTACAGTCATGATAAGTGCCTCTCAAACCTCTCCAAACATGTAAGAATGTCTTTAAATACTTTATTGATCTCTTCTAAACATTAACGCATGGACAGTCAAACCAATAGTCTCCAAAGCATTCAATAAGTGAATATGAATGTTTGAAAACTTTCCTCTCAACTTCCCCAACCACTCCTAATCAGTTAGAGGGATTAGTTGAGTGTTTAGACACTAAGACTTCTTAAACATAATTTATCTAATATGATGAATTGTAATATCAACAAACGTGAATCCAAACATTTCAAAATAGTGAATCGATATCCTTGAGCACAAGCACCAATAACATCAAATAATGGAGATAAAGCATGGGCTAGGGCATGACACCAGTAGAATGCGGTCATTTCAGTGAGCATTCATGATCAAATAAAATGCAATGCATTTGAAATTTGCGTTCGAATATAATGCCAGAGGCTCGAAAGACATTGCCCATCAAAGATACCAATCAAAGATGAAGAAATCACATACCTTCTCTCGTGCTCAGCTTGCACGAAGGAAGATTTGATAGCTAAATCTTCCTTGTACCACATGAAGAACATTGCATTGGTTCAGTTTAGCATGTTATTATCATATGAGATAAAGTATGTTTAAGAATCGTTGGTAAGGATAGGAATAGTGGAGATTCTAGAAATATCCCTCTAATCAATTAGGAGTGGTTGGGGAAGTTGAGAGGAAAGTATTCAAACATTCATATTCACTTATTGAATGCTTTGGAGACTATTGGTTTGGCTATCCATGCATTACCAATGACTGAGATTCATTAAAGGATTTCCATGCGTTATCATTATATTGTGTATTTCTAATATGTTTGGATGCAGGGAAGACCAGGAGAATGAAGGATCACTCACTGATTACATGATAACTTGGTTTTGAAGGGTCACTGGTTGAGGGGACAGTCAAGGTCCATATGTTGATAGTGTTCGTTGAGGGGAGGGAGATTGTAAAAGACTTGTTATCATTGTATTGTGTATTTCCAATATGTTTGGATGCAGAGTAGACCAGGAGAATGAAGGATCACTCATTGATTGCATGATAACCCAATTTTGAAGGGTCATTGGTTGAGGGGACAGTCAAGGTCTAGATGTTGATAGTGTTCCTTGAGGGAAGGGGGATTGTCAAAGACTTGTTATCATTGTATTGTGTATGTCCAATATGTTTGGATGCAGGGTAGACCAGGAGAATGAAGGATCACTCACTGATTGCATGATAACCCAGTTTTGAGGGTCATTGGTTGAGGGGACAGTCAAGGTCTAGATGTTGATAGTGTTCCTTGAGGGAAGGGGGATTGTGAAAGGCTTGTTATCATTATATTGTGCATTTCCAATATGTTTGGATGCAGGGAAGACGAGGAGAATGAAGAATCACTCACTAATTGCATGATAACCTAGTTTTGATGGGTCATTGGTTGAGGGGACAGTCAAGGTCCAGATGACTAGGCCATTTGAGGACCCTATTTCTTTGTATTAATTTCTATTCAAATTGGATGCATGGATTTATTGTGAATTATTAGCTACTATGTATCCTGCAACTGCATCTGTAAATCTGCATATACTTCTCTAGGGTTGTAAGCCACTTAGGGATCAAAATAGAGAAAGTAAATCAAAATCATTCTTTGTCCTATTTCCTTTTAACAAAGTCTCAATTATCAATGATATAACAATACATTTGATGCCCTAAGCTATCAATACAAATGGCACCTAGCTAGAAGCTCACGGGCTACCCATTTGATAACCACAGTCAACATTTCAAAAAAATGGATATCCTTGAACACAAGCACCAATAACATCAAATAATGGAGTTAAAGCACTAAATCAAAATTTTTATTTGTCCTATTTCCTTTTAACAAAGTCTCAACTATCAATGATACAACACATTTGATACCCTAAGCTATCAATACAAATGGCACCTAGCTAGAAGCTCACGAGCTGTCCATTTGATAACCACAGTCAACATTTCAAAAAAATGGATATCCTTGAGCACAAGCACCAATAACATCAAATAATGGAGTTAAAGCACGAGCTAGGGCATGACACCAGTAACATCAAATAATAGAGATAAAGCACCTGCTAGGGCATGACACTAGTAGAATGCGGTCATTTCAGAGAGCATTCATGATCAAATAAAATGCAATGCATATGAAATTTACGGTCGAATATGATGCCAGACGCTTGAAAGATGAAGAAATCACATACCTTCTCTTGTGCCTAGCTCATTTTCTCCCATCCCTTTTCTATGCCAATCAAAATAAAAATGATTTGGATGCCACTTGAAATAAAAATAATTTGGCGCTTCACTTTTTTTTTTATGTATACCTGAAACTGTCAGAATTCCCATGGTCAATTTAAAATCCATCAGAATATTGACATCATCGGGGCCTATTTTAAAAAAAATAACAAATTCATTAAAAAAAAATTACCCATCGGAAGTGTCTGTCAAAATTTGGCCCCAAATGTAGTAGTGATTGTTTCATATTTGATTGTTTTTGTTGTCTTTTTCCTTGTGGATATCCCAATTGTCTGAGTAAACTGCCAAGAATTTTGGGTTGATGTTTTTGAGATTTTGAACATTTTTCTTTGGATATCATATTCACATTTGATTGTTGTGCAACACTTGATTGGACTTGCGATGGATCAATAATATTCTTTTGTTTTTCATCATACAATGTACTTGTTGTAGCCTTTGTAGTAATATGAGATGAATCCATTTTCTTTGGTATATTTCCACTTGGTCCTTTAGGTGGTAAACTTGTTGAGGCCATTTCTTGTGTTTTGTGATACGTCAATAGAAGTGGACCACTTTATTGTGTATTTATTTTTTCTTCCAAAGAAGGTATCTCTAGCATTCTTGTAGTGAATGTAAACGTGTCTTTCATTCCCTTTTTCTAAGTTATAGATTGTTAGGATTAAGTAATATTGAGAAGGGGGGTGAATCAGTATTACAACACTTCAACTTAAACTTAAACCAATTGCAAATAAACCATATCAATGCTGAAATGAAAAGAATATAAACACATAACACATAACCAAGAACACCATTATTTATTTTCAAGGAAACCCTAGCCAAGGGAAAACCCCGATGGGGATGGTACCCACAACTATGCACTAAAATATAGAATCCTTGTTAGGAGCTAAGTATTACATAGTACATTTCCTTGTTAGAGGAATAGAAACCCTGTTAGGGGTATACAAAAACCCTATTAAAGGTGTGGTGAGCTTACAACTCTTACAATTAAAATTTTGTTACAAAAGTGTTCTTCAATAAGTGAACTGCACAAGCATTTTCTATGCTTTGATAGTTCTAGTTATAGCTATGTCAATCTCTGATCTTGCATCCACTATCTACCTTTTCTAATATCCCAAATTCACATCCATCACATATACATCACTATCACACGTATCACTTCCACAAAACACTCTATACTTATATCAATTCTGCCATCCAGTCGACTCTCAAATAAAACATAATAATTACTTATAAAAATGATAAATGTAGAGTTGACGATCTTGTATTACCAAAGTTTTGGCAATATACAACTTTCATCTAACTTAGCACATTACCATTCCATCTAAACTTCCCTTAATCATTGCGACTGTTCATATGCCCTGTTTCACTATTTCTTTGTCTTCGCATACCTTCATATCATTGTATCTTACTGATATCGAAACCAAAACAAGTGTAATACTAACTGAAGGTCCTACACATCCAAACATGTCTTCCTCTAAGTTATCAAGCCATAATATATCATATATTATCTTCATTGATCAAAACCATATATTGTCTTCATTGATCAAGACCATACTGCAGAATATTGTAACTCTAATTCTATACTTAGTCATTTCCATGACTATGTCTCTAATACCTATAATCACTTCATGTGATCACTCCAACATAAGCGTTGCCATAAATGACAACCCTTAAGTGATTCATAGTGCTCTCAAAACATCACTTGCCAACAATTGTTAGGATTAAGTAATATTAAGAGGGGGGGTGAATCAGTATTACAACACTTCAACTTAAACTTAAACCAATTGCAAATAAACCATATAAATGCTGAAATGAAAAGAACATAAACACATAACACATAACTCATAACATCATTATTTGTTTTTGAGGAAACCTTGGCCAAGGGAAAACCTCGGTGGGGATGGTACCCACAACTATGCACTAAAATATAGAATCCATGTTAGGAGATCTAGCCCTGTTAGGAGCTGAGTATTACATAGTATATTTCCTTTTTAGAGGAATAGAAAACCCTGTTAGAAGTATACAAAAACCCTGTTAAAGGTGTGGTGAGCTTACAACTCTTACAATCAAAATTTTGTTACAAAAGTGTTCTTCAACAAGTGAACTGCACAATCATCTACTATGCTTTGATAGTTCCACTTATAGCTCTGTCAATCTCTGATCTTGCATCTTCTATCTACCTTTTTTAATATCCCAAATTCACATCCATCACATATACATCACTATCACACTTATCACTTCCACAAAACACTCTATACTTATATCAACTATGCCATCCAGTCGGCTCTCAAATAAAACATAATAATTACTTATACAAATGATAAATGTAGAGTCAAAAATCTTATAGTACCAAAGTGTCAGCAATATACAACTTTCATCTGGCTTAGCACGTTACCATTCCATCTAACCTTCCCTTAATCATCGTGACTGTTCATATGCCCTATTTCACTATTTCTCTGTCTTCGCATACCTTCATATCACTGTATCTTATTGATATCGACACCAAAACATGTGCAACCTTAACTGAAGGTCCTACATATCCAAAAATGAATTCCTCTAAGTTTGTAAGCCATAATATATCATATATTATCTTCACTAATCAAAACCATACTGCAGAATACTATAACTCTGATTCTGTACTTAGTCATTTTTATGATTGTGTCTATTTCCTATACTCACTTCATGCGATCACTCCAACATAAGTGTTGCCATAAATGCCAACCCTTAAGTGATCCATAGTGTTCTCAAAATATCACTTGCCTACAATCTCTCCCTTTGGCATTGATGGCAACACTTAGCGAAAAATGACTAAGTGTTAAAAAACTATCTTCCTTCTAGTTATCTATATACATATTCTTTTTTTTATTTACATTTTCTTCTTCTTCTTTCTCTCTCTCTTTTTATTTATTTAATTCTTTTTCCTCTTCTCATTTTTCTATTCTCTTCCTCTCCCTTTAACATCAATTGAAAAGGTACTTACAAAACTTCAAAATCTTAAGCATATGAGACTTTAGTGCTTACTCACCAGATTCAGAATGTCTTGGAAGGAGTCTTCCAAGGTCTTCACTTCATCATCCCATGACTTGATCAGAAGTTCATTGACATGGATCAGTCCATTCAGTGCATAAGATATAGTCTCTGTTGCCTTCATCTCAGTGGGTACAAAGTTTGTCATTGATCCTTCTATCTTCTCCATCTCTGTGAGATGAGCTTCAAGAATTGATAGCTTAGGAGTGATTAGAATATTTAGCAAACCAAATCTTTCCACTACTCTCCCTTTCTCTGTATTCAAAGCACTTATCTTATCCAAAATTTTGGATGTTTGCTTGTCCATTTCCAACGCAGTTTGTGAAGAGGTTTCACAACTATCCATTATGATGTCTAATGTAGCCCTATCCTTGGCTATGATATCTTCAATATTCTTTATGTGTTAAGGAATAAAATGTAGACCACCTATCTTAATACAACATGCCTCACATAATAGCATGCTACACCATCATTGATATCTTTGGTACAAATAGATAGATCTATACGTTACAATACAAATGCATTGATTGAAGCACAATGAACACATCCAAGATAGGACCAAAGCCAAAAAATTGATCCTCAATATGTTGCATGATAAATGGAACCCACACTAACACAGATAAAATTAAATATTTATAGCACATTATCTGGTACACGCTTCTATTGAAGAACCAAAACAACAAATCCTCATCTATGCATAGGATATGTTGACATAAATGATAACCATTAATAAAAAAAACAATGATAGCATCAACCTCACATTCTAACAATCTCTTCCTTTTTCATTCATGGAAATATTCATCAATAACAAAGAAAACATCCTACTCTCAAAATATAAAGTTTTGTGTTCTTCTCTATTTTTCATCTCCACTATTTTTCTCCCCCTTTGGAAATAACAACAAAAGGCCAAACTCCCCCTTACTAACTCACTCCGCTCCCCCTAAGAGGAAGTCACCAAGCATTGATCTGGAAAATTGTAAGCGTGAAATGCACTGGACCAATTCACACATGGGTGCATCACTGACACTAGGAAGGGGCAGAATGCCCAACTTCCTCCTAAGATATTCAAAAGCATCCTTGCACAAGGGTTTTGTAAATATGTCTACAATCTATTCCTATGTAGGTACATAATCAAGTTTAATGTCCTCCAATACCTTCTCTCTCAAGAAATGATACCTGATAGATATATGTTTTATCTTGGAATGTTGTACTTAATTATTTAAAATATTTTATATCACTGGTATTATCACACATAATTGAAATTGGCTTATCAAAAGTTATACCTATATCCTTCAAAGTTTGTTTCATCCATAATACCTGAGTACAACATGAGGATGTTACAATGTATTATGATTTAGTAGTTGATAATGTTACAAAATCCTTCTTCTTGCTTAACCAAGAAACCAGCCAGGATCCAAGGTAATAAGCTCCACCACTAGTACTCCACCAGTTATCTAGACATTTGACACAATCAACATTAGTATAAGTTATCATAGTAAAACCTAGACCTTTTGGATACCATAATTCAAACCCTTATGTACCCTTCAAAGGCAAAGGCTATGCAACCATAAAAATAGACATCATACTAAGGGGTACTTAGTACACTTAGTTTTTATTTTGAAAAGTGTCCTCTTCATATGATGTCTATTTTCATGGCTGCATAGCCGCTGCCCCCTTCCAATATCTGAAAATTCTCTCTACTGTTATAACATGTGACTCTTTTTGTTCTTTCTAAAATTTGGTTTCCAAACATATTGCATACATAATATCTGGTGTAGTAGTAATCAAATACAAAAGTCTTCCAATTATTGATCTTTACTTAATTGCATCAGCTTTTGGTGAATAATCTTCCTTAGTCAGCTTACAACCAGTAACAATAGGAGTACATACCGGTTTAGAATTATCAAAACCAAACTTCTTCAACAATTATTTAACATACTTGGATTGAGAAATGAAAATTCATTTATTGTTATGATTTACTTGCAATCCAAGAAATAAATTCAACTCACCAATCATAGACATCTCGAGTTTCTTCTGCATATCCTCTGCAAATTTCTTACACAAGTCATATTTTCCTCCAAAAATTATGTCATCAACATAAACTATAACAATCAAAGTATGATTTGAATAAATCCTATAGTACAAATTACTATCATCTGATCCTTTGTGAAATCCTTGTCCAATTAGATACCTATCTAATCTTCCATACTAGGCCCTTGATGCCTTCTTCAATCCATTCAATGCTTTCTTCAATCTATAGACAACATCCAAATCTTTTTTGGTATTGAAACCTTCTAGTTGTTCGATATAAAATTCTTCCTTTCAGCTCTCTATTTAAAAATGTTGACTTAACATCCATCTGATAAAGCTTGAAATCTTTAAATGTTGTAAATTCTAAGAATATTAGGATTACCTCAATCCAGGCAACAAGGACATAAGTTTCATTAAAATTAATTTCTTCAGTTTGAGTATATGCCTTGCAAACTAGTATTTCCTTGTTCCTTATTACCTTTCCATTTTCGTCCATCTTGTTTTGGAAAAAAACATTTTGTATCAATCACATTGTTTGTTGTAGATGTTAGATCCTACCTTCTCTCTTCCTCTTCTTTCTTGTCTTCTTTTCCTCTGTCTTTTGTATCAAATTCATATTCAATGTGTTTCTCAGCAGTTTTCTAAAAATCTTCATCAGTCTTCACATTTGCACTTTCAAAAATTTTATTCAGTCTCTTGTTGTAATACCGGTATGCTTTTCTCTTTGTAGAATATGCTAGAAATATACCTTCATCAGTTCTATTGTCAAACTTGTCAAGATTGTCCTCATCTCTCTTAATTTAGCATTTGATTCCAAAAATATTGGAATATTTTACTATAGGTTCTCTCCCATGCCATATATTATATGATTTCTTTTCATAGTTCTTTTGGTAAAGAACTATGTTAAGTGTGTACATAGCTATATGAAATGCTTCTCTCCATTAAACCTCTAATAAAATTGCTTCCTTGATCATTGTCCTTGCTACTTCCTATATTATCTGGTTCATTATTTCCAGTGCACCATTCTATTATGGTGTTCTAGTCATTGAAAACTATCTAAGTTTAATACCATGTTTCTTGCATAAATTCACAAATTCATCATAACTTAACTCTCCTCCTTTATCAAATCTCAAGCATTTATTTTTTCTACCACATTCATTTTGAACTCTTGCTTTGAAAATCTTGATTTTCTCAAATGCTTTTGATTTATCTCTTAGAAATGCAACCCAAGATAATCTAGAATAATCATCAATGAAAAGTATGAAATATCTCTCACCTTGTAAGCTTCTTGTTCTTATAGGACCACACAGATTAGTGTGCACTAGTTCGAACAAACTAGTGGATGAATTATATTTTCCTTGAATGACTCTCTTCTTTTCTTTTCTTCTTGATATCCTTTACATATAATATTGTCTAGTTTACATAGTCTAGGTAATTATCTTACTGTATATGATGAACTTATTCCCAAATCTATTTACATTATTCCTCCAAAGGATAAAGCGTGACCCCTTTCCTATGCCAAAACCTCTCATGTGGTTGTGTGTGGCCTAGATGTGGTGGATAATGTGGGCTTCTACCAACATTGTGGGTTGGTTTTCATATTCATTGGTTTATGGCCATCTCTTCTTGATATTCATCTTTGGGTGATGAATTCTTGAAGATCTCTAGTTTCTAGTAACATTGAGTTTCTCCCTTGCACTAAGGGGTTTTTGATTTTTTTTTTTTTTATGACCATGATCTAGTGTTGAGCAAGTTGTGGGCTTGGAGGACTCACTCTCTTCCTACAAAACCCTAGATGATATCCTTCAACCCTCTCATTGAACCACTTAGTGCAAATCTAGTGTGGGTCCTTCCCAATATTCCCCTTCATTTTTGGGAGAATTCTTTCTTTGAGACCATTGGTAACTCTATTTGTCAATTTCTAATGATGGACAAGGAAATGACTACTATGGGTCTCTCTACCTTTACCTGTATTTTGGTCAACATTCACATCTCCACACCTCTTAATAGGGATGTGGTTCTTATGGTTGGAGATAGTTCATGGACTCAATTGTTGGATTATGAGGGCTCCCCTTTCAATGTCGGTGGTGTTTCTCTACTGGTCATTTTGGCAATAGATTTTTCTCTTTTGTATTGTAAAGGAGGTGCCACTTGGTGGAAGGATGTGAATGATAATCATTTGATTGTCCTAGGCTTAGATTCTTCCTCCGATGACACCTCACAAAAAGACAATTATGAATTCCCTCAAAGTGACGCCCTTGTTTTTCCTCCTCAAACCTAGTGGACTCGATTCCACCTCCAGTTGTTGGTACATCCCCCTCTTGCCATGTGGAACATTCTTTGACTGCTACCCCAAATCTGCCTCAACCTTTGGTTGTTGATGTGTAGCCTTGCGAGAACTTTGTCCCTTGTGTCGATAGTCCTACAAAGAGGGTTCCACCACTTGCACCCCCTTGTGGTAGGGACTCTAGTGATAATATCACATGGACAGTTGTTTGTTAGAATAGAAAAAATCATTCTTTAGTCTCTCATCTTCTTCACACGTTGTGGGTATTTTTTTCCCACTCTTGATGTGAGTTTCGATTTGTTCTACTAGTGTGTTGTTAATAGTCTATTTTTAAACCTTTCTATAAATGGCCTTTTGGTTTGACATTGCAAGGGAAAACACCCTTGTTCAGCTATTGTTTATAATAAATGTTGGGAGATTGTTGAGTATTTTAGAGATTGTTGATTAGACCTTGTTTATGTGTGCTGATAATAATATTTTGTCATTGATGTTAGCATACTATTGTTGTTGCAGACAGTGTGTTTAGTATGTTTAGAGAAGATGTCTTTGGTTGATCAGGTGTGTAATGCCCCTCCCATAGTTTCTTTTCAGTTTTTATCGCCAAACTCTTTTAGGTCATTTTCATGTGTATGTTATTTATTTCAGGAATATTTGAGGTTTATGTATATATGACATTTTATTGAATAATCTTGAATAAGATGCTTTTGAATAATTTTCATGTTTATTAAATGCAAATGATGATGTTATTTATATGAGATGGTTATTTTATTTTGATGATTCATATGTTAGGATATCATGAATGCTTATAGTATTATTGACCCCATACTTGCATGTGTATGGTTCATGTGTATGTTTTACATTTTTGTTTGACGTGCTTGATGTGGTTGAGGGACAGTGTTGTAGTTACTTGCTTGCGAAATCCACATGATTGTCTGATCCCCGCCATTTCTTGTTTATATTTATATGTGTATGTACATGCTTTTCTGTTATGCAGGTTGTAGGTACCGGGCATCAACTTCCCTAAATTGTCAGGATGAGCTTACCCTATCGCAAAATCTCAATGGTAAGAGAGGGGAGATAACTTACAAATCCAAATCCTAACCATAGCCATTGATTGTCCTAAATATTGGTCAAGTATCTGTATCTACCCATTCGAGATTCGTCAAAGTGACATGAATTCGTGAGCTCTTTCTTGGTGTTTGTTTGTATAGAGTTAGTCATTTTTTGAGTTTTGGGAGTCAAGTGGATTTGCTTGTGTGAATTATTTGATTTAATTAATTAAGTTAAGATTAATTTGAGGTTTGAATATTTATATTTTATGAATGTGGTAGTTTTAGTTATAGAGCATATTTAATTATTAAAGGTAATTAAATACCTTTGTTAATTAAATGATTAAATTAAAATATTTAAATTTGGATTAAAGGGTTTAATTAATTATTAAATTAAAAGGGCATAGTTGATTTATTTAATATTTGATTTATTAGTTTGCATAGTTTATTTGTGCTAAAGTATTTATTGTTTAATTAAATAATTGTATGCAATTTAAGTTACACATTTCGTTTAAGTGAAATTGAAATTATAATTAAAGTTAAAAGTTGAGTTCGAGTTTTAATTTTAAAAGTGCATTATTTATTGAATTATTTTATCATGCAACTAGAGAGAGAGAGAGAGAGAGAGAGAGTTGAGTTCTACTTTTGAGTTTGCATGTTTTGGAAACCCTAGGAGGGATATGTTTTCTTTATGCAGGGATTTTGGGTATTATTTTCATTACACTAACAGGTTTTGGAGGAGCTCTGGAAGAATAAGAAGATTTTTGGAGAAAGATTATTTTGGTGGACATTGTTTGTGATTGTCTAAAGGCTTGGATTTGAAGGTTGGCTTGGGTCTTTCTTGGCTTCAAATTTTTAGGTGTAGGTTGTGTTGGAAATCTATTGGGAAAATTTGATACTGAGAGCGGGGGGGTGAATCAGATATCACTGATTTATCCATTTTATCACAAATAAAAACTTGCATATCATAGACATAAACTTCAACAATATAAAGAATCTAATAAGCTAAACATCATCCATGAAAATACTCATAACATAGTAATTTTGGTTACCCATAAGCCCTTGAAAGGTAAAAATGGGGTGGGGATGACACCCATAAATCTTCACTACTACAGTATAAAGTTTTCCTGTTAGGGCTACAAATTTGATCACAAAATATGATCTACCTTGTGAGAGGTTTGCCCTGTTAACAGCTTTTAGACTTATACAATCTACCTTGCTAAAGGATTTAAGACTTACAACTAAGTAAGCACTCGGTAAAGAGATTTAATTAGGTCTGTCAAAACCACTATGTTAAGAGATTTAACCTGATACACTTGTTAGAATGTCTCAGTACCCGATCCTTCATTCTGCACTGTGATGCTGATTACAGATCTTCTCCTTCCAGTATAAGTTTGATCTCATCTATTAATTATGTCTCAATTTTGTCCTTCAATTATGTTGGTACTCTGAAAAATCCAGATAGTTTTGATCCCCTAATCAGAGAATTTTCCCAAGGTAATGTTCAGTGCTTCAAAAGGACAGTTTAAAAGGACCTAAGTTCAAGTGCATGTAAAGATAGGCCTGGTGAATTTCATGGCATAATGCTTGGGACATGTGTTCTTCGCATTTCATTTGGTATTTGCAATTGGTTACAACTTTCAAAATCCAGTTCAGACAAGTTTTGAGGGTACCCATTTGGAGGCATGTGCTCAAATCTGCACTTTGCATCTTGTTCAGTTTTTACTAAATGGCCTACTTTGGAGGCTTACATCTGATGCCTAGTTAATGGTTATGGTATGAGGGTTGTTGCATCATCCTATAGGCATGAGAAAGAAGTACCATGCCAATTTTCAGCCCCCCATGTGTCCATTTGACATGTTTACTGGAGTCATTCCATTTGAAGTTTTCTAAGTTTCTCTGGGATTGCACAGTTCAATTTTTTGAGTGGCCTACTTTGGGCCCTTGCCATCTACACCGTGATCATGATCAAACATAATTGAAGGATGTTCCATACTGTAGACATGAAAGTGTACTTTCCTAGAAATTTTCAAGTCCCTGCCAATTCGATTGATCACTTTGCTCGATCAATTCCAAATGCAATTTATGTGAATCTGATTGTTTTCGTTTCAAAATGTTCTAAGTGGCCATTTTGAGGGATTAATAATTGATAATTGGTTGACCAACCAGCGAAATTAATCAAAGTCCTATTTCATACATATCAGAGACAAACTTCATTCAGGGTTTCAGGCTATGAAGTTTTCATTTGACCGGTTTACAGGTTTAGACAAGAGGTGTTCAAAAGATGACGAAAAGTGCGGATGGAATAATTATGTAAAGTAACCATTTTCAGAGACTCATAGCTTTTTATTAGATGAATTTTTTTAGATGGCAGTTTTTTTTTCGCATTCCTTGCACTTGAGACATCTGCCAGTTTCAGTGGCTTGCCCTCAGATCGTCGTTTGATATTTTTGATTCATCTCCTTTCGAAGTAGTTTGTAGTGTTTTCAGTTTGCGTTCTGCCGGCAATTCTGGATGGGCATTTTCAAGTTTTAAAATCTCCCACCTCGTTCATTTCTAGACGAAGCCCTCTAACAGGGTTGTTATCTATGGTACAAGGTTCATATTCGCCGAGTTTTAGCGTCTGACAATAAGTTTTCATCAGTATTTTAATGGTGCGATTGGAGGTGTTTTGTTCAAAATTGTCGACTGGCGAAGTATTAAAAATTGAAGTTTTTAAAGGAGTTCGGTTGATCTGATGCAATCCGGTTGCAAGCGCAAGTCTTTTTGAGTGGATTCAGGGCCAATTGTTTTAGTTCAAAATTTTTTTAGGCTAGACCCGCTTGGGGTCTAGCCTGCCTCATTATTTAAAACAGCATGTGACGGCATGAAAGATTTAAATGAAATACTAAGTGACATGCATAACGGAATGTGGATTCTTTCACAATGGTGTTGAATCATTTTAATGAATGGATCTCTAGGATATGACATCACAAAGAATGAAGTAAAACAAATGTAGTATGTGTGTCAAATGGCTTTGATAAAAAAGATTCTAGAAGCTTTAAAGCAATTGCAATTGGCATATGTAAATTGAATTTCACTACATGCTTGATTGAAACAAAACCTTTGAAATGGTTGTGAGTAGATGGCAATATAGAAAATTGTCTAAGGCATGGATTATTAGCCAAAATGCTTCAGAACATGTTGTCTTATGGAAGAAGCGGTTACAAAATGGTGAAAATATATTTGATGCTGTGATTATCCATCAAGGCTTATAGGATAATACAACACAATTTCCTTCTACAGAACATAACACATATGTAATTGAGGATTGTACACACCAAAGTCAAGATTTGTGTGCACTAATAAAGGTTGCAAGTTTTGGGTATGTGTTTCATACACCAATCTAAGGGGATGCTACAATTTACAAAGCCTTGCTATTTATTGATTTTGCAAACTTATGCACCAGTCTCATTGCAAAAGATAAAGTGGAGGCTACCAACATACTCCCCACCAAGCATGCATACTGCCAGGAGTGCATTTGTTTTTACATTGTGATGTGCGCACCAAGTCCAAATGGAGGGGTGCGTATGTTGTCCCATGAAACATACATTCTCATAAAGTCTGGTCACACATTGCTAGTGCCTCACGCAACAAGGCCCAAAGCAAATGGAGTATGGCCTTCTTCATTCACGTGCCTTCCATACTGTGTGTTGTTTGCAAAGTTCAAAAGGAGTTGTTGTGAGTTTGAGGGTGTCGTCTACAACATACAATAGGTAATGATACTTCATATGTTTGTTTGAGCTTTCATGTAGCCTGCGTAAGCTCTCATACATACATCGTAAGGCTCCTGGGGTGTGTGTAAGGCAGCTTCATGTCTTCATTGGAGATGTTCCCCACTTCACGTGTTATTACAGGCAAGGGGGATACATTTTTTTTAGACAGGCCCATACGCACAAATTTGAAGAGGAGGCAGGGCATATTAAGGAGAATGACATGTTGTGTAAGCACCAAAGGGAATGGGGGTCTTGCACATTCCTCCCCATATCAGCATGTGTGTTTCCCCTTTGGCATATTTCACAGTTTGTAGGAGGCATTGGGTGTGTGTAATGAGGGAGCTGGGAGGTCAAGCTTTGAGATTGTATATGGGATAATATCCCACATTTGCCACGCTTAGATATTGCATAATGTTTAAAGGGACAAACACTTTGGTAATAGGTAAAGAGAAAGAACGAAGGAAGGCTTTGGAGTGGGTCTTCTAATTCGTGTGGGCCTAGCTGGGTACATGCTAAGGTAATATATTTTGAAATGGAAACTATTATAACATATAAAACTTTATCCCACATTGATGCCGCCGGGGAAGACTGAGAAGTTTATAAGGTAGAGGGCATAGTAAAGAGGTGTCCAAATGTGGATGCTTAGTTGAAGCTTCTTCATGCGAGAACCAAAGTCCAGCTGGCGACAAAGTCCAGCTGGTGACACATAGGTGGTGACTTGGCATGCGGGCCCACTCATAGGTAAGTATATTTTGGTGAAACATGTAGGTGCAACTTTGATGCATTGATATATGTGCCATAGGATTTGACAGACATTGTTATTCCATGAAAATGGAGATGCCTGGGAGATAGCATTACCAAATAGTGACATGCTGACATGTGTTAGGTGGTGATGTGGTGAGCTGGTACATTCAAGTACCTTGGTGGATAGTGGAGCCAACCAGAATGTGACATGTGGTGATGAATGGTGACAAAGTAGTCAAATACGCTGACAAGTGATTGCCTCAAGATACGTGCAAATGGATCAAACGGTGCTCGCTATTTCGCTAAGATGAAGGTGCTCACTGGTTAGCTTGATGCTTCAGTGACATGATGACACGTGTCTTAAGGCGAGATGGCAGATAGACGCCCAGTCAGCGGTATGAGCAAATCACAAAGTGCCATGTGGTAGAGAGGTGTTCACAGGTACAGTTGGGCGATGGGGTGGCCGGTCGCTCCAGTTAGGTGGTGCCACATGGCACATGGGGCCCACCTCAAATTTTGAAGTCTGCATAAAGATTTAAATTCAAATTTGTAAGTTAGGACTATATCAAAAGATCAAAAATTTAAATGTTGGAGGCTGTTCACGGAAAATGATGTCCAGAGCTTAATTTTGTATCCAAATATACAAGTATTATATGTTTTCAGAAATGCCAAAAGACTAGGAATACAATGGCGGTGGTTAAAATCAGTTTTGGCCAAATTGGTAGAAGTAGTAATGACTGGTATTTTTGGGATCAGAGTTTGGTGAAGATTTTTCATTTCAGATGTGACTGATTTACAAATCCGAGAAAGGTGGAAGATCAGATTTCTTGCAACTTGGTTGCTTTGAAGTTTTTTTGTTTTGATTCATGAATAGATCAGATTTGTTGCTTCTTCCAAGGTATTCATTGTTGATTTGATCTTTTTCAGAGGAAGTAGTTGATTCTTCCTGGGAATGTTTTGCAAAGGTACAAATAGATCAGATTTCTTTCTCCTACAGGCCTTGGATTTGATTGGTTAGGTTTAGGGTTTTTTAACCTAAATGATCTTTTTCTTATTGTATCCTTATCTCTATAAAATGAATTTTATGATCATTTAGAAGGGGCTGGCTAGAAATTCTTGACAAAGGAAGCTAAAAAGCTAAGTGTGTATCCTCAGTCCAGATTGTAATATGTTTTACTAGTTGTGTCAATAAAGTGGAAAACCCTTCAAAATCCTTTGCATATTGTCTAAGTGTTGTATTCTGGAATAGTTTGTAATACATGAGTTTGAATCCTTATACTTAATGCAATTTTCAGTTTTCAGATCTCTCCTTTGGTTGTGCTTCTTGAGTTTTAGGTTTTCTAATTCATTGCTTAGAGTTTATCTGTGTATGTGTTTTATTTCTCAGCCTTGATCTAGGATCAAGTTAAAAGTCTTTGAAATAAACATAGATTCATTTGGTTCAACTAAAAGGATGTTTGTAAGTAGTGTATGAATCTGGTTTATTATTTTTATGGCTTGGAATCTGTGTTCTTGTATTATGTATCTATCTCAGATATATTGCCCAATGGACAAGGCACTGATAAAAAATTAGTATCTCTTGTAGTGATGCAAGTTTGGCATGGTTGTTTACATTTTGAAAGAACTCAAATTGAAATCCTTTCTATCCCTTAAATCTTATATTCATGTGGTTTTAGTCTCATCATAGCAATAGAGAGTCAATGAATGTCTGGTTATCATTTAGTACTTTCTTGCTATTATCTGCTTTGTTCAATCCAGTCATGGTGTTGTAAAGAAGTGTTCTATTATACTGGATTCGGTGCACCTGCCTTGGTTCTGCAGAGCCAGAAGAGAAGAGGGCAGTTTTGTCCCTATAGTTGGTCTAGTTACCTATAGATTTCTCACATTTGGAACTAACCCCTCCTTAATATCAGTCATAGGTATATTGGTGTCTCATGGAGTGTAAAATCTTTTCAAGAACCAACAACTTCTTTCCTCTGTTCCATTCGGTCATTGAACTATATCAGAATACTTCACTGATCTGAAGATATTCTCTTTGTTCTACTTCCTTCCACTCATACTTTTCATTCCTCTCCTTACATCATTTTAGGGTTCAAATCTCATCTTATAGACAATTGACTTCCTCCAAGATTTGAGATCTACAATCTACATTATCTCATTTTTCCGCTTAACCTTCTCTTAATGCTGATTGGTTCCATGTAATACATGGGGATCAATGATTACAAAATAGAAGCGTAATCACATCCATGATTTCCTCAACAAATAGTAAACAAAATATAGATGTCAGCCAAAATGGTTTACCTAAGTGTTTGTGCCATAACAAACATATATGTCAATTTTGGCTTGCTCGACATTGGATATCTCTAGGACTTGGCATTCACTGTTCTCCATACTTCGGCACTCGACATTGTCTTCTTTACATAACTCAGAAAAAGATGACTCAACTAATACAAAAGTACTTGGTGACCACTATTTTACTCGGCAATGACTACTGCTCGGTAAATGTACATTATACATGACTCGGCCTATACATGATGACTCGGTTGTAGTGATGACCGACCAACATTGCCTAGAAAATGACTAAGTGTAAGACACTAATAGACAAAAAAACTATAGGGATCAAGAATCTCCCCCGTTGACATTAGTGGCAAAAACACTTTGTCATGACATTTATATTACATTTACAAGTGTACTTAGTACTAACCGAAGTATATATAGAATACTCCCCTTAAAATATAACTCGGTCTTACAAAACAAAAAGATTTACATTTGTACATATAAGACTTCCTTTCTTGACATACACTTGAATACATATATATATTTACAAAACTTAGTATGTCATACCATTCGGTTCTGCTTCTTCATTCTGCTTCGACTCTTTGATTCTGTTCCCTCCCTTTGTGACTAAACATGTCATGTCACTCTACTATTTCCCCCTTATTTTTGTCACTTAAAGTTATTCATTTGTAGGGAGCTTATAATGTTTTTCCATAAATGGTTTATGAAGCATCATGACCATGTGCAATGCAGTGTCCCAACCAGATGTTGCAATCTTCAAAACCTCTAATTTTACTTCTAGCTCAGCAGCTAGGTCAACTAGGCTCTTGGCAATAGAAAGATGAGGATCTTTCTATACTAATTCCTTTGCCTTAGCTAACTCTCTCTATATGGCCTCCAGGTGAGGTGTAAACATTGTTTGAATAGAGAGTAGGCAAGCCCTTATCTTACCATCATTAGCCATCAACTCGACTATCCTCCCTTGAGCATGTAGAAGCCTGGCATAATGTATAGAGATGGAACTTGCATCCAAACTCAATGAACGACCTGTAGATTTTATATCTACTTGTAGTTTATCTACCAGTTCCTCGTTATCTTTTGTAAATTCTTCTACATTACACAGTTTCTTATACAAAGATTATGCATTTAGAACAACTTCTTCTGAATTTGATATTAGGGTAGAAAGTTCTACTTGCTTCACTACTATCTTGACAGAGACCTTATTAAGTACCTTGGTCTTGAATTTTCTTCCTGACCACTGCAATAATTTATCATTTGCCTCATTGTCATCATCAGTCACTTTCTTGACTATATGGACAAGTTGTTCTAGTATGGGGTCATAGTCATTAACATCAGTCATGTCAAAAGCATCAATGAATATACCTTTAATTTCATGAAGTACTTGCTTTTGCTATTGTTCCATTCTCATTTCTTCCTATTTTCTCTTCTTCTTCAGTAGATCTTGCAAAAGTTGCATCTATTCATAGGATAGTTTATTTGTGTCCCATTTTGAAATCACAATAACTTCTTCGAGTGTCACCTGTGGTGTAGGATATTTCACCTTCTTTTTTTGCATCTTCTTCTTTGGTGTTGTTCCACTTAGCATTTTTACAAGAGCTTTTATTGCCTCTTGCTCCTTAGGCTCTTGAATGTCAATTTCTTTTTTTGTCTTCTTCTCTTCTATTTCCTTTTCCTCCACATGAGGATGTATAATAACTAATGTAGACTATTCTGCTTTCCCTTTATGTGGCTTCTCGGTAGATGTAGATTGAGGTGTAGTTACCTACTTGTCCTGTGCCTCGGTAGTACTAAGACTGGCGAGCATGTCAACTGTAATAGTTTGTTGACTGGTAGAGGTAATGCTAATAGTTGATGTATCCTCAATTTTTGGATAATCTATTACTTGTAATATCACATGATTACTGCTCGGGAAAGATGTAGCTTTTTTTGCATCGACTTGTATTTCCTCCTCAGTCAATACCTAATTCTTCATTGGGGTATCCTCAGTGATGTCAACAATGGTTACTTCAGAAAACTTTTCACATTTCTATATCTTTGGGGCTGCTTCCTCCTGAATATGTAGTTCACTGACATCTTCTTTATTATCTAGCTCAACACCCATAGATGTGCTAGCTTCTTGTTGTGCATCTTTATCTACTATAAGACCAAAAATGATCTTCCATACCTTTAAACTTTGTTTTACAACATCGTCAACCTTGTGTTGAAGAATTTTGTATGCCCCGAGCTTAGGAATGAATCTATTCTTGTACTACTCAATGAATTCTTGAATTCTAGTAGGGGAAAGATTTGGTATGACTTGTGCTAGTGTGCTTTCCATGATCTACTTCTTGATCATAAGGGCATATTCCCACTTTTGTGCTATCCTCTTGTACAAATAATTAGGGATCAAGTTCCCCATTTGTATTGGTAACATTTTGAATGTGCAAAGCATCTTAAGCATTGCCTCTTCAATTTTCTCCTTGTCTTCTATGCTCATCCTCTCAAATTTTATTTGTTTAAAACCTGCAAGTCCAGTAGAGCTCTTGATGTTGTGGCATATTTCATCCACGGTCAGTGTTTTTCTCTGTGATGGTGACATTTTCTTGATTTCCTCATCACTCTTTTTTTCCTCATCATCTTTCTCCAAGATAAGTTTTATTCTCGGCTTCTTCCTTATTTGACTCGACACTGCCTTAGGCTGAACAATTTTCCTTTTCTTTGATGTAGGGGTTTTCCTTTGTGGCTCGACAGCTACTATTGTAGAGTCTACCCTAGTTTTTGGCCTAATAATAGATGATGAGACAAGCTTAGGTTTTTGCAATGTCTTTTTCATAGGCTCAACAACTAATGTCTTCTTTCCTTTCTTCACTACTACCTTCTCTTCTTCACTTTCACTAGACTCACTAGATTTGTCTTCTCCTAATCCTTGTGTCAGTTCAAGAGGTACATCTTCCTCTCTCCCTCCTATCATCTTTTCTAGGTTATTTACTATCTTTTTCCTCTTTCTCTCCATGGTAGCAGACTTCAGACCCATGGTTATCTTAGCCTTTTCTTCCTCATATGTTCCAAAGTAGGTAGCCTTTTTATCAACTTCCTCAACTAATAGGGCTATAATTGTTGTTGTGGTTTCATCAATATTGAACTCATAAGGTAATGGTATTAGCCAAGATACCCTTGGTATTGTAGCTTGAGCATATGTGAGGTCGGTATCTACTAAGAAACATATGTCCTATTTTTATTTTTCTACTAGGGATACAAGAATCCTACTTCTCTTCCTCATTTTCTTCTTAAATTCTACAAAATAGTTCTCCATTATGCTTTCAAAGTTATCTCCCATTTGACTAACAAAGTCATTTATTTGTACTGTCACTGGCCTATTCTAGTCCCATACTACTCCCCCAACAATAGGAAAACTCTTTTGAATATAGAAGAATAGACAAACAAGTAAGGAACCAAACTTACACATTGAATTCTTTGCTTTGCGGATTGATGTAAGGTTCTCAGAAAGTTGAATCAGTTGGAGCTCGACAAGGTCATAGGTGTGATCCTTCTTGATGATTTTCCAAGCTTGGTCCAATGCCATGCATGGGACACTGTCCAACTGACTAGACTGATAGAATTTGTGAGCTATTACCCTTACTGCAAACTCAATCTCTGGATCGGTGATAGTAGAAATTTTCATACCATGCTTGTTCCATACTGCCTGAGTGTTTTCCTGAATCTCCTCCTTGCTTTGACATCTCATGGTTTTCTTTCCAGGGAGTTTAGGGTATCTAGTTACTTGGTGAATCATTTATTTGGTGATTTGGACTGGACCATCCTCTAGCCAAATTTTCATGTCATGTACCCTACTAACTACAATCTTGATCCATTCAACTTTGAAGTTTTGCAAAAAGTCAAGGACATGAACTAACCCTTGCTCAGCAACCTTTTGGTGTTCTGACTTCAACACCTCATTGTTGCAGAGTTTCTTGTATGCTTCCCTGAGTTCATAATCACCAATCTCTCCAATTTTACACATGTATCATGACCCGATGTCATTTATCATTAGAACATTCTTTAGAATTGATGACAGATCTCCATTAATATCTCCCATAATCGCACTCTCCAGGATTACCTAAAACTTTTGTGGCTTACACGCCTCATTCCTTACTAATTGAACATTGAAAACCTCCTTTCCTTGTTTCTTCATCATAGTTGATGATGATGATGCCATTTATCACAATTTAAGAATTCACGTATTGAAGAGATTTCACTCAAAAAATACCTTGCACAAGTGTTCTTCAGAAGTTTTGCCGATGACACGCTGTGAAGATCTCTAAAATCGCACTTAGCTCTTAATCACTTTGGTTACTCATACTCTGAATCGCTATGATAAATTTTCAATTCGCTGGTGAAATGAAATGAATGGTAACTTCCCTCTTTATAGACTTACAATGGTCGGATTAGGGCTTCATTAATGATTCGTACACTTTCTAGGTGAAATAGAGATATCTCGACAATCCTATGTTAATCTCAGTCAACATAAGCTCAGTTGATACAACTATTTGGTTATAGCTCAGTGTACATCACATCTCGACTATCACAGGTACTCGGCATACATAGTGACTCGGTCACTATAGACTAAAATACTAATGCTTGACATCAAATATGAATTGTTCCACTTTGCTCAAAACTTGTCCTAATGCATCTTAATCTATGCAGATATGGACTTTTTCTCAGTATATGTTAGGAACTGATATAAGATAAAACATTGTAAAACCACAGTTCCATACATACCTTCTTTCTTAGTTTGAAGTAGTGTGATCACCTGATCCAACAGATTGGGTGACCTTAGGTACATTGGTTTCACTACTGCTTCCTTCTTCTTTCTTCTTCCATGTTTTGTTCATCTGATTTCTCATTTTCTCAATGATTTCTTCATTCTTGTTTTGATCACTGCTTAGTATGGGTGATCTGAAATCTTTCTTTAGATGACCTATTTTATTACATTTATAGCATACCATACTTCCATTCATCCAACTTTTGGATTTCCCTCTGAAATGTGCCTTTAGACAATTTTCTCTAATGTGCCCATATTTTCCACAGTAATGACAACTGTACCAAGTGTTGTAATCCCAAATGTATGTGTTACCCTTCTTAGGTGACTTAGTCTATTGATTTGATGACCATTTGGGTTTTGATCTACATTCAAATGCTCTATATCCATAATTCTGACAATTGAAATAGTGTCCTTGAAATTTTGGTGAGGTAGGTGGATTACTGACCTTAGACCTACATTCTTGTGCATGTTGTCCATGTTTCTTACAGTTAAAACAATGTCCATTAAATTTAGGTTTAGGATCAGACTTACCATGTTTGCTTCTGAATACTTTAGCTGTATGTCCTATTTTTCCATAGTGATGGCATGTAGGCTTGTTGTTATTTGGTTTTTTACTCCTTTGCTTTGCACTCTTTGATGATTCTCCTTCCTTAGTGGATGATAGTTGTTCATTATGTCCAAGTCCATATGTATCACTTGATCTTCTTGGTGAACTTAACAGTTCTTCAAAATATCTTGCAGCTTTGTTAGGCTTGTTCATCCTTTCATTGACTTCCTTTTCAATTCTCAATTCATTCTTCAGTTGATTGTTTTCTGATCTCAGATTGGCAATTTCCACATCTTTCCTGCCCAATTCTTGATTAACCAGTAGCATTTGATTTACCATATCTAGTTGATTGTTTGTCATCCTTTGCATGTCATTTGTCTTTTCATCAAGTCTCATTGATATTTGTCTTTTATCTTCTTCAGCCATTGTCTTGTCTTCTTTAGCTTTCTTTTTATGTTCAACTACTTCATAGAGTCTCATAGATTGAATTTCTTGTTCTCTCTTTAGGTTTCTGATGTCCTCATTCAGTATGTTGTTTTTCTTCAGTAGTTCTTTTATGGCTTTGTCACTTTCTATAGAGTTCCCACTATCAAATAGTCCAGTAATTTCTTCTTCTTGATATTGTGTTTAATTTTGTTGAATAGAAATTTCTCTTCTTTTGCTTAAGGATTTCTTCAGTTCTCCTCTGGCTGCTTCAAGTTTTTGTAATGCAAGCTAAATGTCAATCTTCTGATTCTCTATAATTTTTCCCAACTTATAAACCTCCATCTTAAGATCTTTTTCTCACAAGTGGTTATACTTCTATAAGAGACCAGAGCTCTGATACCAATTGTTGGAATTATATTGGGAAAATGTGATACTGAGAGGGGGTGGGGGGGTGAATCAGATATCACTGATTTATCCATTTTATCACAAATGAAAACTTTCATAGCATAGACGTAAACTTCAACAATATAAAGAATCTAATAAGCTAAACATCATCCATGAAAATACTCATAACACAGTAATTTTGGTTACCCAGAAACCCTCAAAAGGTAAAATTG
This sequence comes from Chamaecyparis obtusa, assembly GCA_027943335.1. Lineage (NCBI taxonomy): Eukaryota > Viridiplantae > Streptophyta > Pinopsida > Cupressales > Cupressaceae > Chamaecyparis > Chamaecyparis obtusa. The sequence continues at coordinate 424,821 of BSBK01002096.1, forward strand.
GGGCGAGGATGACACCCACACATCTTCACTACTGCAGTATAAATTTTTCTTGTTTAGGCTACAAATTTTATCACAAAATATGATCTACCTTGTGAGAGGTCTACCATGTTAAGAGCTTTTAGAATTATACAATCTACCTTGCAAAAGGATTTAAGACTTACAACTAAGTAAGCACTCAGTAAAGAGATTTAATAAGGTCTGTCAAAACCACTCTATTAAGATATTTAAACTGATACAATTGTTAGAATGTCTCAATACCTGCTCCTTCGGTCTGCACTGTGATGCTGATTATAGATCTTCTCCTTCCAGTATAAGTTTGATCTCATCTATCAATTATGTATTTTCTCTATCCTTCACTGCTTTCCTCTATTCCACTCGGTCATTGAACTCTATCAGAATACTTCATTGATCTGAAGATATTCTCTTTGTTCTACTTCCTTCCACTCATAATTTTCATTCCTCTCCTTACATCATTTTAGGGTTCATATCTCATCTTATAGATAATTAACTTCCTCCAAGATTTGAGATCTACGATCTAGATTATCTCATTTTGCTGCTTAACCTTCTCTTAATGCTGATTGGTTCCATGTAATACATAGGGATCAATGATTACAAAATAGAAGCATAATCACCTTCGTGATTTCCTCAACAAACAATAAACAAAATATAGATGTTGGCCAAAATGGTTTACCTAAGTGTTTGTGCCATAACAAACATATTTGTCAATTTTGGCTTGCTCGACATTGGATATCTCTGGCACTCAACATTGTCTTCTTTACATAACTTGGCAAAAGCTGACTCGGCTAATACATAAGTACTCGATGACCACTATTTTACTCGGTAGTGACTACTGCTCAATAAATGTACATTATACATGACTCGGCCTATATATGATGACTCGGTCGCAGTGATGATCAACCAACATTACCTAGAAAATGACTAAGTGTAAGACACTAATAGACAACAAAACTATAGGGACCAACAGGTTGAGGTAGGGTTTGAAACCCTTGTAATTTTGCAATTTCTCCTTTTGGAAAGATTGTATTCTTTGTGTCTAGGATTGCTATGTGATTGATTTGAAATTGATTTCAGTTTTGATTTTGGGTGTGTTTGTGAAAATTGGATTAAATTGATGTTATATGGATCTGGTATTTCATTTTGGGTGTCTGAGAACCCTAGAATAAATCTTAATAAAATTAATATATCTTTTCTTTCAATATGTGACTAAAAGATTAATTTAGGTATTGCATGTACAATTGAAAATTAATATATGTTTTTTTTGTAGAAACCCTAATTTCCTTTTTGAAATAATCATTTAAAAAAATATATAATATTTGTGGGTTTACATGTATTTATGTCTATTAGGGTTGAAGGTTTAATTTTTAAAAATATATTTATGCTTTAGTACGACTGTTTATCCCAAGAATTTTTTGGTGATTTTGTTATATATATATATATATAAGAATTTTTTATTTTTAAAAAATAAAAACTATATAGGTTAGGGGGGGTAGGGGCTTAACCCCAACCCCCCCAATAGCTCCCATGGCAACCATGGGGTGGGGCCGTGACACCCCCCCATGCATTGTTTATTATTTTTAAAAAAATAAAATTTAATTTATTAAATTTGTTTATTATTATTTTTAAATAAAATTTAATTAAATTTGTTTTTAAATTTAAATATTGTTAATTTTAGATTAGTTTGTATGTTTAGTTAGTTTAATATTTAATTTATTTTAATTTTTAAATTAGATTATTTAATATTTAATTTATTTTTTGTAGATTATTTAATTTAATTTGATTTAGTTTAATTGTTTTTAAAATTGGTTTATTTTAAAGGGATTTTTAATAGTATTGCTTTGTACATTTGATTGAGATCAAAGGACTTTTTGTGGTTTGAATTTATTGTGTTGTTATACATATAGGTGTTTTATTTGTCGTTATGAATAGTGGAATATTGTGAGAATTGTTTAAATCAGAGGCTTTGGGATATGATTGTCATCCTTTTAGAGTTTTGTTTACGCTTTATCAGAGGATTATTTTAGTGATTTCATATTTATGGTTGCACATATATTTTAAGCATGTGTTGTTTAGGATGTTTTGATTTAGGGCCAATGTATGTGTCCTTGGAGATTTTTATGGACCGAGACTTGATTGTATTAGTGTTTTGGAACCTAGGTGGTTATTTATTGTTTGTGAGCCTAGGGGAGGTTAAATAGGCATTTTAGGGGAGTGGCTTACAATAGGGGTCCGGAGCCCAAAGAGGACAGTACCAGGGTAACCTATTGTAAGTTGTTTAATAAGTGATAACCTAATAATAAAATTTGGGGACAACATTAAATACAAGATTGATAATTGATGCCTCGCCCATGCCTTGAGTGCTTGTATAGGCTAAGGATGAGAATGGGATGATACCTAAAGAGTAGGTATGATTATAATTACTTGTCTTCATGAGAGGGTATTTTGGTTCCGCATGGGTCATGTTGAGGGTCCGGGGTCTAGAGTGGCCAGTCCAGGGTAACTCAACTTGATAGACGCTTGAGGGTCTGAGTTCTAGAGAGACTAGTCCAGGGTAACTCAATTAGTTGTCCATGTGATGACATTCCCATAGTATGTAGCCGAAGTCTCCTTTATAGTTTCTTCATTTGCCTTTGGTGGTGTATCCTTGTTGTCTCATTTTTACCTAGTGGTTTATTTTGTTTTATTTGGTGTTTTGGTACGTGTTGGTTATTTGATGTTTATTTATCTTTAGTTGTTGGTACCTTTGAGTTGGAAATCTTTTAGTACCTTTGAGTTAGAAATCTTGTAGTACCTTTTCTTAGTTATCTTTGTTTGGTTTTTTAGCCAATTGGGGTTTGTTGTTATCTCCTCAACACAGTGGCAGTGGACCTTTGGTTCCACGAGGTCAGGTGGTATTGTTATCTTTTACCATTTGAGATTCTAACGTTCCTGTAGCGGTGCTAGAGGATGCTTGTACATGCTACCTTCTTATTTTTCATTGGGGGCTTGTTCGTTCTTATCTTTGATGTTCATGGTTTTATGTTGTACCAGTGCTTCAAAATTGTACATATTATATTATATTTTGTATTCTATTATTGTGACATACCCTACAACTTGTGTAGAGGATGTTGTATCATTATGTATAACTTATGGTATAGGATGTACTTGTTATTCATATAAGTTAATTGCAATTATTCTTAATCTAATTATTTATTTTATTATACGTAATTCTACATCATGGGACCCTCGAGGATTGTTAACTATAATTGAGTTATGTATATGTACTTGTTTATATCTCATGGTTGTATTTCTTCTGCATTGTTATCATCATTGTTTGTAAACATTTAAGAAAAAAATAATTTTGTAAACATAGTGACTTGTATTAGATTAATTCTCCTAGGTTCTATGGCAGGGCATTAGAAGGTGATATGTTGAAGATTATTTTTTGTGATTATAGATGATGTTTTAGATATGCCTGTTGTAATACCCCAAAAATGGGCTATAAGTTCATTAACCTCCTACATCGACAATTCGAACGAAATCGACATCAAAGTCCTAACCTAAGGCACATCTAAACATCATCAAATCTAATTGATTATCCTAAATTTTGCATCAGGGAATATTCTTAGTAATATTCTTAATTATCTTAATTATCTTTAATTTAATGATTATTTGGCGATAAATCACATTTATCCTAAGTTTGATTAATTGAATATTTTCATATTTAATTAATTAGATTTAATATTTGCCACTTAATTATGTAATTAAATTTAATTCTATCTATTATTAATTGTATTATTTAATTTTGACAATAAATCAAAATTCCTATCTTTAATTGATTAAATTCTTATTTAATTAATTAAAGCATGTTGTCATTATTTAATAATATAATTTTTAATAAAAGTTTGAATAAATAGTTAATTAACCCATAAATTAATTATTTATTTTCAAAAATCAGTTGAGTTGAGGATAAATCACTTTATTTATTTATTTAATTCTTAATTATTATGCATATTCAAAAGAAACAGTTAAACTCCAAATCAGAAAATCAATGCAAGTTATTGACTTTTTGGAACTCAACATCCTTTTGGAGTTCAAAAAGTTGATCTAAACTCTAATTTGAGTTAAAAAGCTGTTTTTGCATGATTTTGAGAATTAACTATCTTTCATGATCAGATAACTCAAAAATCAAGATGAGTTAATTTGAGTGATTTATGGCTTTTATTCATGCACCTCCAAAGCCCTGGATTTCTATAAATTAAGGCTTTAGCTCTTCACAAATCATCTCATATTTTGCACAATCACGCTGGAGAATTGGAGACTGAGGAATCAACTTGCGAATTCAAAGCTTTGTGAGATCAATCTTATTTTTTTTTGCATTCATATTACATATCATTGTTAGATTCATAGCATATCAATTTTCAATAGCATTCATAGCATATCAATTTCATTTAGCATAGATTTCATATCAGTTTTTACAATTATTATTGCATAGAAAAATCCAAAAAATAGCTTAATTGCATTTATTCCATATCCATCTTTTGCATTCAAATCCTTCATTTAGGTGTCGTCTAGGTCACTGATCTTGATTACAATCTGAGAACATTAATCTCGCACCTATTAGAAGGCAGTAAATCGCTTGGTTAGATAGCTTTCAATTTTGCATGATTTTGATTATAGCTAACCTCTAATGTTTTACTGAGTGTTGTGTCTACAGATCAGGTATAATTTTCACACACACATTTCTGGCGCCCACCGTGGGGCAACCCACCTTTGCATGCTGGTTTTGATTTTTTTTTGGAGCTAAAACCCTAAAGTTTCAAAGATTTAATTTTATCTCCCAAACGGCTTGGAATTTTGATTTGAAATTTTTTTTGTAGGTTGGTGACATGTCATGGAAGCTACAGTAAAAAATTTAGAATTTTCTGAGATGTTTTGAATTTTTAATAATTTTTTTCTTGAAATTTTGGAAAAAATTAATATCTGACGCAAATCAGCATATTTTTCGAAAATTTTTATATTTTCGGAAAGCTCTTTAAATTATACGGGGGGTCCATTCTTTGTGTTTTAAATTTGGACATGATATCATAGCTCAAATAGTCAATTTACAAAAACTGGTCTGTTTTGATAAAATGGGTCTCTAGGGCACAAATGAAGAGGTTTTTCTAAAATTTTTGCATTTTTGGAAAGCTCTCTATTTTTTAGCAGGGGTCTCTATTCTGAATTTCTATTTTTGTGGCCAAAATCATATCAAAAAAATTAGATCTTGTTGACTAGGTCAAATGCAAAAAAAAAAATAAAGTTTTGTGATGGGTATGCACTTATTTTTTTACATGGTTCAATGAATGATATGAGTTGTCATTTGGGTTGATTGCTGGTTATTATTACTGATAATAATTGATTTTTAGAGCTAACCCTATGGTTTTCATAAGTTGAATATATTTTGCATATCTTGTTTGCTTGTTTGCTTGTTGGAGAGTTCGTCACTTGCTTGCATGGAAAAGCTCAACAAAAATTGCTAAAAATCAAGTAAAATCTACTAAGCGCGTTGCAAGGATCCCAGGTATTCTCCTTCATCTAATAATATTTTGATTTGGGACTTAAAATAAATCTCTTATGTGTCAAGCTTGTGTGCATCTTTTCATGCTTTTGATCTATTTCTACACACTTGCATAATTGATACTAGGTTGTGAACCCTTAAGCATTCATTAAGTAGTCTTAGAATACTTGTGATTGATCTTGATTGCTATCTTGGGTTATTGGACTCGCTAATCCGCCGGCCCCTCATTTCCGCCCCGTGGTTGCAATCTCAGCGCCATAAAGGGGAGGGGTCAACAGGACAGAAGCGTTAAATGTTCCACTTGGCAACCCTTTTGTGCTTTTAGGAACTCCCTTGTTTTCTAAGTTGTGGACTCATTTTTAGGTTGTGTGAGGTGTTAAGTGTTCCACCTTGTGGACTCATCTCATATTCGCTTTAAACGTTAAGTGTTCCTCTTTCTACTTTTTGGATGCTTTTGGTAGATTTGCTTTCGGAACATATATCTGTGCTCACATAGTAATTAGGCCCTATGAACACTATTCGTGATTCTTGAAAGATTGGATTCCCAGCGAAATCCTTCTTGATGACAGAATCCTTGTAGGTAGGGAGGATACTTAGTGTGTTTCACATTCAACTTGGTTAGTGAGTCTTCTCTTATTGATCGACACATTCTCTCTCTGGAGAGGTTGATAGATCATGTGGGGTTGATATCATGAGCTTTGGTGAATCAAAATTGGTTAGTGCGTCTTCTCTTATTGATTGATACATTCTCTCCCCGGAGAGGTTGATAGATCACGTGGAGTTGATATCACAGACCTTGGTGGAACAAAACTTTGTCTTAGCGTGTTGGATTAATCTGCTTGCTTTGTTTGGGTTAAAAGTGAAGAGGTGTCAAAACCTTGAATCTGGAGCCAAGTCCCCTTGTGGTATACTATTGTGAGTCATCTTTAGAGAGGGTTAACCGTAGCGGACAATCCCTTCACAGGGCAAACTGCATTGACGGAACCTCAAGCGGTAATAGCCATTTTCGCCATGGTAGTGACAACCGCTATATAAATGTCCTTGTGGAAGAAATCTCCACGGGTATGGTTCATTGTTGGGTTGTCAGATCTCCCTAGCAGCTCTTGAAGATTAAGTTCTCGGACTGTGTCAAAACCCTGGTGCGCCGGGATTGGAGTTCACCCCTTTGAATCATAAAAGTTGCAGAGTCAAACCATTACTAAAAACCTTAGAGAGGCCAATTTTTCATTCTTAGGTATATGTGTGTTATTGCAAAAAATTTTCAGAACATACACAATTAGTACTCTCAGGGATTAGCACAATTTGGTCACTTGATTGTTCATGTGCAAGGTTGCTTTTGCCCTTGTTCATTGTTTTCAGACGTGCTTGGAATCACTTGCTTGCTATTCTGCGTGCTTATTTATCTACTTGGCTATTAAAAATGATCAAATCTGGTATAACTTTCAAAATCTGGACAATACAATTTGCAAACAATCCAAAACTGAAGACCTTACATTTTGCAAAAATTGACGTAAAATCTTTTCTGGAGTCAAAAGTCATTTCAGGAAGTCAAAAGTCGTACGAGTTTTGTCAAGTGTCATTTCAGTATTACCCAACTGTCGTATGAGTTTAGCAACTATCATTTCATAGACTACCCAGTGTCGTATGAGTCTGCAGAGTGTCGTTTGGAAAAATTTGAGAAAGTTGTCAGAAATTGTCAAATTGCAAGATATCCAATGTTTCCAGCCTAGTTCCAGAATCTGTCAAAAATATCATTGTGTCAAGAACAAATCAGTAGCTATTGAGAATCAGTACACATGTCTCAAAGAATCAGTAAACAAGAGGAAGAAGCTCTGATCGCCACTATAATGAAACAGATACATGCTATGCAAGTCCAGCTTGACAAACTTGAGAAAGAGAAGGAATCTAAAAAGTTCTCCATGGAATCTTTATACTCTTTTCCATTTGATAAAGATTTGTACATGTCACCATGCCCCCGGAAAAAAATTGAGCAATATGATACCTCTTCCACGGAGAGTGACACATCTAGCTTTGGAGACTATGATGACTATGATGACAGACAATGTAATGATACCTATGAAACCTCTGTTCCTAAGAGTCCTCCTCATCGTTCATTCCTACTTACTACAAAGGGGCCGTCACATTGGATAGATCGTGATGGTGATCCATATGATTCTGATTTTGAAAGAGATTTTGATGGCTTTTGTGGACAATACCTTGATGATGATCCATCTACTACTGCTGAGGACTATAAAATACATCGTGCTAGCTTGAAACGTCAATACTATAAGGATCTCTCCTCTAAGAACTCTCAGGCTAAAAATAAAGATTACACTCTCAAGCAAGATCATGTTAATGTTGGACCTTTGTCTTGTGATGGTTCCCTTCCATCCCCTACTTCCTCCAATACCCATACATTTCCTAAAGCTTCTGAGTCTTTCAAATCTTTCACAGAACCTTCATCTGACACAAGCCCTGATATTTTTCATGTGATTCCCTGTAGTTATCCTCTAGGGCTACCTCTTAAAGAAACTCAAGCTAACCTTCACTTGGCTGCAAATACTTTCAATAATGATAAACCTATAGAGCCTAAGCCTTCATATGCTATAATCCCTACTTCAGCTAGTCCTCCACCATCTCTTCCAAAGTCATCCATACAATCCCAACATGCTTCCTTGTCCTTAGAAGTGGCTCCATGTCAAGAGGACTCTAAAAATGATAAAGAGAAGAACATAAAGAAAGATCAAGATCAAGAACCCTCCATGTCATCCACTCCTTTTCCCGATGTCTCTTATCCACTTCATGGTTCTTTTGATCCTATACACCCTTTTACATGCATTCCACCATGTCTTAAGTCTTCTCTTAAGCAAGATCAGGCTACTACTTACACTAATGAGCTTATTGACAATCAAAATGACCTTACTACACTTGCACTTTCCAAAGATGATACTTCCATTAAGGTTGGTAAAAATAGTGTTCCTTCCAATGTCAAGCCTATTGAAAATCAAAAGAAAAATTATGCACTTGTGCTATCCAAAGATCCTTGTCAAGATCAAAGTCTTCCATCTTCTTATTCTACCACTCCATGTTCACTTCCACTTTCTACTCTTCCTAAGTCTTTGCAAGCTTTGAAAAATCCTATCAAAGAAGGTGCTCATATTCAAGATGTCCATGATTCTATTGAAAATTCTAATGCTCACTCTAAAGATGTTGATATCCTTGGTTGTCATATAGACGCTGATGAACTTATTGATTATCCTTTTGCATCTTCCACTTCCATCCTTGGACCTCTTCCACCACTACAAAGATCTTCATGCATTCCTTCCATCTTGGGTCCTTATGTCCCTTCACTTTCCCCTCCTAACTTTCCTAATTCACCATCCATCTTGGGTCCTTACATACCTCCATCTCCTATCTTTCCTCAAGATCAACATAGATGCATACCCTTGAATCTTTTTCATCCACCCACCCATCTAGACCAGTCGTATCCTCCCTCTTCCACAAATCCCAAGTCTTTTGGAAGTAACTTGAATGTTCAATACAAGAAAAAGAAGCAATACAAGAATCCATCAAAAAAAGAATATCACCATGTCTCCTCTCATAGACATGGAAGCATAAAGTCAAAAGAGATATCTAAGAAAAAAACTACAAGACAAGTATGGGTTCCAAAATCCATCATTGAAGATATTATCTCTAAATCATCAAAAGGAAATAAAAAGCCTACGACTATATGGATTCCAAAGTCTCTCTTGAAAGAGTCTGGTGTTGAACAAAAAGTGAAATTGACATTCAAGCTTCCAAAGGCTTCCACTACATCTCCTTCCAAAAATATTCTTTCATTTCATGCGCGCAAACCTCAACCTCTGCTATCCATTCGCCATATTCCTTCACGTATTCCTTCATTCACGATTCCTCCATCCTCTCACCACCCTTCAAGGTATGTGTTGACGTTGATCTTGCCTTCCTTTCCACCTACCCTTTTACAATCCTTCCATGCATTAACCTTCTACCTTCTATCCTTTTTCCTCATTTGCCTATTCCTCCTATCTTCCAACCTCACTCGCTTTGCATAAAACCTTATCCTCCATTTTTCTCTTTCATCTCCCTTTCCCTATCAGCATCTTTGAGCATGTTATTTTGAATCCTTGGCATATCATGGTTTATCCTTTCAAGGAGCATTATCTAAAAAGCTTGCCTTCTTCCAAAAAAATAAAATAAAATAAAATGAAAAAATAAAAAAAATTGAAAATGTGCCTTGGTGAAAACCTGGAAACAGGCACCTTGGTAGCAAAAGTAAAGAGAAATAAATTCATCCTATGGTGAAAACCACTTCCTTGTGGCACCTTGGATAAGTACCATGATGAAAACTTGGCAATCAGGCATCATGCGTAGTTCTTCTACATATTTCATCCATTCCATCTTCTCTCTTTGATCTTGACAATGTTGATCTATACACGAACATTTGGCTATTTTGTGAGCTATCTTACGGTGATCTTGCTTTCATTCCTTCCATGTTTAGCCTTCATATCCATCTTCCTCCATTCATTTTCGCCTATCGCTATCATTTTTCCCGTTGGTCTTGATTTAATAAAAAAAAGAAAGAAAGAGTAAAACACGGTGCTATGAAGCCTCTTGACATGCCTCCTCCTTTGGACTGCATCCTGTCCTTCTTTGGCATTACACTTTTGTGACTTATCCTATGCTAGCCTTGTACTACTTATCCAAATGTGCTTTACATGACAATTTTTCCCTAGCTTGGGTATTCTTGAGGAGTTTCCCCTTGAGGATTTCTTCCCTTCATTTTCCTTCATTCTCTTATCTTCCATCTCTTCCACTAGCTTGCCAATCTCTCTTGTTCTCCACCTTGCTAGACATTGGGACTGCACGATATGATCTTGCTTGGGAGTTTGCAATGGAAAAAGATGCTATCAAGTATATCAAGTATCAGAACAATTATCAGAATCATTATCAAAATCAGTATCAAAACTAGTATCAGAACAAGTATCACAATGAGTTTCAGAACAAGTATCAAAATCAGTATCAGAACTAGTATCAAAACCAGTATCAAAATCAGTATCAAAATCAGTATCAGAACAAGTATCATAATGCCTACAGGGGCTACACCTTTCACTTTAGTTTATGGGTCTGAAGCGGTACTGCCTATTGAGGTTGAAATCCCATCACTCAGGATCAAAATGCATGGACTTGTCACTGATGAAGACTATAGAGTGTCGAGGTTACAAGAACTTGAACTACTAGATGAGTGCAGACAAGCAGTGTATGATCATCTCAGAGTGTATCAGAAAAGAATTTCTAGAGGCTACAACAAGAAAGTCAGACATAGAGAATTTCAGGTTGGTGATCTAGTGTTGAGAGAAAATCCTAAAAATCAATCACATCGAGAATGCAAGGGGAAGTTCGAACCCAACTGGCTGGGTCCCTTTGTAATCATTGCTACTTTTGGCTCTGGTGCCTATCAACTCTCAACAACTGAAGGAGAACAGCTCCGAGAACCAATCAACGTTCTCCATCTAAAGAAATTCTATGCCTAAGGCATTCAGTGCTTGGTAAATGTCCTGAAAAAAATCTTAAAAATCAGAAAAAGTCCTGAAAAAATGAACATCTTGGTGAAAACCTAGCAATAGGCGCCTTGATGATTCACAAAAAAATCAAAAAATATCAAAAGTACAAAAAAATTGAAAAAATGAAAAATACAAAAAAATGAAAAAAGAAAAAAAAAAAAGTGCCTTGGTGAAAACCTGGAAATAGGCACCTCGGTAGCCAAAAATAGAATCTCTACCAAGATGGTGAAAACTCGGCAAACGGGCACCACTTGTTCCAAAATGCTCCATCTATCAGCACAATCTTGGTCTTTCCCAGCTTTCAGTCTTGCTTTAGTTTGTACATATCTCCCGGTTTGTTCCTGCATTTCCAGTTTTCAATAAGTCGGCCTGTACACCAACCAGCTCAAGCGTTTGCATCCTATCAATGTTCACATTTGGGGGCAATCAATGTCATATCCTATGGTCTCCCATGTATCTTAGATGTGTCATATCCATTCAGAGTCCTTTGAAGCTTCAAGTTGAGTCAGTCAGTCAGTCTCGTCTCCAGAAAGGATTTTGCATCAACAACAATCAAACATCAAAACTCAACTGAAAACAATCTGTGCTTTTCATGCTTTTATCTCCTTGTATGCTTACTGATTCGCATTGAGATTTTTGCATATTGTGTCCCTTCGAGCTCTTCAATGATGTCCTTTACAGGATTTAGAGAGTGATGACTGGGGGCATAATTTTTTCTTTGTCTTCTGCTTGTATGTGAAAATCTAACAGCTTTGGAAATTCTGGATTGAAATGGTGTCCGACTGTAAGAGCCTCTATCTCGAATTGGATGGCCATGCGTACCTCGACCATTGATACCCGAAAAATTCAAGGAAGTTTGATCTAACTATTGTCTTTTTGAGTAAGTTCTTTCTCCTACTGTGGAATGCAATCTTGCCTAAGGATGTGAACGATAAAGGGTCACTACGGGTAATTCACATTGGATTTAGAATGATCTCTTGACTGTTTGATGTGTTTGTAACGCAAGGCGTACTCAGGTCATCACGACGTGTATGTTTTGATGCTTGTACAAATTGCTATATCAAAATGGACATGATATTCAGGTCATCCTGGCGTTTGTGCCTTGATGCTTATATCTAATCCGACATTCAACAACTAAAATCAATATTCATATGTCCATGGTTGTTTGACCAGTGGGTGTTGTATTGATTCTTGCACATACAAATCGATATTCATATGTCTATGGTTTCATGGCTAGTGGGCATTGTATTGATTTATCCGGTTACCTAAAAAGTTCAATGATGATAACAAATCGACACATGATCAGTGACTAGGTCCTAGGTCTTAGGTTGCATTTCATTTTGCATGTCTCATTGCATGATCTCACAATGATTAAACGAACTTCAATGCTTAAATGATTCTTCAAATCGCATCTTCAAGTCTAACAAGAGCTGAATCTCACACGAAGGTTCCTCCAATGAAATAGCAAGTAGAATCCTTTTTCGGGATCAAAATTCAAATCTGAGATCATTCATATTATTAACTACTTGCATATTCGACCTTCAATCATCACAGAAATCTAGTATTCAACTTAACTGATTATCTTACATCAAACTATCAAAATTTCAACTTGGTCAACCATGGTCAACTCATGGTCAAACCTAATCAAATTCGGTCTTCAGGACCTCCAAACGATGCAGAATGCATTCTCGGACGTATATAACCACTTCTCAAATCAATTAACATGCTTCTAAACTATAACACTGACTTTTCTTGTCAGATTTCAATTTTAATCCCGAAGGGGGCATGGTATTGCACATCATTCAAAGTCTGTAAATCAAATTCTATCGATCAAATCTATCAATATCTTTCATCAGTGATCAAGATAACAATCACGTCTAGTCACTGATTCATCAAAAGTCCTCATCGCTCGGGGCAAATCTATCATCACTTGGGGCATATCAGATTCATCAAGATCCATATCAATCTGATATTTTCTTAATCTTGTAAACTGTATCAATTTTTGCAACCATCGGATCATAGTGTTCTTTCCTTGGTTCTTCGGCAACTGAAGGATTCAGATGTGATACTTGCTAGTTCTGCTAAGACAATCGAGTCTAGAACGGGTCACTCACTTCTTATCAATCCTAAGGTTCAGAATCAGGCATTTTGACACTTTTTCGCAATCATAGGTTCATTTGCTGCTACAGTGAACATTATCTTTGGTCATTCAAGACCTATTATCTCCATCTCAATTCAATATCAATCAACTCCTATCTCAATATCTTTCAATTGGTTTCTATCTTGAGATCGGTTTATCTTTTGAATCAGTTTCATATCTTTATCAAACATAGACTATCTTTGAACCACTGCGCTTCGCACAGTAATTCAAAGAGGGGCAAAATGTAATACCCCAAAAATGGGCTATAAGTTCATTAACCTCCTACATCGACAATTCGAACGAAATCGACATCAAAGTCCTAACCTAAGGCACATCTAAACATCATCAAATCTAATTGATTATCCTAAATTTTGCATCAGGGAATATTCTTAGTAATATTCTTAATTATCTTAATTATCTTTAATTTAATGATTATTTGGCGATAAATCACATTTATCCTAAGTTTGATTAATTGAATATTTTCATATTTAATTAATTAGATTTAATATTTGCCACTTAATTATGTAATTAAATTTAATTCTATCTATTATTAATTGTATTATTTAATTTTGACAATAAATCAAAATTCCTATCTTTAATTGATTAAATTCTTATTTAATTAATTAAAGCATGTTGTCATTATTTAATAATATAATTTTTAATAAAAGTTTGAATAAATAGTTAATTAACCCATAAATTAATTATTTATTTTCAAAAATCAGTTGAGTTGAGGATAAATCACTTTATTTATTTATTTAATTCTTAATTATTATGCATATTCAAAAGAAACAGTTAAACTCCAAATCAGAAAATCAATGCAAGTTATTGACTTTTTGGAACTCAACATCCTTTTGGAGTTCAAAAAGCTGATCTAAACTCTAATTTGAGTTAAAAAGCTGTTTTTGCATGATTTTGAGAATTAACTATCTTTCATGATCAGATAACTCAAAAATCAAGATGAGTTAATTTGAGTGATTTATGGCTTTTATTCATGCACCTCCAAAGCCCTGGATTTCTATAAATTAAGGCTTTAGCTCTTCACAAATCATCTCATATTTTGCACAATCACGCTGGAGAATTGGAGACTGAGGAATCAACTTGCGAATTCAAAGCTTTGTGAGATCAATCTTATTTTTTTTTGCATTCATATTACATATCATTGTTAGATTCATAGCATATCAATTTTCAATAGCATTCATAGCATATCAATTTCATTTAGCATAGATTTCATATCAGTTTTTACAATTATTATTGCATAGAAAAATCCAAAAAATAGCTTAATTGCATTTATTCCATATCCATCTTTTGCATTCAAATCCTTCATTTAGGTGTCGTCTAGGTCACTGATCTTGATTACAATCTGAGAACATTAATCTCGCACCTATTAGAAGGCAGTAAATCGCTTGGTTAGATAGCTTTCAATTTTGCATGATTTTGATTATAGCTAACCTCTAATGTTTTACTGAGTGTTGTGTCTACAGATCAGGTATAATTTTCACACACACACCTGTAGTTGATTCTGGTCAACTTATAGAGGTTCACATAATAATTTGAGTGATATGATTGATTTATCAGGTATCAATATTTCAGTATTCCTATGTCAGAGGTTGAGTTATTTCTTCGGTGAGGATCGATGTGGTTGATTGAGTTGATGTGAAGTTGGTGGAAATGTTGGGATTCATTTTTGTTTCCTCAACTGGTGTTGTTTATGATTCAGAGTTCAATAAGTTATATTTTTAGTGTGATAGAGTTTTGTGTTCATTATTGTTGATGATGAGTAGAAAGATAAATTTAGATTTTGAGATCGAGTTGATGTGAAGGTTCAAGTAGTTATTCTTGCTACTTTATGGTGTTCTTGTATTTTTTTATGACCATGTTGCTGGTTCGCATTGATCATGTTGATCACATTTGGTGATTAACTAGTGTGTTTGTGTTTCTTCATTTAGGTCCTAGCCAACTTGTCGAAGTAACATGTTACAATTCTTGGTATGAATTTGGTGAAGCTTTTGCATGTTTAAGGATGATTTTTTATATCCTATCTAAGTCTTGGTTGACTTAATTTGGATCAAATTATTGTTTGATCTTATTGTTCATATCGTTTATGTGTATTGGTCCTAGCCGATCTTGTTGTTGTTTATTCATTGTAATATGTATAAATGGAAAATCATTTGATGATTGTTGTACGTATGTGAAGATAGAGAAGAGGAAAAGGATGTTTGTATTCTGCAACTAAGGCATAAATTGTGCTTCATTGGAACTGTAGTGGCATAGAAGATATTGTGTGAGTTCAGTCATTTTGGATAGTTTTTCCACTCGTGAATATTGTAATCGGAGATTGATCAGTGAACCCAACTAAGGGCCAGATCGGTGTATTGTGAGCAACGAACTCTAGGTAGTGGTTATGTGAATGCACGTGCATGTGCATTCCCCCTTTTTTTTCATTTTCTCTAAACTAGGAAGTAATTTTAACAAAGTACATCTATCTAGTGGGTTTGAATCCCATCGGGGTTTTCCCTTAATCGGGTTTCCTCGAAAATAAATTTGGTGTTTTGTGTTATGTGTTATGGATATTGCATTATTTTTTATAGTTGAGATCATTGATTGGTTTAATTAATTTAATTTTTTAATTTTTAGTAAACAACTGATTCACCCCCCGCCCTCCCAGTTGTGCTTGCCTCCTTTTGGGCCTAACAATTGGTATCAGAGCTAAGTCCTTGTGAAGAAGCTTAATCACTTGAAGGAGACCTGACATGGAAATCATAAGGAAATAAGTGCCTAAGTTTTATAGAAGAACCTACCTAATATGGAAGGATTGGATGACTACTTATCTAATATGCATGAGAGATGAGTATTGGGATATTACAGAGAAGCCTTACACCATTCCTAATGACTTGTCTCAGGCCAATGTTGATGAAAATAAAAAGTTCAAGGACAAAATGTTAGCAAGGAAAGCTTTGATCAGTTCCTTGTCAGACACATAGTATTCTCACATCTATGGATTGAGGACAATGCATGAGGTATGGATTAAATTAGAAACTATTTATGAAGGTGACAAGTATGTTAAGAAAGTTAAGTTAAAAGGACTTAAAGGAAAGTGTGGAGATATGAAGATGAGTGAAAGAGAAACTGTCTCATCCTATATGTAGAGAGTAAACAATTTGGTTTGTTCAATCGGATGTGTTGGTGGTACCTTGACTGATGATGAAGTTGTAAGAAAAATTCTGAGATCTTTTCCCACATGTTATAATGAGAAGGTTGCAGCTATTGAGGAATTGATAACTATAAGAGATATTTCAAGAGAAGCTTTGGCTAGTCAACTTTGTGCCTATGAGATGAATGCTCTTAGTAAGAAACTTTCAAAGGTTGAAAATACATTCAAAGCTAGTGTAACTAAGTATGATAAGGGAGAGAGTTTTTCTAAAGACAACTTCAACCACTACGCTAACAAATGGGAAGAGATCATGGAAGAGGAAATGAATATTGATGAATTTGAAGCCTTGGTTGCAAAAATATTACCTAAGGGCTCCAGTAAGTATGAAGGAAAGTTTCCTTTGATATGATTTAACTAAGATTGGTCACATTTCATCTAGATTTCCTAATAAAGCTTCAAAGGAACCTAAGATCAGATATAAGAAATTTCATCCTAAGGGTCATAAAAAATTTTATGTTGAAGGTGTGACTAATGATGAATTTGATGCTAGTGAAGAAGAGATTGTGTTTATTACTATTAAATAAGATAATCCTAAAGATGAGAAAGATTTAGTTTTGCATGTTGATAAAATAAATAAATGGGTCATTCATAGTGTATGTTCACATCACATGAATGGTGACAAAAATAATTTTATGAAGCTTGAAGCAATGAAGACTATGATGGTGGTGTTGTTAGATTCAGTTATAAAAGTCCTTGTTGCATTAAGGGAAAATGATAGATCACTCTTGATGGAAAGAATAGTATTGATGATGTCTTGTATGTTGAAGGTTTAAGACATAACTTGTTACTGGATAAGGGGTACCGATTGGAATTCATGGAAGGAAAGTGAAAAATCATTGGAATCATAGAAAATCTAATTGCATCTAATACACAAATTGTTGGTAATCTGTTTCATTTAAAAAATACTGAGAATAAGTTATTGGTTGCTAAGTTTGATGACAATTGGTTGTGGCATAGAAGATTTTTTCATGTGAACTTTGAAAATATGGTGAAGGTTAGCGCTACTAATTTTGCAATAGATTTGCCTAACCTGATGAAGCCTAACAATATGGGCAAAGAGTGTCAATTGGGTAAGCTGACTAGACCTAATTTTAAGAATGAGATATATTCTTCAAATGGATTGCTAGATTTGGTACATACTAATTTGTGTGGTCCTATTAAGACAAGAATGTATTATGGAGATAGATACTTTGTGATATTTATTGATGACTATTAAAGGATGACTTGGGTTACATTTTTGAAAGAGAAATCAAAAACCTTTTAGAAGCTTTAGATATTCAAGATAATGGTTGAAATAGATTCTGGACAAAGATTGAGGTTCCTAAGATCAGTTAGAAGTGGAGAATTCACTTCCAATGAGTTTTATGCTTTTTATGAAGAACATAAGATAAAGAGGCATACTTTTTCTCTGTGAACCCCAACATGCCTTATCACCAAATACAAATACTTTAAACAAAATAATATTTTTCTTGTTCTATCTTTTGGCTTTTCATATCCCATCATTGTTCACCATTTGTTTCATGTTACTTTCATCCCCCTTGTGGATATCTATCCACTAGAATTCAATGTATGCCTCCACCTTCTCCTCCACTCCCTATTATTGAAAAATTTGAATTCATTTATCTCTATTCATAGTTTCTCTATTTATAAATATTTTTATTGATTTTGTATACTAGACACTCTTATGTCCATGACCCATGATAACTATAAATCCACTATCTAAAACATGATCTCTTCTTCAACCCAATCAAATACTATGCATAGAAATTCCTCATGTGCAAAATATTCCTATAGGATCAAGTTTATCTATATATGATGGAAGTAAATGAGCTACTCATTTCCCCTTCCTCACATTTATCTCCACCTTTAGTTAATGTTCATCTTTCTCATCTAAACTCATTTCAAATTTCATCTTTTCAACTTCTCCTTCCCCACTTTGTACCATCTCTAGGTACTCATCATATGCATCCACATGCTCAAATTTCGCTTTCCCATGAGTGTTCTTTCATATCACATACACCACCAAATTCATGCCCTCTAAAGGACATACCTTTGCTACTTCTTCCTTAAGATTGATAATTAGTTCCTACATATGCCATGTTATGAGGGTGACTTCTTCCACATAATGTTGTTTCTCAAGTAATGGTTTTTCATCTTCTACTTTTTATCACTAATTTCCTTGTGATTTACAAAGAACATTCATCCTTTTTTACAATCCCCACATTTTCATCTTATCTTCTTTTTTCAATCTAACAATTATTTTTTTGTAAAAGATAGTTTCATCGAAATTGACAAGGATTCTCTAATTATGATATTGCTATCAAGATTCAACTGTGTAGTTTTTACGTCAAACTCATTGATCCATGTTTCATGAGTAGTGGTTCACAAAAAACCATCTCTCATGAGAATGAATGGTATAATTAGGTAGAATTAGATGCAATTAGTGTTAATTCTACCATTCATTCTCATCAAAGATGGGTTCTTGTGAACCAGTACCCATGAAACATGGGCTAATGGGCTTGACTAAATAATACAAAGTTGAGTCTTGATAGAATTACCATAGTTAGATGCAATGAGTTTAAAGTATACCATTAATTATCATGAGAGATGGGTTATTGTGAAGCACTACTCATGAAACGGGTCAATGAGTTTGATTGAAAAACTACACAGTTGAATCTTGATAGAAATATCATAATTTGACTTGTTGTGGAAAATATCTCCTACTTATAAAGATTTGTCTAACCATTATTATGGTAGTCATTATGGATCACTCTAACTCATACATTAGTTATATATTATTATATAAATTTTTAAATAATTCAAGCTAACTCTTATACCCATGTAAACACACCAATATCCACAAACTACTTATTTGGATGAATTGGAAACACCTCTACCCAATACTTTTGAATTGGATATGTAGAATTTATAAATACCCTCTACTCACTATCCACTTAATTAAGTATGTTCCCTCTTCTATATACCTAATTAGTACACTTTTTTTGCAGATATACCACACACACATGCAAGATAATCCAACTATAATATCATTTATCATAATCAAGTATAGGAACAAATGAAAAATCATTCCTTAAAACTAATAAATGATCACACTAATGAATTTCAACTAACCAATATTAATGTGTGCAACAAATCACTTTCATGATAACACAATACTTTTTTCACCAATGGATTTTAAATTTATTCAATTTACAAAATAAACTTGAATGAATCTTATAGAAAATTTGATAGTTTTTCATAGAGATTACAACACAACCTTCATACATGAATGCCAAACAACCTTCTTCCTTAGGATTGATAATTAGTGCCTCCATATGCCACATTATGAGGATGATCTATTCTTTTACATCATGTTGCTACTCAAGTAATGGTTTTTCATCTTCAATGTTTTCTCTTAAATTTCCTTGTGATTTACAAAGAACATCCATCCTTTCTTACAATTTCCCACATTTCCAGCTTGTTGTCTCTTTCCAATTTGACAATTGTTTTTTTTGTAAAAGAACCTTCATCCATGAATACAATACAACCTTCTTCCTGAGGATTGATAATTAGTGCCTTTGTATGCCTCGTTATGAGAAAGACTTCTTTTACATCATGTTGTTGCGCAAGTAATGGTTTTTCATCTTCTATTTTTTATCTCTAATTTGATTGTGATGTACACATTAAAACCATCCTTTCTTACAATTCCCCACATTTTCATCTTATCGTCTTTGCCTAATCTAATAATTGTTTTGTTTGTAAAAGATAACTTCTTCGGTCTTGGCAAGAATCATCTAATTATGATATTGTTATCAAGATTCAACTATGTAGTTTTGTAGTCAAACTCATTAATTCATGTTCCGTGAGTAGTGGTTAAAAAAAAACCATCTCTCATGAGAATGAATGTGATGTAGGAGCATCCTAGGATTCTTGGCAATCCTATATCAACTAAAAATATGTTTGTCTTTGAAGGTAGATTGTTAGTTTTGATCTTGGTTTGGTGGAGTTCTTGCTCGGTTTGGGAGACTGGTTGATCAGTTTCTATGGTTAGTGGGGTGCTCGGTCTCTGAAGAATGCTTGGTAACTGAAGGCATCGGTTCAATGGTGCTCAATAATAATTGTGTTCCTTGATCATGCCTGACATGGTCGGTCGACTAGTGCTCGGTTATTTCTTCTATTGCTCGGTGTTCTTGCTTATCGACTAGATTGTTTTGGATAGATCAACCTGGCTGACTGGTGCATTTAATTTGGGTCATGCTCCTTGAGTTATGGATTGACCGTTGGACATGTGGGGACCTAGATCTAGTGCGTTTCATTCTTCTATGCAGATCTAATGACCGTTTGGGGCCATCTTTGAGAGTTTATTTATTTTGTAAGGCTATGTGAGAGCTGATTGATGTTTTGCATTTAATATTTATTTATAGAGATTTATTGTTTCATCAACCGACTTGTGACTGGGAATCAATATTTATAAGATTCTTGGGTAGTTTTTTAGGGATGAGATGAGGGGATTGGAAGGTTAGTAGCCTATGAGCTTAGGAGCAAGAAGATTGCTTGGAAGTTTGAGTAAAAGTTTAGATCTTTCCTGGGTGCCTACTAGTGTGCTGCCTATTGCAGACCTGGACTAGCTGGATGCTGATGTTGGGGAAAAGATTTGGATCCTACGAGATCTTGTAGTTTGTTATTTGCATTGTAATTGGCCATAACTAGGAAGGCCTTACAGGCTGACACATTGCATGTCATCGGTGTTTTCATGAATATAGACTTCTATTTCATCACAGATCTATTGTTGTTACTGTGTATTTCTGCTTCATATTGGTTTGGCTACAAGGTCGGTCAGTCCTTAATTGGATCCACCCACCTTGACTACATTAGGTGGTATCAGAGTGAAGTTTGTTCCTGTTTGAGCAAAGTTTGTTCCTATTTGAGTGAAGTTTGTTCCTATTGGAGCCGAGTGGATCTTGTGTATCTAGATCTTGATTTGAAGATGCCTTCGAGGAGAAATTGTGAGATCTCTAAAGAAGAGGAAGCTACTGGAGAATTCAGTATTGATGATTTTAGGGCTTTGCAGAAACAAGTGCAAGATCTACAAGAGGAATTGAGAAAGAAGAAGCCTACCTTGAAAGAGGATAGTGATGATGAATTTGAGGAAGATCATTTTGAAGAAGTTGTAGAAGAAGCTAGAGATTCTGAGGAGAATCAAATTCTGAAAGTTATGTCTAAGATTGGAAAGAGACCTAAGATTGAAGTTTCTACATTTGCTGGAAGCCTTAGGCCTGAATAATTAATTAATTTGATCGATGAGATTGATGAATACTTTGAGTATGAATAAATAGAAGATCCTGATAGGGTTAGATTTGCAAAGACTAAATTGAAAGGTCATGCAAATATTTGGTGGAGAGAAGTTTAGTCGGAAAGAGGTAGAAGAGGAAAATAAAAGATCACTAAGTGGAACTGAATGGTTGACAAGTTGAAGAAGCAATTCATTCTGGTGGATTATGAATTGGACATGTTTAAGAAGATGCAAGCTTTGAAGTAGACTAATAAATTGGTATAGAAGTATACCGAGGAGTTTTATAGAATCCATATTAGGACTGGTCATTCTGAAGCTGATAAGGAGAAGATTGCTAGGTATGTCTATGGTTTGAGACCTAGTATTCAGGAAGAGTTACTTACTGTGTGGATGAAAATAATCGGTGATGCTTATCAAATGGCATTGAAGATTGAAGATAAGTTGAATAGGAAGTATGAAGGAAAACAAAATAGTAGGAACTGAGGTGGTAAAACTAGTGAGACAGTTTCTGAGAGTAATGTGACAAGGAATCCTAAGCCTGATGCAGGATCTAGCAGTGGTCAAGTTACTAAGAATGCTGGATAGAGAGGAAAGTGGAAGAATGAGTTTACTGGCACTTGTTATAACTATGGTAAAGTTGGTCATAGAAGTTGGCAATGTCCTAAGAAAAGGGTTGCATTGGATGTTGAAGAAGACATTGAGAATGTTCCTAAGAAAGGTGAATGTCTTGTCACTAGGAGATTGGCTGCATGTGTTCCTGAACTGGTGCAGAGAAGGAATTTGTTCAGAACCAAATGTAAGTGCAAGAATAAGGTTTGTAATGTCATAGTTGATGGTGGCAGTTCTAAGAACTTTGTTTCAGATGAAATGGTTAGTAAATTGAATTTGGAAAGAAGGAAACATCCTAGTCCTTATCAGATTAGTTGGATACAAGATGTTTCTAAGGTTAGAGTTGAAGAACAATGCTTGGCTAAGTTTTAGATTGGATCTTACCATGATGAGATATTATGTGATGTATTGCCTATGGATGCTTGTCATCTATTGCTCAGTAGACCTTGGCAGTTTGACATAAATGTGTTGTTTGATGGTTGTGCTAATACCTATGTGGTTAGGCATGAAGGAGCTCAACATAAGATGATACCTTTACAGGAGATAGGGGCTAAAGGATGTGGAGTTATCAGGTGTTGTCCTTATGAAAAACCTCAAGAGCAGAGGGTTGATGAACCTATTCCTGTCAAATCTAGTTTGAATGAGAAGGAGAAAGAGATATCTGAAGAGTTTGTTGAGATTAAGAAACATATGGTTTTTCTAGTAGAGATGGTTTAGCAGATGGTGACATTTGTGACACAGAGAGATGCAGATGATACTGAGTTGGTTAAGGAGTCTGGAGAGGATGAAACTTATTGAGGCACTGAGGTGGTCGGTAGTGGTCAAAGTCAGTTGTTATCATTTACCGACCGGAGAAGTGAACAAAGTGGAAGGCAGAAGAACTTTTTGCATGAGACAGTGAATGAAGTAAAGACTACTTGGGAAGAAGGACAAGAAGAGATATGGGTTAAGAACAGATTTAGCATACCTGTTCTGATTCCCTTGGGACATTCCTGATTTCCTTATGAGAAAATCTTTCTTACCTAGGGTGTCTGATGCAGCAACATCCTAGGATTCTTTGCAATCCTGTATCAACAAAAAATATGTTTTTCTTTGAAGGTAGATTGTTAGTTTTGATCTTGGTTTAGTGGAGTTCTTGCTCAGTTTGGGAGACTGGTTGATCTGTTTCTATGGTTACTGGGGTGTTTGGTCTTTGAAGAACACTCGGTAATTGAAGGTGTCGATTCACTGTCACTCAACAATAACTATGTTCCTTAGTCATTCCTGGCATGGTCAGTCAACTGGTGCTCGGTTATTTCTTCTGTTGCTCGGTGTTCTTGCTTATTGACTGGATTGTTTTGGATAGATCAGCCTGGGCGACTAGTGCATTTAATTTGGGTCGCACTCCTTGAGTTATGGATTGACCGTTGGATGTGTGAGGACCTAGATCTTATGTGTTTCATTCTTCTATATGGATTTGATGACCATTTGGTGCCATCTTTGAGAGTTTATTTATTTTGTAAGGCTATGTGAGAGCCGACTGATGTTTTGCATTTAATATTTGTTTATAGAGATTTATTATTTCATCAGCTGACTTGTGATTGGGAATCAATATTTATAGGATGCTTGGGTAGTTTTTTAGGGATGAGATGAGGGGATTGGAAGGTTAGTAGCCTGCAAGCTTAGGAGTAGGAAGATTGCTTGGAAGTTTGAGTACAAGTTTAGATCTTTCCTGGGTGCCTACCAGTGTGCTGCCTATTGCAGACTTGGACTAGCTGGATGTTGATGTTGGGGAAAAGATTTGGATCCTGCGAGATCTTGTAGATTGTTATTTGCATTGTAATTGGCCGTAACCAGGAAGGCCTTACAGGCTAGCACATTGCATGTCATCGGTGTTTTCATGAATATAGACTTCTGTTTCATTACAGATCTGTTGTTGTTACTATGTATTTCCGTTGTATATTAGTTTGGCTGCAAGGTCAGTCAGTCCTTAATTTGATCCACCCACCTTGACTGCATTAGAATGGTAGAGCTAGGTAGACTTAGATGAAATGAGTGCTAAGTCTAGCATTCATTCTCATCATAGATGGGTTCTTGTGAACTAGTGCTCATGAAAGATGGGTTAATGTGTTTGACTCAAAAACTACAATCCTGGTAGAATTATCATAATTATATGAAATGAGTGTAAAGTATACCATTCATTCTCATGAGATATGGGTCCTTGTGGACCACTACTCTAGAAATATGGGTTAATGATTTTGACTTGAAAATGACATAGTTGGATCCTGATAGCAATAACATAATTTGAATTGCTATGGAAAGTGTCTCCTACTTATTAAGATTTGTCTAATCATTTTAATGATAGTCATTAAGGATCACTCTAACCCATACATTAATTAAATTTTCTTTTTTTTTCTAGGATTCAAACTAACTCTCATACACATGTAAAAAAACCAATATCCACAAACTAGTTATTCAATGAATTGTAAACACTCTCTACCCAAAATTATTGAATTGGATGTGTATAATTTCTAAATACCCGCTACTCACCATCCACTTAGTTGAGGATTTTCCCTCATTTATACACTTAATTAGTACACAATCTTTTGGATATCTCTCACACACACGTGAAAGACAATCCAACTCTAATGTCAGTTGACATAATCAAGGATAGGGGAAAAACAAATGACAATATTTTCCTTGAAACTAATAACCAATCACATTGATGAATTTCAAAAACCCAATATTAACACATGCAACAAATCATATTCATGTTAACACAATGATTGTCACAATGGATTTTAATTTTATTCAATATACAAAATAAACATGCATGAACCTTATAGAAAATTTGATAGTTTTTTATAGATTATAACACAACCTTCATTCATGAATACCAAACATCAAAAAGAGATTACAATTCCTTTTAGGATTAACCTAAGCTAAAACAAAAAGACTTTATGAAAAATATAATAACCCTTTGCATTCATCAACAATAGATATAATCCTCTTTGTTGAGAAATATAGTAACCCCCCAAGGGAATCTCTACCCAACACTCTGCACCGAAGGTTCTAGTGAATTTTGATAAAGTTTCACCTTGAAAAAATAGTTATATCAACATACATAATGACATGAAAACAAATAACTCAATCTAACTTTCGAAAACACCTACATATCAAGCACTTCCATATGATCTCAATCAAACTCTTAATGGTCTATAAAAATGAGGATAATTTGATCCTTCAACCTATACTCAAACCTTTTTGGTCCTCACCTCTTCTTTAATTCTAATCAAAATTTATAATATCCTCATCTAACTGGGAATCTCAAACCAAGAAGGCAAGCATAGTGAAAGCTTAAATCCCCCAAATTAGAATGTTGCCTTACAGCAATGAAGATAAGTCAAAATTATGATTCTCCATTAATGATAATCTCTTCCTCCAACTAAATATAACCAATTGGGTTTCCTCCTCCAACATGCACCCACATGAAAATGAATTCTCATTAACATAAATCAACATGAAAAATGAGCTCTCTCAAACCTAAATTTTCAAATAAAATACACCTTTCTCATGTTATCCTTGTTGAAGCATCATAAATTATCTTATAAATTTTCAATATTATCATTTGTAACCTCCCTATTGTAAGAAGTATCAAAATCCATCATCAATTTGCATACAATTAGCAAGAGAGGATCCCCAATATTTCTATCAAATGGGACATCCCAATTTAAATGAGAAATAATGTAACAATTTCTTTAAAAAATTATTTTTGATATTTTTCAAACCATAGGAACTTAACTTCCTTAATCCCAAACATAAAATGAAAAAATACTTCTAAATATTTACCCCTAGTATGCTCTTACACTAGGTAGTGCCAAAATGGGAGATGAGTTGCTAGACGTGGACAAAGTATATTGCTTGAAATTTAGTTTGTAACAAAAGACTAGTTGTACTTTATTTGTTGTAATTAATTTTGTAATAAAACATTGAAGATCATATAAGCAAACCATTTTTTCCATGATTCACAACTTGTAACAAAAGATTGTTGATTAGAAAAAAATTCTAAAAGAGTTGTCTATGGAAGAAATTGTATTGATTCTATATTATAATTATGAAGAGGTTGTAATTCTTGTGTTCTTTAAAAAACAATTACAATAAAATAAAATACGATCTAGTTTTCATTGTCAATGATACTTGTAAAAAAAAATATCATGTTGGAAATACTAAAAACCTGGGCATCGGGCCAAAAAAATAAGTGTTGAGGTTGTTGAACACTCTACAAGACTAAGAGAGGGGTTGATTAGTTTGGAAAAAAAATTAAACTTTTATGTCACCAATACTTATCAATTATCTTTATCCAATTGTAGAGTAAGGAATTTTCTACCTTCTAAAGAGAGACTCTTCCTCATGCTACTTCACTTCTACTAGCGCTTTGGTGAGTTAGGAGATCAAGACACTTTGGAATAAACTAAATCTAACTCACAATGTGAATGGAAAAACTTTGAATTCTCAGTGTTTATATGTAAAATAAAAAAATGTATACAAAATATATGCTAACAAAACTATCCGATAGCAAGCTATAATATAAAATATTAGATAACAAAGTTATTATAACATATATATGTATTTTGACCACAGAAGCATAAACTATAAACATTAAACATTGTACCTTGAAAGTTTCAATCTCTCTTCCTTGGACAAAAACATGCCATGCAAATATTTGCATGTCATATTGGATTCCTTTCTATCTAGAAAAATGAGAATGTTTCCATCTTGATTGTAATCCTTATTCTCTTGTTTTGCAAACTTGTATGTCACCTACACACACAAAAATAGGGAAAATTGTTGTGGGTTGTATAGGGGCTTTTTGAACTCAAATCTCTACTTTGGTGTTTCCACCTCCACATAAAATGAAATAGATAGATCAAGATAAAATCAATAAAAACAAAGTAAAAGAAGAAAAATCCACTAATGGAGGAGAATCCCTATTACATAAGGCAAGAAATAGCCCCTACCATACAATGATAAATGATATGACAACAATAAAGACAATATATATGGATCAACAATGCAAGTAGATAAAGGATGAAGAAATGTTATCTCCACGTAGTGTAGACCCCTTTCCACACACTATGGGAAGAATAGAATACAAAAACATTATGACATTGCTTCACTTTGAGTGATTGAGAAAGAGTGGAAAATTGAGAGCAGGGAGAGAGAGAGAGAGAGAGAGAGAGAGAGAGAGAGAATAAATGAAAATGAAGGCTATTATTTCTTAGAATGGGTGGTGGTAGAGGGACACACATTGAAAGTGGTCTAAGATGTGAATATCCTCTTTTTTAATTTTGAATTATATGGGGAGAAGTGTGTTTTCCATAGACATTTGCATGATATGCTTGTGTTTTACCATATTGAATCCAAATTTGGACAAGGGTTCTTGGACATTAGGCTTTCAAGGTCCATGATGTCAAAATAAATGCACAAGGTACAATTTTGTGACACTACATTTTACCCCCACTTTAGTGAGTTGATCATCCCAAGGGATTGTGTGCACTAAAGTTTCTTGGAAGATAAAATCATTCAGTACATGTAATGTATTAAGTATATTTATTACCTTGAAAAAGGATATTATAGTAATCATAGAAGCCAATCAAGTAGGTGCCCCTAGCACTTAGCTTGAAACCAATACATTTTTTATGACAATATCTGCAAAATCAAGAATTTGTTAGCACAAAAAATGAAAGAAGCTACCTTGGCGAGAAGAATGCTTAAGAGATGTTAGTTCCATTCAGAGTGAAAAATCAAGTGTAGGGGGAATATATGCCCCCCATGTTTTTTTCCCCATCGGGTGGGGGAAATAGGGAAGGAATTTAGAGCCAAACAACCACAATTTTTTCTTCACAATTTTTAGGATAATTATAGGCTATATATACATAAAGTGGGCCCCTAGAAGGCTCATTTTTACTATTCATTGTGAGGCTTTTATTGATTTTTCATAGCATCTTAGTGAAAATGTCTCACAAACATAACTTTCAGGCCACTAGGATTGAGGATTTATGCACTTCTGTGGAGTGGGGTGAGCCACTTGATGAGTTAGGCCTCATTTAACCATATTTTTTTAATATTTTACATATTTTATAGATATTTTTTGTTTTTGGTGCAGTGCATGCATCCAAATTTCACTCATGCATCCCAGATCTACACATTTATTCGAGAGGAAACTTTGCACTAGTGTTCAGATTCCCCATTGGCATCCAGGTACCACACTAGAATTTTGGACACTAGCCGCATTGGTGTGCTCTGATTGCACTATGTCAAATGGACTTGGGGATAAAACTTAAGTATGCTAGAAAGATATTTTATGATCAAATAAGTGCATGTTCTAATGCATTGTCACCAATTGTGTTTACATGTGCTTCCATATATTTGGGAGCATATGATGGTGATGTATTGGCTATCATTCATTGCCAATCAGAGGAGTTATCATATGCTAAGTGAGTGATACTTCAATAGGTAGGCCTGTAGTGGGTCTACTAATTACCAAAGATGTATTTCCACATGTTGATGTTGATGGCAATTATGGAGAGATGGGATGCATAGATGATGTCATCTAATCTACCCACTAGGGAGATGACTATGACATTGACAAGCATAAATCACATCCTTCATGTCTCCATCAATGGGGAATGCATTAATATCAAGATTAATTCCTCACTTTACAAGAGATGTGAGCTAGGTAGTTATGGTCATCCGACTATTCAGTTGACAATTCTAAACATATCTACCTGTGATGGCTCAAGTAGGGACGTGTCCAGATACCATTATTCATATGAATATTAATTACTAGAGTGGCCCTATAAGTGGTCACTAATGGACAAGGCTCTTACCTACCAAGGATCCTTGTCCCATATATATGAGATATAGAGGAGAGAGGAAACATATTTTCTTGGGGTCACAACATGTTGGCCCATTTGTGTTATGACCTCAACCACTATGGACACCACAAGTACCATAGCATGACTACATGCACATTATTACATAATTTTATGTCTAATAATATTATGTGTATTATGCCAATGGGGTGTCCTTGACCTATTGGTGTATAAGTCACTTAGGATCATGCCTATCCATTACAGTAGGGTGAGTGAAGATTTGGTGACATGGGTGACATCTTGTGGCTACCACGCCAAGGCATAGAAGTCTAGCACATAGATACTCTAGTGCAGATGTAGTATGACCGCTTCTTGGTTGGTTTCCATAATTATATTTTGGTTCCATACTATTGACATCATTACATGTGTCCATTTGGACAAGAATAGGCCCTCCTAGTGGAACCTCCCACGTACATCCAATTGAGTTAGAGTCATGCATGGCCACATGACCTCCTCAGTCTATGATTGAGGATTCATTAGAGATACCTCTAAAAGAGAGGAATGATGACACCCCTAGGGTTCTAAACATCAATGATGTTGGTGTTATAGATGGATTCTTTGCATGGTGGGCCCACACAAGACCTAGCCCCATTTTCCTTATAGATGTGTCTAGAGGAGATTCAAGACCAACTGGTAGAGATCATGAGGAGGAAGAACTTCCTCCTCAACTAGTTTCATAGGGATCCAATCCAAGGATTCCTTTAATGATTCCTCCACACTAGTTATAGGAGGAGATGTTGAGGTAGAGATAGAGGGAGGCATCACCTCCACCAACTCCAACAAGACTAGTGTGACCTCCACAAATGGGGTCATCAATGTCATGGTCTCCAACACCCCTATCTCCATGTCTTATTTGAGTGAGGGTGCCACTTCTGAAACCACCATCCACAAGTACCTCTATGGCATCTATAAATAGTGAACCCCCATTTGATCTTGATTGGTAGATTGTTGATCTAGGTAGATATGGTTTATGATGTTTCACTTATGGTAAAATAATTGATTTTATATAGTATATGTAGATGATTAAGATGTATGATGGAAAAATTGACATGGTCTCTTTTTCTTTGTGGAAATAGAAAAATTTAAGTAGTGGATGAACTTAATCTTTCACTCTCTTGAGGAGATAGTCCCATATGTGCCCATTTGATTGCTAGTGTTGGAACCTTATATGTCTCACAACACAAAAGGGTGGCATGAGGGGATTTTTGAGATATTGGTCCATCCAAGGACCACACACGATAAGGTTCATGTAGAGATAGTGCATAAAGATGCTCAGCTAGCTATTGTGATGGGATAGAGGGATCAACATGATGTTGAGCTACACACCATTCTTAGAGAGCGGGATTTGGTTGTAAGAGAATGAGAATAAGAGGTGGTGTGGGTGAAGAGTTTCAATTATACACATGATGAATTTCATTCCCAAGTTGCTGATATCTAGAGGTAGGTTGATGGAGCTCAGAGTGGCATTGTCAGCAACCTAGATCACCCTCAAGTATGCAAGCTAATGCATGATCTTGGAGAGGCCAAATATAGGGAGACAAGGTTATGAATGAATATTATAGATATTAGAGGAGATTTGAGAGGGATATATACAAATAATACTTCAGCCACTCATTCTCAATTAGTCTCAATCAAGTATTCTTTTCATGATCTTGGTTCACCAACACCATCTGACTCAAGGGCCCATGTCCTAGGTGAATCCTAATTTTTTCACATATTTTTGATAAAAAAGAGAAAATTAATGATTGTATAGCATTATTTTTGTACACACATACATATACATCATGTGTTGATGATATATGTATGTATGTATATGTACAAATTCTTGCTCATCTTTTGTGCTTCTAATGGATACTATGTGTTTGTTTTCATGTATGTTATGGATTCTTTACATATGGTTATATTAGATGACATCACATGGTTTGTGTTTCACACATATTGTACATGTTTCCTATTATAGTCCATTAATTATGGATAGATGTGGACATTAGCTCGATCTATATGCATGTAATGAAATACACACATATTTACATATGACTAACTTGTAGACATGGCATCCACACACACACACATCCATTTCAGCAAGACCATAGGCTCCAAAACCATAAAAATGGGTGATAATATAAGGAACCAACCAATTCAAACTAAATTTTCCTCTTTGATCAAATGGCACATTTACATTTCTCTAATTCTCATAGAGAATGAGAGCACCTATTTTGAACATCCAACCAAGCACATTTTTATTGTATTGTTTACAAGGAAATTTTTCATATGATTGGATATGTTGGAGGACATTAAGACAATGCTCATCCAATGATTCTAGCTCATGCAAGAGATTAGCTCAATTGGTGTCATCATCAATCAATCCTCTTAGGGAAATAAACAGGGATAGTATTTCCAAATCAATAGGAATTATAGCATCAACACCATACATGAGGCATACGGTGTATTACTAGTGGTTGTATTGACACTCATGTGTTAGGCTCATAATGTATAAGTTAATTGGACATTTTGATCTTAACCATGTTTTCTCACTATTTTTTGTAATATTTTCTCGATGGTCTTGTTTGAAGCCTCATCTTGATCATTAGATTGAGGATGATAAGGTGTAGAGAAACAATGTTGAATGTGCAATTTTTCAATAAATTTCCTCACCTCCTTATTTTTAAATGATTTTCCATTATCATAAATAATTGTGGAAGACAATCGAAAACATGAAATGGTGTTGTTCAAGAGAAAGCCACATACTTCTTCAAATGTAGTGGATCTCAAAAAGATCACTTTAACCCACTTTGTGAAGTATTTAGTGGTTTTTATGATAAATGTGTGTCCTTTAGAAGAAGGGGGAGTTATCTTACCAATGATATCTAGACCTCAAGTTTTAATGACCAAGGCAATGCCTAGGTTCATAGATCCTAAGAGGGAGCTCGAATCAAGTTTCTATGCTACTAACATTGGGGAGATTTATTGACAAAGGATAAGGAATCTTGTTCCATCATTTTCTACTAATATCCCATGTGAATCAGCTTGTGTACTAAGGATCTACCTCCAATATTTTGACCCATAGAGTTGGAATGGCTTCATTGAGAAAAAAGTGTATCTCATCTTTTGTAAGACGATATATAAAAATACTATTATATGATCTATGATAAAGAACATTTGACAAGATTAGGTAATGAGCTTAAAGTTTTTGGATCTAGATATGATTTCTCTTGCTCACATCATAAAGAAAAATCCCATTTTTAAGATCAACATAGATGTTAGAGAACCGGTCTCCTGAATCTATGTGAGTACACATATGATTATCAAGGATTAGTCTGTCTGATATTGTAGGAGATTGGAGAACATGAACCAAAAAGTGGTACTCATCTATACTGTAACTAGGATGTACAAGGGAATTTTCACTTTTCATTGCATATGCATGTTTATTTTCTCTCCTAGGAATGATATTTGTAGTGAAAAAAATATTTAAGAAGGGAAAAATCTAATTCTCAGTCTTGTGATAGATTTAATCATTTAGCATGGTATTTTATAGTAATCTATTCACAATAAATTTTGAATCACCATGAATATGAGTATTTTTAAGCTCTAAAAAAATCTTAGTATGTAACCTAGCTATAAGGGCTTTGTACTCAATAATGTTATTGGTGCAATGAAACTCAAGGTGAAAGGAAAGAGGAATTGATTTACCTTTGGGTGATATTAAAATGAAACCCACTCTAGAACCTATTTAACGCGTTGATCCATCAAAATACATATCCCAAATAGGGTCACAACTGACTATGTATAATTTCTCATCGGGAAACTAATCTAGCAGAGGAAATGCTTTTGGGGATGAAGCATCTGCTAATTGATTAGAAAATGCTTTTATTTTCATTGACTTATGAGTTACAAACTTAAGGTCAAACTCAAAATGCAACATTACCCATTTTTGGTAATCATCCTAAGAGATTAGATCTAGAAAATAAGTGCTTTAATAGGTCATTATTTGTGAGGACTCAAGTTACCACATGCAACAGATAATGCCTTAACTTCTATATTTCAAATACTGGAGAAAGACATTTCTCCTCTATAGTGAGGTGTCGAGTCTCACAATCCAAAATAAAATAAATAATATAATAGACAAATTTATCTTTACCATCGTCACCATACAAAGAAACCAAGGCTTCCAGAGTATCTTGTGACACATAAAATTTAACAGAAAGAGTCGATCTTACAAAGATGGAATTAAAATAGGGGAATCAGGAAAGTACTTTTTTATGGATCAAAATATTTTTGACATTAATCATCCCATTTGAAGTGTACATCCTTTTTCAAAAATCGCATGAGTGGAAGGGTTCAATCAACCAACTGAGAAATGAATCTTCATATGGCTTGGATTTTCCCTTGCAAACTGAGAAATGTTATTAGGTTGAGGCATGTTGACAATTATATCAATCTTATCCATATCAACTTCAACTCATTTTAGAGAAATTATGAATCCCAAAAGTTTGTCAATTTCTACACCTAAGACACACTTGAGGGGATTCAATCTCATCTTATAGAGAAATAATTGATCAAATATAAATTGAAGGCTGTTAACATGATCCTTACAAAATATAAACTTCATTATTATTTCTTCCGCATAGTCTTCCAAGATCTTATGGATAAAATTATAAAAATAAGGGTCATCACTTGTTAATAGGTTGCACTATGTTCTTCAACCCAAACAACATGATGACATGATAGAAAGTTCCCCAAGGGGTGGTAAAGGTAATATTGTATTGATCTTCTTGATTTATATAAATTTGATTATATCCCAAGAATCCATCCATGAAGGATAATAATTCATGGTATTTTATCGATTGAATAATCATATTGATATTAGGGAGTAGAAAAACATATTTTAAAGATGCCTTATTTAGATCACAAAATTTGATACATATGCAAAGACGCCCATTACATTTACTAATAGGGATGATATTTTATATCTAAGGCAAGTAGTCAATACAATGCATAAATCTATTTTTTAAAATATTCTCTTTTTTTGTCTTGACTAAAAAAGTGATCCTAGGATTCATCTTTTAGATTATTTTTTATTGGCTTAGAATTAGGAGCCAATATGATATTCTAAACCATAATTGATTGATCAGTACCTGACACATCCTCATATGCACAAGAATAAATATTGGAATATTGGTGAAGGAGGTCCAAATGAGACTTAACTTCCTCTATGGAAAGGAACTTAACAACCTTAATGATCCTCTCAAGATCTTTAGGGTCCATAGGGACATCAATAGTATCTCCTTTAATGAGAGTATTTTGGTCTTTTGGATGTGGTATCAAATTGTTCTTTCCATCATTATACAATGTTGTCCCTTCATCATTATTCTTGATGGATTCTCCAAAATATGATTGAATTTCAAGTGGTAATAGAATTATCGTGTGTGATGATAAGAAGGGAAATCATTATAGACACCCAAGTACTACTTAAGGGCTTCCTCTAAAGAGAAAAAATATAGAGGAGTCAATGTAGAGTGCATATTGGTATTTAGGTATTCAAGACATACTAGCTCAAGAGGTAGAGGCTTGGAAATGATTGCATTGACATTTAATAATGGTTTTTCCTTCCATGACATGTGGTAGTATCCAAGCCCAATATTATGATTCCTGAGCTCTAATTCCAAACAAAATTAAATACCCCCCTCATTTGGACCACGACCTCTACTATCATAGCCATAATTTGAAACCAATTTATATCCTAGTCCATAGATCAATTGAAGTTCCTTGGAAATTGGAGCATTAGTATAGAAGAGATGATCAATGTGGTTGGTGCCACTAGGATTTGTATAAGTGTGATATTCTTTTGTAGCCACAAAAAAAGAGATATTTGGGATATTCAAGCTGACAAGGTTGACTTTATATTCACTAATATAAGAATTAGTAAATTCTAGAGTCCCCCAATCATCACCTGAACATGTGTTGACCTCTCTATTGAAGGAGGATCTTAAATCAATTTAGTGGAGGTAGATTTAGGATCTTATACCTTGTGTTGATCCACTTTGGGTGGATGTTCATTTGGAGGTTCCACCTTAGGAAAATATACTTGGGAGGATCTAATTTTTCTATAGAGTCTTCTTTTTGGAAAACCTTCTCTTCAGAATTCAGATTTATTGGTACCAATGAGGAGGATGTCGACACATTGGAAGAAATCAATGGGATGTGGTTCTAAAAGTTGGGATCAATTAAGGTTTGTCCCACAACTTCCATTTGTCATAAATGCATGTCATTAGGGAAAGTCTTGACTATGACCACTTCATATCAACTTCAAACTTAATAGACCCATGCAAGGTAGATGATACTACTCGTAAGGCATGAAGACAAGTTCTACCCAAAAGTAGATTATAAGGTAGGGGCCCCAACATGAAATACACCATGGTGAGTATTGTAAGAGGTCCAAACTTTATGGGTAGTATAATAGTAACCATGGTAGTTTTTCCAGTGTTATCAAAACCTCTAGGTTAAAATGAAGATGCATCCAAATAATTTGTATCCACCTTAATTTTGGGTAAAGAATTGTATCATCAAAAAATGGAAGCACTTCCATTTAGGACTCATTTAGCCCTTTGAGTAATTGGTATGGGGTCATTTAAAGCACCTTGAATGGTTCTTTGACTGGATCTAGCTTTTTCCCCCTATTCTGCTTCTCTATCCACCTGTTTCCAGCCTGTTTCTGGCACCTGGTCCTGAGAAATCAAGATATGTGACCTCAGGGTCAAGGTATACCTTCAGGGCCAAGGTCAACCTCAACTTTGACCTAGTTCACAGTCAACCTTGACTTTGACCTAGGTTAGAGTCTACCTCAACCCTGACCCTAGGTCCAATTTTCAAATTTTGGAGGTTTCAGGATGTCGGGCTTCAGAAAGTTTTATTTCTTACTTCTGGGTCAGCTGTTTCAGATTTCATAATGGTAAAATCTTAAATTGTATTTAATCTAGGTCCATTTCTAAGGGTTAAGGCCTAATTGGGATTTAATTCCTCTATGTTGGCCCCTCTAGAAGTTTGTGCCCTATATCACTATAAAAGGAGGCCTTCCTCTTTCATTTTCACAATCCACTTTTCATGATCAAGACATCTAGCTATCAAGTGCAATCAAGAGATCAAGAAAGAAATAAGGAGAAGGAAATCACTCAAGCATTCATGATCTAATTCATCAAGGAGATCCATTGATAGCCATTGAAGGATTCAATCTCTTTGGAGCCCTCTTGTTGAAGATTTTGCCATCCACATTCATTCAAGCTTCTTCCTATTCCAAGATCCATTCAAGATTGGTATTGAAGATCTGATGCAATTGATTTGAGACATCCTACATATAATTCTACATTCATTTGGAGCATCCATACTTGTGCATTCAAGGATTTGAATCCTCCACAAGGATTTCAACATAAGCAAGGTGAATAGTTCCATTTACTTTGTTTATATATTGCAATTTCAATTACATTTCAAGGTTGATTCCAAATTGGGGTTTGACCAAGGAAAACCCCTCATCCAAACAACAAAACCCCTTTTTCTTGTAGGTTCAGGTGTGGGATGATGAATATCAATGCAGATCTGGATACCCTTTTCGACGAACTTCTGAGATTCGTGAACATAATTTCCGTCGAAGTTGTTTCAGGTCAAGGACAACTTTTAGTGGAGGGAAATATTTTACCCTAGGGTAAGATCTTACCCTGATCCTAAGGTCAAGGATGACCTTGCTCTGAAAGATAGAAGGTTTTTGGGTTTTCTCTGTTTCTGCATTTCCAGGTCAGATGCAATTGCAGAATCTCCTGAAACTGAGCACAGACATCAAAAAATAGTCTTTTCTAGATTTACCCTATTTTGAGGTTAGTATTTGTCTTCAATTCAATTAATTTTTCAAATGTACCTTTTCTATAATGAGCTATAAGGTTTTCTCCTTTCTTCATATTCTCCATACATTGATTCATTTGTGTTTTGATCACTTCCTTGTGATTAATCAATTTGGATCTCTCCTTTGGGAATATGGATTAAGAAGTAGATCCTATATTCCCCCACACATTCAATAAGCATGCACACTATGACATCTTCAATATCTCATATTCCTTAAATCACATTTTGGTGAACTCGTGATAGATAACTCTTTCTTTTATGGTGTTATATCTCCCTCTGTATTACCTTGTGTGTTCATATACATCATATTTTGGTTAACCTGACAAGCTTACCCCCTCTCTTTTGTGGAATTATATGCCCTATTATATTTTCTCTTTCTTTTATCATGTTAGATCTTGCATGTATTAAATTTATTTTATGTGTTTGCATCTCATATAAAATCAAAATATTTTGTGTTTTCTTAGTTTAGTTCATTTTCATTGCATTGGTGTATGAACTTTACTACATCTAGTCCTACTTATAATATTCCGGTTAGATGAAGTCATAGACTTATGGGTGCCTTTGATCCCAATTCTTCCTCTCCTTTCCTTTGTATCCTAGATGACAATTTGATTATTCATGATTCCAATCCTACTATGGAGAAAAACTCTTCTCACTCATCTCATGATGAGGATGATGCTTTAAGAGTTCCTCCTGAACAAGTCCAAAAAATTTCAACCGAACTTGATAAAATAGGTAATTGGCTTATTCAAGAAAACCATAATCAATATTATATTCAAGCTATAGAGGCTCTTAAGAAAGTCCTTCATGATAGTGATCAAGGTGTTAATCTCTTGTGTGGTATTACTCATCTTGTGCATTCAAATATTAAACCTTTAGCTCAAGAAGCTCAAGATTTAGGACTCACTCCTCTTGTTACTAGTGTGGAACCTTCTTCCATTCCTTTACCTAGCATTCCTACCTATACTCCTCCTTTGGTGACTATGACAGTTCCCTCTCTTCCTATGAGTGTTCCTCTTATGTCCCTTCCTACATCACAACATTCTTATCATAATGTTCCTTTTACTTATTCCAATCCTCTTCCAGCTGTGTTCCAAGTGTTCCTATAGTTGTGTCTTCCATTCCTACTGCTTCATACACTTTACCTAGTGTTTCTAATGTTGCTATGCCTCCTATTTCCTCTAATGACTCAACAATCATCAATTTGGCTCAAACTGTGTCATCTTTACAACAACAACTTGCATCCTTGACTCAAAACAAGTTTAGCATTCCTACATGTGACATGGGAAGTCCTTTATCCCTAGACATCATTCGTGCTCCTATTCCTCAGCAAGCCGATATGCCTCATCTTGAGAATTAAAATGGTAAGGGAGACCCTATTACTCATGTTAAAAAAATTTAAATCCTTTGTAGTGATTATGCTCATGACCATAGGATTTTAGCCAAGTTGTTTGCTAGAAATTTTTGTGACAAGGCCTTACAATGGTATTGTTCCTTGCCTCCTTATTCTATTGACTCTTTTCCAAAACTTGCTAATGCTTTTATTCAAAAATTTCAAAATAACATTGGTCCGCAAGTGTCTTTGACTGATTTGATGGATTGTAAACAAAACACTAAGGAAAAATTGATTGAATTTATTGGAAAATTTAAGAATTTGTATGCTTAGATTTCTAATCCTATTCCTAATATGGATATTCAACGTATGTTTATTTCAAATTTACAAAAGGATATTAGAAATAAGATTCTGCTTACTGAATTTACCTCTTTTCAACAAATTTATGTAGCACTTCATCATTATCAATTACAAGTGATTCAATTTGAGAGAAATACTCCAATGGCTCATGTTCCAGTTGATAAGAGTGATACTGCTCCTAATCCAAATAAATTTCAAAAACTCAACAACTATGTCAAGATAAACAAACAAGCAAATGTAGTTGTTGATCAAGTTGTTGTTGCATCCCACAATGCCACTTATGCATCCACTTCTTTTCGATTAAATTGCACGTTTAATCCTCTTTATGAATCTTTACATTCTATTATGAATAGGTTATTAACTGCTAATATGATTACTTTACATCCTATTCGACCTCTTTTACTTGCTATAGTAGAATCCAAATCCTTTGATCCTAAATCTTTTTGTCAATATCATTGTCAGAATGGTCATAATACTGAGAAGTGTTATTCTTTAAAATATAAGGTTCAAGATTTAATCAATTATAATCCCTTATCTATTGATAATCTTGATGGTAGTAGGAACAAATCTATCTCTCCTCATAATCAAAATCTTCAAATCTACATGAATCCTTTACCTACACATGATACTAATACCATTGCTCAACCATCTTCTATGGATATTATTTATGATTCAAAGATGGATGATCTTAATCACATTGTTAACCATGTGGAGCAAGTTGTTCAATATGTATCTCCACCTTAGCCTCAATCTCAGCCTCAATCTCAAGTTTCACCTCAACCTAAACCAAAACTGCAGCCTAAACTGAAATCTCAACCTAAACCTCAAAAGAAACCTACGAATAAAAGACCTCAAGAAATTTTGATTACCTTTTATGATTCTGAGACTATTAAGGCTCCTGATGCTCCCCTTTACATTTATGCTATGATTTCTCAGATACCTACGCGTGGTTATCTTGTTGATCCTACATCCTTAGTCAATGTTATTACTGAAGAAAATATTTTTATGAAAAATTTGCAACATGATTCTTATGATACATTTGATGTGTGGATTCAAACTTGTAATGGTTTTATTTATCCATCATTTGGTTCTATTAGCTTTCCAATTGAACTTTGTGGTAAAATTGTGAACACTACCTTCATTGTTGTTCCTACTTCCAATCAATTTCAAGTTAACCTTGGTTTGTCGTGGTGAAATTCCATGCATGTTGTTACTTCTCCTATCCATAAGTGTCTTAAATTCATTCATGATGAAGAAGTGAAGATGGTTAATCATAGTTTATATCAACCTTCTTGGCCTAGGGATTGTGCTACCCTTGATTTCTTTTGGCCTTCATTACCTAATTCATGTCCTTCTTGACCTGATAATATTTTCCGCTCATACCAAGCCTATAAGCATCATAAGATTCTCAAGTTAAGCATGCCTCCGATGGATCTTAATCATGGTTATTTTCCTACACCTTCCATACCTCCTTTATTTATGACTTCTACTTTCATTAATAAAGCTCCTAGTGTTTCTTGTTAGTCTACTGAGAATCCTACTAATCCTCTTATAGAACCTGTGAAGGATCTAGTAGTTGTTCCTCCTAGTTCTCAACATATTTCAAGTAAAACAAAATGTAATCGATATGCTAATGAACATTGTAAGAAGCATCTTTCTTAGGTGAAGGCTTGTACCTCTATTCTCCAAAGTTCTTTACCTTCTTTTGACAAGCCTATGCATGATGTGTTAGAAGAAGTTACTTCTAATTTTTTTAAAAAAATTCAAGATTATGATGATTCTATTCATATCTTAAATCCTATTTTGATTAATCTAGATGAGGAAGATACTCTTGATGATGTTAATGATGAATATGAGACTATTGACATTGACATTGATTTACCTAATATACTCTCATCACAACTGACACTTACACCTAGTATTGAACATAATGATTCTCAAGAGGATCCTTGTTTGGAACTGGCTATCATTCCTACTATGTTGGATATAGTCCCTCTTGTGATTTACCCACCTTCCCTAAATGATATAGAATGAGATGGGGAGAGTAGGCGGCACGCTTGATTAGCTTGTCCTTTATGGTAGCTTTTTGTGTGTTTATCTATTGTATTATATTTTTCTCGTGATGTGTTTGCTAAATGTTTGTTAGATTCTTTTATACGACCCTTGTTTCTCTTTTGGTGCAAGGTGATAAAGGAATCGAACCTATTGTATATTTCCTCTATATGTATCTCTATTATTCTATATGTTGTTTCATGTTATTTTGTACATGTGCTATTGTTCGTAAATGTTTCCTTGTGTATTTCGCTTGGATTTGTGACTTGGTAGCACTGAATCTTTTTGGTCTCCATGTTGTGGTCCAAAAAGATTCTTCTTTGTATCTCTTTTATGTTCTTTCCTCTATTTGTGATTGTAGTTCTACTTTCTTTTGGGAATGATGTCAATTCATTTTCAATAATATCATATATATATTATCTTATGATCATACTGACCCCACAGAACGTAGATCCCTTATGTGTTCTCTGTATTTTTATGTGGTATTTCCTTTTATTTGTCTTTGTTTGGGGACATCTCGTAGTGGAAACATAATCAGTGGAGTTGTTTATGTTTCTGTTCAAGCCATTTCTCCTGTTAAAGTGTTAGTAATGACTTTAACATGGGGGCATATGCTCTGCTCACCTGTTGCACACACATAGTTTTGATATACATATATTTTCAAGATAATTTTCTCCCTTTATGGATTAGTGACTAATTCTTAAAGCATGGATTTTTATTTAGGATCTCTTGATCCCTCCAATTTCAAAATTTTGATCCCTTAAGGTCGAAGGTGTCCTTAAGACTCGATCTCTTTCACTCTTGGTTTTACTCTTGTGGAATAGAATATTCTTGAGGGTGAATCCTTGATGGGTTGACTATTGAGTAGCCACATTCACTAGGTGATTCAATTCCACCTTTCCAGTTGCATCATTTCCTTGTGTGGTTCACAATGGGGCATAAGTTCTCATTGGGCGAGGTAATCATACTCCCTCTTTCTTTCTCTTTTTCTAGAGATGTCTCTCTTATTGTAATCTTGGAGCTGAAGAAGACTTGAGTCCTTGGGGGCTTGAGGTTTCCTTTGTCCCTTTGATTTCAATGAGATTATCTTTGCATTATGATCTCCTTTACCAAGAGTTTGCATCGAGTCCATACTCTTGCTAAAGTGGGGGCTAAATATATCATCGGAAAATGGAAGCACTTCCATTTAGGAC
Source organism: Chamaecyparis obtusa (assembly GCA_027943335.1). Taxonomy (NCBI): domain Eukaryota; kingdom Viridiplantae; phylum Streptophyta; class Pinopsida; order Cupressales; family Cupressaceae; genus Chamaecyparis; species Chamaecyparis obtusa. The sequence goes on from BSBK01002096.1 coordinate 466,955, forward strand.
TAATTTAGCCCTCTGAGTAAGTGGTCTGGGGTCATGTTAACTACCTTTAATGGTTCTTTGACTGGATCTAGCTTTTTCCCCATGTTTTGCTTCTCTCTCCACCTGTTTCTAGTCTATTTCTGACACCTAGTCCTGAGAAACTAAGATCTATGACCTTTGGGTCAAGGTCTACCTTCTGGGTCAAGGTAAATCTTGAATTTGACCTAGGTCAAAGTAGACCTTGAGTCTGACCTAGGTCAGAGTTGACCTTGACCCTGACCCTAACCTTGGGTCCAATTTTCAAATTTTGGAGGTTTTGGGATGTCAGGCTTCAGAAAGTTTTATTTACTACTTTCGGGTCGATTGTTTCGGATTTCAAAATGGTAAAATCTTAAATTATATTTAATCTAGGTCCATTTATAAGGGTTAAAGCCTATTTGGGATTTAATTCCCCTATGTTGGCCCCTCTAGAAGCTTGTGTCCTAGATCACTATAAAAGGATGCCTTCCTCTTTCATTTTCACAATCCAATTTTCGTGATCAAGACATCTAGCTCTCAAGTGAAATCAAGAGATAAAGCAAGCAATAAGGAGAAGGAAAGAATTCAAGTATTCATTCATCCTAAAGCATTCAAGCATTCAAGCATTCATGATCCAATTCATCAAGGAGATCCATTGATAGCCATTGAAGGATTCAATCTCTTTGGAGCCCTCTTGTTGAAGATTTTTCCATCCACATTCATTCAAGCTTCTTCCTATTCCAAGATCCATTCAAAATTGGTGTTGGAGATCTAATGAAATTGATTTGAGACATCCTAAATATAGTTCTACATTCATTTGGAGCATCCATACTTGTGGATTCAAGGATTCGAATCCTCCACAAGGATTTCAACATAATCAAAGTGAATAGTTTGATTTACTTTGTTTATATATTGCAATTTCAATTACATTTCAAGGTTGATTCCAAACTGGGGTTTGACCAAGGAAAAGCCCTCATCCAAACAAAAAAACCCATTTTTCTTGCAGGTGCAAGTGCGGGACGGTGAATATCAGTGCAGATCTGGATACCCTTTTTGGCAAACTTTTGAGATCCACGAACAAAATTTCCGTCGAAGCTGTTTCAAGTCAAGGATGACTTTTAGTGGGGGGCAAGATTGTACCCCAAGGTAAGATCTTACCCCGATCTTGAGGTCAAGGATGACCTTGCTCCGAAAGACAGAAGGTTTCTAGGTTTTCTCTTTTTTTGCATTTCTAGGCCAGATCCAATTGTAGAATCTCTCGAAACTAAGCACAAACATCAGAAAATAGTCTTTTCCAGATTTACCCTATTTTGAGGTTATTATTTGTCTTCAATTCAATTAATTTTTCAAATTCACCTTTTCTATAATGGACTATAAGGTTTTCTCCTTTCTTCATATTCTCCATAAATTGATTCATTTGTGTATTGATCACTTCCTTGTGATTAATCAATTTGGATCTCTCCTTTGGGAATTTGGATTAAGAAGTAGATCCTATATTCCCCCACACATTCAATACACATGCACACTACTACATCTTCAATATATCACATTCCTTACATCACAAGAATATAAACCAAAAACATTGAGTATCAAACCATTGTTGGTTAGGATCTTATACCCACACCACTAACAAAATCTATAATAATCAAAGGATCTACAATATTTCTCATTTTTTTGGGGTGTGAGTTCATGCAGATAGAGTGTAATATTTGACATGTTTGTACATATATGATCCATCAAAGCATTTACTTCTATTGACCTCATAGAATAAAAAAGATAAATATTTTGAAGAGCTTCCTAAAGAATTCCTTGATAAATCAAGGTTGTTTGAAGCAATTCCTAGAATGATATCTTATCCAGAGTAACTTTAAGTTTCTCAAAAATACCATAATCACTAGTTTTCTTAGCCATGGGTTTAGATGCTTGTGGAAGGTCAGGCTGAGAAGGTGTTAGAACTATAGTACATTGATTTACATTATATTTATTCCTCCTAGTATTATAGGTATGATAAATTGAGTTATAAGAAACATTTCTAAATAAAGAGAACTTAGTAAAAATATTTGAAAAATTACTACCAAATGATTTACCATAAATTGATTTCACCTTCTTAGGAGAAGGACTTGTATTAGTCTCGCAAATGATCATTCTCTTAGTATTTGAGGGATCTGTTGATACAAGGATGACATTCAAAAAATCTTTAGTCCTTGATGAAGGAAGTTTTATGTTCAAAAGGTGCTTGGTGGACTTTGAGACATGAGAGGACACACCTAGGAAACCATCTAGAGCACCATCCAACATGTCAAAGAAATCCTTTCAAAGAGAAAACATTCCTCATGCTACCTCAAATATACTAGTACTCTAGTAAGCCAAGGGATCAAGACACTTTTGAATAAACTAAATTGAATCTCACAATGTAAATGGAATAACTTAAAATTCTCAATAAATATATGTAAAAGAAATAAATGTATACACAAGCTATGATAACAAAATATGCAATCGCAAGATATATCATAAAATAATAAATAACTAAATTATTTTAATAAATATATATTGACCACATAAGCATAAAGTATAAACATTAAATGTCATACCTTGAAATTTTCAATCTCTCAACCTTAAACAACACCGTGCGGTGTGGATGTATCTATGTTGTACTAGAGTATTCTCTGTTAGAAAATAGGTAACACTTCTAGCTTTTTAGTAATCCTAATTCTCTTGTTTTTAAGACCTATTCGTCACCTAAATACACATGGAAACAAGGAATATTGTTATGGGTCATATAGGGGTGCATCGCAATCAAACCCCTACTTTCGTGTTTCCACCTCTATGAACAACTACATAGATAGATTCTGATAAAATTGATATAAAGATACTAATATATAAAACCTTACAAATGGAGGAGAACCCATAATACATAGGACAAGCAATAGAAATGAGCCTTTCATGAGGTAGGAAATCCCCTATTGCACTATGATGTAAGATATATAGACATGTGGTAGAAATGAGTCCCTCATAATAGAGGAAGGCCCCTACCACACAATGATAAATGATATGAAAACAATAAAAAAAAATGTATATGGATAAAAAATACAAGTATATAAGATATAAATAAATGATATCTCCATGTAGTGTAGACCCCTTTCCATGAATAGTGGGAATAATGACCAACACATAAAATCTAGTAGAAATTTTCTTTGAGTGGTTGAGAAAGAACGGAAATGTGAGAGCTAAGAGATTGAGAGAAAAGAGAAATACAATGAATGAAAATTAATAATGTTATTGTGTATAATGGATAGTGGTATTCATTTTGAAGAAGACCAAGAAAAGGGACATGCTTCAAAAGTGTTCTAAGATGTGCATATGCTCTTTGTGAGTTTTGAATTCTACAGGGATGAGTGTGCACCATGAAGACATCTATGTTTCATACTTGTGTCCAATCATAATGAATCCAAATTTTGATAAGGGTTCATGCACACTAAGCTTTCAAGATTTATCATGTCAAAATATGAAAACTTGATTTTGGACCTTGGTCATAAATGCAAGAGGTTCAACGCCTAAGTGTCATAAATGAACAAGGTGCAATTTTTCAATACTACACCAACTAGCCATCAATGAAATATATTTCAATATACACACAAAAATATGAGCACCACTTTTTAAAGTGGAAAATCCAATGTAGGAAAAACCACAATGAGAGTCACACTCACTATATGAATAAACTTGAATACAATATTTTAGGACAAAGGACAAGGAAGTTCATTCCTCCTAATTAGGACTTGTAAGAGTGAAACATGTGATCTTAAGGTACGATACAAGACTATAAAATCTTCCAAAATGACTCACTATATTTTAGTAGGCACAAGGAATTGATGAATTGAAATGATGAATGATCCCATGATCTTTGTCCCGCATTCACTATCTCAAACTCTATTAACTTTGAAAGATATTATCAAATTTTCACATCTCCTCTTCCATATTCACATCATGTTCATTTCACATTAAATCCAAACTCAATCCATACACAATTCAAATATCTACACTCCAATATATATCAAATCAATCATCGAAATCATCAACTATGTCTACCACAATAGGGATAAATAATATTTACACATAGTCAACCACTATGAATATTTGTGATCAATGCGGTCCACCCCAAGAGATAAAGGGCACCTAATCAATTCATCATAACATATGCCCCTTAATAAATTTAAATGAAGTTCACTCAATGCAATATCATCCATTAGGGACATCAACTAATGTATAGAAAAACATTAAAACATGTTAACTAGTCAGATCAAAAACACTCTCTAATGCACATGATTTAATATGTATCTAAAAACACCATGGTAATACTCATAAAAACCTCTTAAATCAACCTCCAATGCATATCTAGACTAAAATATCATAATTTAAATACTTTAATGCATTGATTTTACCAAAGATAGACACAAACGACAATGTCAAACATAAAACAACATATCTTCACTTGTGGAGAAAACCAATACAATAATTATAAAGTGGAACATTGCACAAGATTTCTAAACATGTCGATGAAGCCACACACTTGGAAACACCAATATGGAGCAATGTGGACCTTTACACGAACTAGTCTTGATAGCCAAAATCACTTTTAGAAAATAGTAAATCACTACTTCAACCTTTGAAATATTGGGGACCTAAAACCATGATAGTTAAACATTCATAGACTACAGACATTATTAATAAAATTGAAAGACATCAACTTTATATGTAGATGAATACAAATAATTCTCCCATAATGACTTTATATACTCTTTCCTGCATATTCCATCTTCCCCTATTGCCACCTTTCAAAAATATCACACCCTAACTTGATATCACCAACATTAAAACAACATCTAAACACTCATTTATGGACATCTATCATCTTTCACACATTAGGAAACACATCACACCATCATGTTGACATCAATGAAAACACTAAACATATATTGCTAAAAAATAATCATTTGTCATTGATGGAAACACCACCAATAAACACAACTAATATTTGTCTTAGTCATCAGCATAAAGAAGTTTTACATCAATGACATCATTTAAAATACAATGGAAACTACTAATAGAAGTTATAGAAAAAAAAAAATTCCCTTAGAGGAGAATGTTAAGGATTCCAACCTTGACTCTAACTTCAATATTGACATGAATGATCCCAGTTAAATAATGTATCTCAAGGAGGAATGTGTTTTAATTCCTACTTGACAAGAAATTGATTTAGAGGAAGGGAAAAATGAAAAAACCTTGATATTTTTAGGGTACTTGTCAAAAATAATGCCTAGCAACTCACTCTAGAAAAAATTGTAGAGCTAATATTGAAGCTAAAAAAAACTTTTGAGTTCTCCTAATTGTTTCCAAAGGAAGATGTTCAATTAGTAGAGCACCAACATGGAATTTTTTTAACATGACCTCTAAGAAATAAAAGGTTATGTTGGATTTTATTGATCCAACTTTCTTAAGATAATTTATGGAAATTGATTGTGTTGGAGATAGTTCTCTAGGGGAAGACAAGAAAAGGAGAAATCCACGTGAACAAGAATGTAGTGGAAAAGGAGTAATAAGAAGGGGAGAAAGGAAAATTTTCTAAATGATTAAATAAGCTTTACAAAAATCAAATTTTATGATCTTATTATTCTCCACCATGAATAATTCTTAATTGAGTCAATAGAAATGTTAGGGGATTAGAATCCCTAGAAAAAAATACGTCATTGCATAATTTTAATGATAAGCTGGTATGTATTTCATGTGTTTGTAATAAATTATAGTTGTGGGTTTCCAACTTGAGTCAATGTAAAACTTTTTCTAAAAAAAACTCAATATTTTATTGTACTAAGCATGAAAAAGACCGAATGGGCCTCCTATGATGTTATAAATGGTAACTCTCCTTGCAATAAGGTGGTCATGGTTATCTTAGATAAAGTTGGTATAAACTTTGGAATTTTCTATATTTATTCACCTAACACATTATAAATAAAGGTGTAGTATATAGAACTTGTTTTCTAAATCCTTCCCTAAAATATTATGTGTTTTCCAGGAAAGGATAAAATTTGGGGGAAATATGTTTTGTGATGGGTTGAAATTAAGGTGGCATATAAAATGGATTTAATATTTAAGTAGTATAATTTTAACTTGGTCTATGTAAAACTCCATGGACATGAGATATTGAAAGGAATTGTGGTTGTAGTGTTGTAAATTGCAACTCTATGCAAATTTTTTCCTTGGATATGCTCTATCTTAGAATGTATGGCCTCTCGCACCTAATCCCAATATCCTAGCTCTTTTTTTCATTAAATTCTTGCATCTCATTAGCATTAGACCCTAGGACCAAATTTTGGCCTACCTTGGGGGGAGAAGGTTTCCTTGGGCACCTTGCTCCCCATAACCTGGCCCCAAATTTTAATCTCTCAATGGTTAGCTTGTTGAGGTAGAAATTTAAGGCCCTTTTCATCTTTCTCTAATATTGACACCCCAAAATACTAGGGAGAGGTATAAAAGAAAGCTTAACCCCCATGTTTACACACACACAAGATTCAATCAAGCACTCAAGTTCAAGCATTTATGCATCAAGCATTCAAGGCCTTCTTCTTTGGATATATCTTTGTGACAAGATTAAACATCCTTCATGCAAGAATTTGTTCATAATTTATTTCCTTTTAGGTCTTGTGGATTCGTGTTATTGTATCAACACTTGTGATTATATTCAAAGAGAATTTCATCAATAAGGTATAAGACATATTTATTCTCAAATCTAGCCTCTACCATATAACATCATCCTTTCAATTACCTTTCAATTCATTTCAATTTTAGGGCTATTTTTGAAATTGGGGTTTGACTTAAGAAAACTCATTTTTATGTGTGTAGAAAGAGGTGGCATATGCACAAAGAAAGATATATATTAAGCATTAAGATATCTACAACATGCAAGTCATTAAATTTAAAATTGTTGGGAGTAGGTCACATGAGTCAAATGAGTCCTGGATCAAGCAGCCCCAAATGACTCCTATGATTTTTCTTAAAATTTATTTTTCAATTCAATTATAGTTTGTACTTCCCAAATATTCTAGTCAAAATCATCCTGTCAATTTTGTGTTTTATTTTATATGTAGAAAGTCATATTTTCACCATATATCATCCTAGATATTGCATTCTCTTTCCACAATTGTAGAGTCATCTTTTAACTCCCACATGAAGGACCATTAAATTCACCTTGTGTCCAAGAATCCTTGATTCAAGAGGTTTGTTCTCCTTCACATTGTAATGAAAGCAAAAATAGGCCTAAGCTTCCTAGTTGGCCCATACAAGCTAGTGAACCATATTTCCCCACATTACATTTTGGTGAGCCTCATATATCATAAATATTGATTAATTATGATTTGTATATCTAAATATTATTTGTATGAATTTTATTAAATAATATTCACATCATATTATTTCTATATTTCATGCACGTAGAGATCTAGTTCACCTTCATTACATTTTGGTGAGCCCAATGCTTCTTACATACTTCTGATTTTCAGATATGATTTGAGTACATTTCATTTTCACGATGTAATTCACTAAATCATATCAATTCGCTTTCTCACATGTGATTACATTATTTATTAGTTACATTCATCAAAATTATGTGTTATGTAATGGATTCTTCCACTTCATGTTGATTTCATTCATTCATTGCACACTTGCATCTTGCACCATTAGACTTTCAAATATATTTCCTACTTTCCAATAATTTCTCAAATCTTTTATCCATGCTTCATGTTGCTATATCATAGTGTTCTTAAGTAAATTCATGGAATATATAGATGTCATAAGAGATTTATAGAAAATTATAATCTTAAAGATGACACTGAAATGAACAACATCTGTACCTCCCCTAGGCTATATTTTGTTAATGAGGATATAGTCCACACTCCTATTAATAATATCTCCAATAGAGATAATCATTTCTCTCCTCAAAAAGATACCTTGGTGCAAGAGGATAAACATGTTAATTTAAGCACTTCAATCACTCTAGATCTTCTTTATTCTTTGATATCTTATCTTCACCATTGAGATATCCAAAATCAAGATGTTATGTACTTTATTCATAATATAGTAAATATGAAGATTTAGATGAACCTTATAATTCATAACCTAGTAAAGGGGATGAGAATAATGGTTATATGATTTTGAGTCTCCCTATAGAGAGAAATACTCCTACTACCCATCCTTGTACAACAAATTTCCATAAACCTCAAGATGAAATCCTTCCACCCTTTAAATTAAAGACATATTATGAGGTGGCTTATGACATTATCTCTAAACAAGGCTATAGTGGACAAGGTCTTGGAAAATATGAACAATGAATAAAAGTCCCTATAGAACCTTTTCCTACACAATGTAGTACACACGGCTTAGGATTTTATTCTTGGGAAAGTATTGTTTGTAACCTTCTTCAATTTGATTCAATGAATTGTTTCTTCTATATAGAAAGAAGAAAAAAAGTACCTAAAATGAGTGATGCTCCTTCTACTTCAAATTATAACCCTCCACCTTGTGTACAAACTCTTTTACCACAAGAAATAAATATTTTGTCACTTGTCGACGATCACTTGGCCTTAGATGAAAGAATGTTTTGGCGACTTAAATATGGCAAGAACATTAAATTTCTCATTTTACAATTTAAGAAAAATAAAAAATAAAATAATAATAAAGTGAATTTTCTTTTTCATCATGGTAATGCTCATTCTCTTTTAATTGTGTTGAATTTGGACAATTTGTTCAAGATCTCATTGATAGATGTCTTATTCATAGTACAAATATTCTTTTACTTTTTATAAGTATTAAAAATGCTGCATATTAGCACTCCCTTCACCTATTATGTGTAATACCCCAAAAATGGGCTATAGGTTCATTAACCTCCTACATCTTCAATTCGAATGAAATTGACATCAAAGTCCTAACCTAAGGCACATCTGCACATTATCAAATCCTAATTGATTTTATCCTAAATTCTGCATCGGGGAATATTTTTTGAATATTCCTAATTTATCCTAATTATTCTTAATTTAATAATTATTTGGCGATAAATCTCATTTATCCTAAATTTGATTAATTAAATATGATGAATATTTAATTAATTAGATTAATATTGCCACTTAATTATTTAATTAGATTTAATTCTATTTATTCCTAATTAATATTGTTTTATTTGACAATAAATCAAATTTGCTAAAAATAATCAGTTGAATTCTTATTTAATTGATTAAATTAAATTATCAAATTTAATAATATAGTTTTGGAATAAAATTTGATTAAAATAATTGATTAACCCATAAATCAGTTATTTTAAATATTATTTGACGATAAATCATATTTATCCTAAAGTTGATTAATTGAATATGATGAATATTTAATTAATTAATTTAATTCTGCCACTTAATTATTTAATTAGATTTAATTCTATTTATTCCTAATTCTATTATTTAATTTTGACAATAAATCAAATCTCCTACGAATAATTGATTAAATATTTATTTAATTGATTAAATCCAAGTTGTCAATATTTAATAATATAGTTTTGAATAAAAGTTTGATTAAAATAATTGATTAACCCACAAATCAGTTATTTTTAAATTTATAATCAGTTAAGTTGAAGATAAATCACTTTATTTATTTAATTAATTCATAATTATTTGTGCACATTCAAAGAGCAGTTAAACTTTAAATCAGAAAATCAATTCAAGTTGTTATCTTTTCAAAACTCAACATCTATTTTGAGTTCAAAGTTGATCTAAACTTCTGATTTGAGTTAAAAAGTTATTCTTGCATGATTTTGCATGATTTTATGAGTTATCTATTTTTAATTTCTTGTTAACTCAAAAATCAACCTGAGTTCATCAAGAGTGATTTATGACTTTTTCCATGCACCCTCAAGCCTTGGATTTCTATAAAATCAAGGCTCAGCTCTTTACAAACCATCCACAGAATTTGCATACTTACTTTGGCAAATTGACATCAGAGGAATCATCAAGCTTCTTGCGAATCAGTGTTTTGTGAGATCAATCTTGTTTTCAATTCATTCTAATTTCATATTTCCTATCATTGTTAGCTTAATTTGCATATCATTTCAATCCATTTAGATTAATTTATTATCAGTTTTTCTCATCTTATTGCATCAAAAATTAAAAAAATAGATTAATTTGCACTCATATTTTATTGCTTTCATCATTTAAATCCTTTGTTTAGGTGTTGCATTGTCACTAATCTCGGTCTAATCTAAGAATACCATACTCGCACCTACTAGAAGGCAGTAAATCGCCTGGTTAGCTATATTGTTCTTATTTGCATATTTTGAGTTTTGCTAACTTCTAATATTTTACTGAAGTGTTGTGTCTACAGCTAGGTACAAAATTCACACACACATTTCTGGCACCCACTGTGGGGCAACCCACCTTTACATGTTGGTTTTGATTTTTTTTTTGGAGCTAAAACCCTAAAGTTTCAAAGATTTAATTTTATCTCCCAAACGGCTTGGATTTTTGGTCTGAAATTTTTTTTTTGCACACTTGAGACATATTAGGGAGCTTTAATAGAAAATTTAGAATTTTTTGAGATGTTTTGAATTTTTAATAATTTTTTCTTGATTTTCTGGAAAAACTTAATTTCTGACGCAAATCAACATATTTTTCAAAAATTTTACAGTTTTGAAAAGATCTTTAAATTCTACAGGGGGTCCATTCTTTGTGTTTTAAATTTGGATGCAATATAATAGCTCAAATAGTCAATTTACAAAAATTGGTCTATTTTGGTAAAATGGGTCTCTAGGGCACAAATGAAGAGATTTTTCTAAAAATTTTACATTTTTGGAAAGCTCTCTATTTTTTAGTAGGGGTCTTTATTTTTAATTTCTATTTTTGTGACCGAAATCATATCAAAAAAATCATATCTTGTTGACTAGGTCAAATGCAACAAAAAAATAAAATTTTGTGATGGGTATGCACTTATTTTTCACATGGTTCAATGAATGATATGAGTTGTCATTTGGATTAGTTGCTAGTTATTATTGCTCCTAATAATTTATTTTCAGATCTAACCCTAGGGTTTTCATAAGTTGAATATACGTTGCATATCTTGTTTGCTTGTTTTCTTGTCAGAGAATTTGTGGCTTGCTTGTGCGGGATTGCTTAACAAAGCTAAAAATTAGGTAAAATCTACTAAGCACATTGCAAGGGAATTCAGGTATTCTACTACATCTGAAAACATTTCAATTTGGACATAAAACAAATATCTCACGTGTCTAGCTTGATTGCCTTTCCTGCTTTCATAAATCAGACTTCAATTTTTGGGCTATAAAATGAACATAGATTTGCTTTTTGCATATCTGTTACACATAGTAAATAGGCCCTATGAACACTATTTGTGGATGATCTTGAGAGATTGAACTTCTTTCACTTGTTTATTCATGCAAAGCTCCTCTTGATGAAGGATCCCCTTGTAGGTAGGGAAGGTACTGAGAAATTCTCACGTTCTACTAAATTCGTGTGTCTTCAACTTTTGATTGATACATTCTCTCTCCAAAGAGGTTGATAGATCATAAGCGATTGATGTCATAGATCTTTGTGAGATAATCTTGGTCTTAGCGTGTCAGATTAATCTTTCTGATTTGTCTTGGTGAAGTGAAGAGGTTAGGGGATTATGCTCTACTTCCTTTTTGGATAGTACCAGAAACCCAGATCCTTGAATCTGATCTAGTCCCCCTGTGGTATCTTTTGTGAGTCACCTTTAGAGAGGGTTAATCGTAGTGGACATTCCCTTAATTGGGTCAACCACATGGATGGAACCTCAAGTGGTAATAGCCATTTTCGCTATGGTAGCAGCAACCGCTATATAAATGTCCTTGTGGAGGATATCTTCACGGGTGTGGTCTCTTGTTAGGCTATCAGATCTCCCTAGTAGCTCATGATTGATTAATTTCTTAGACTATGTCAAAACCTCGGTGCACCTGGATTGGAGTTTGCCATCTTGAGATCACAAAAGTTGCAAAGTCAGACCATTACTACAAACCCTAGTGAGCCCAATTTTTTTTAATTTTTCTAGGAATATGTGTGTTATTGAAAAACTTTTTGGAACATACACAATTAGCACTTGTAGGGATTAGCACAATAAGTCACTATTGCTTATTCATGCGCAAGGTTGCTTTTTCCCTTGTTCATTGTTTTCAGACGATTTCTTGCTTCCCTTTCTTGCTATTTTGTGTGCTTGATATCTTCTTGGTTACTTGAGACAAACTTTTACACAGATCTTCAAAAATTGGACAGAAAAATTTGCAAACAAATTGGTACTGAAAATTGAAAAATTGCAAATCTGAAGCAAAAATCCTTTTTGGTGTCAAAAGTCATCCTAAAATTTCAAAACTCGTATCAAAGCCCTTTCAAAGTTGTCAGAGATTGGTCAAATTTGTCAAAAATCCAATTTTATAGTCTATTTCCAGAATCTGTCAAATAAATCATTATGTCAGGAAGAGAGAAGAACCTATAACGAATACATTCATTTTCCTAAAGTGGTCACTTGAGTCTGATTTAGCCTTCTGATTTATCGATTTGAGTCTTTTTCATCTTGTGTCAAAACCTTGTCAAAATTATCTTCAAAATTCAATTTTTTTACTAAATGGCTAAGTGTTGTGAGCTCGTGTCCACCATCTGTTGGGTGTCTACCCACACTACTATGGCACAGTATCCTTCATTTATGTTTGATCTATTCTTTAATCACTTCAATCTTGACAAGGTTGCGTCAGTTGATCTTCTAGAATCAATTCATTCTTTAGTTGTCTTCATCTTATTCTTTGACTTCACCCAAGGTTAATGGTGGAAACTAGAGCTTCATCACATAAGAAATCTGGAGAGGTATCCCATACAATACCTCTGAATACTCTCCAGGCCCCAACTCTTGAACAACTCTACAATTCTGGTCTTTATGAAGATGATGGTCTTGGCAATTTTTGATTGAAAACTGGTTACATAGCCCCTCCATCAACTCACGGAGGTAATCAACAAACCCCACCTCAATCTAATCCAGGAAGCCCTAAAAATCCTAACATGTCTCATAGAGGGACACATCATAGGTCTCAAGGACACCAATCTCAACATAGTATGGATCGAGAACCTACACCTTCTGAAATTGTTCGATATCAAAATGATGATGACTTCAAAAGAATGATGAAACATTTCTTGAAGGAAGATAGAGAAGCATACTTTCTAGAGTTAGCTCAATAAGGAGCTAAACTCTCTCCACATTTTAATGTCGAAGATATTATCATGCATGAGGAAGAAACTCCTATCACCGCTATGATGAAACAGATGCATGCCATGCAAGTCAAACTTAACAAGCTTGAGAAAGAAAAGGAACCTAAAGAGTTCTCCATGGAGGCTCTATGTCCTTTTCCATTTGATAAAGACTTGTACATGTCATCATTCCCTAAAAGAGTGGAGATGCCTAAATATGATAAGTATGATAGAAACTCTGACCCTCAAGATCATGTTAGAGAATTTTGTACTCAATCTATGGAGTTTATGCAAGAACCAACCTACTTAATGCATCTTTTCCCTCTATCTTTGGGAGGAGCAGCCATTCATTGGTTCTCTAGAATGCCCCCTACTATCAAAAATTTTGAGGAGTTAATCAAATTGTTCTATCAACAATACTCCTACAATATTCAACATTCAGTCACCATGATCGACATCTACAATCTGAAACAATATCTAGGAGAACCATTCCTGACATTTCTCAAGAGGTGGAGGAAGAAATTTTCTCTATATGCTAGACCTATTCCAGAAACTGAGAAGCTGGAAATATTCATCAACAATCTTGTTCCATAAATCAACTACCCTTTACAAATGTAAAATCATACATCTTTTGACAAGATGGTAGATAATGCGATCAAAATTGAGAAAGTACTTGTGCAAAAAGGAGACATATCACTTCAAAAAGACAAGTATGAATCTGGATCTAGTTATAAGGACAAGAACAAAAACTGGAACAAGAATAAAGGCATTGTCACATATGGCATTGTTGATAATATATGTGCCCCATTTAAGGCACCTACTTTCAATATTACTATTGGTACCCAAGCCATCAAAGCTTCTGAAGCCAAATCCACAGAGTCTAACAAAAAGTCATATGATTACAAACCTTGGGCTACAGATCCTAATCGCAAATTCACTCCTCTCGGAGAATCCTTGGAATCTACCATGAAAACTCTATTGGCAAACAAAATCATCTACTTGCCTGAGATGAAAGTCTTTGATCCAGAACCTAAACTGAAATGGTGGAGAGAGAATGATTTTTGTGAATTCCATCGCAATAAAGATCATAAGACTAATAACTGTATTCACTTGAAGGACATTATACAAGATAAAATTGATAATGGAGACATCATGATTGACAATCATAAGAGCAATAACAACCATACAACATTCACAGAACCATTTCCTAAACATGGTAAAGAAGATTCTTCTTCTCAACCTAATATGAGTGCTAAAGTCAATTATGCCTACTCAAGAAACAATGTTGTTATCAATATGGTTGAACCATGCCTATCTGAGTATTTCAATGTCATCACAATTGTAAGAAGAGATAGAGATAATTAATCAGCTAATGTAGTTACTCGATCACAAGCTCGGGCACACCTACAAGGACAAATACCAGATTCATCAAATGTCCCTAAGGTGCCTTTCAATCTTTCATCTGCTTCTAAACAGAAGGCTACATCTAAATCTTCAAATCCTAAAGACATGAGGCCTACTTCATACAGTATTTTCCAACAACTCCAGCACACAAATGCTAAAATCTCCATGTTTGAGTTGCTTCGAATATCTCTAGCTCATAGAGCCATTCTAGACAAAGCTCTACTCGGATCCAATGTTCTTGATGACCTTGATTTAGACAGATATCAAACAATAGTTGGTCATCTTACGTCTCCATATTACATTTCCTTTTCAGAGGAAGATGATAACTCCTTGATTCATCCGCATAACCAGCCTTTGCATATTAAAGTCTTGATCCAAAAGCATCGTGTCAAATGTGTGTTGATAGATGGAGGCACTAGCCTAAACATTTGTTCTTTCAACTTGATTACACAATTGGGATTTTTAGAAATGGCCATTGATCCTAGGAAGAAGATAACTATCAAAGCATATGATGAGCAAGAAAGATCTTCTAAGGGAACTATTGTCCTACCTATCAGAGAAGGTCCTATCATCAGAGATACTATATGTCAAGTTCTTGATCTACCTTTGGCTTACAATATCCTCCTAGGAAGACCCTAGATACATGACATGAAAGCCATTCCCTCTACATTCCATTAGTGTTTGAAATTTCCTTATGAAGGAGTTGAGGTGATGATTCCATCTGATCTGTATACAACTTGCAATACCTTGAAAGAGAGTGCAGATAAACTTGTTCCCAATAATAGAGAATCTTCCACTAAGCAGCTAGATGTTGCTTCAACCTCCAAGATGGAAGACATTTCTAAAGAGGTTAAAATCAAAGAAAATGGTATGGGAGAATATACTATAGAGCTAGTCTTATCTTTGACATCTCTCCCTATCTCTCCTAAGTCTTATGGACAAACTCTAAAACAGTCCAAGCTCAATTTTAAAGAACCTCTTGAAGCATATAAAGGAAATTTTGTTGTAGAACAAGTATCTAAATAGGAGTTTGAAGAGGATGAAGTTGTGCTTGCATGGCTATACAAAGATGAACCTAAATCTCAAGTTGTCCAAAAATGTGATGCTAAAATACTGAATATCCCATCTAAGTCATATGGCCCAGGGGATAAATTGACTACAAAGATGGGATATAAAGGAAAAGGACCTCTAGGACTACAAGGTAAAGGTCTTCTGTCTCCTCTTGATCATCGTGGCTGAGAAAACAAGAATAAAATAGGTCTAGGATACATGAAGAAGCCTTTCTATCTTAGCAAGAACTCCCCGCATGTTCTAGAAAAAATTGAGCCTTTCGTAGCAAATCAACTAAAGGGGGAAATAACTAAACAATTTGATAGTGATGATTCAGACACCATTGATGAGCTCATTCCTTATGAGTGTTTTCCTCAAGAAATAAAAGACCTCCTTGAAGCTGAAGATGATCCAATAAAAAGAATTAATGTAGTAGAAACACAAGAACCTACTATAGAGCAAAAGATAGTTGCAACACAAGAACCAGCTAATCTCGAAGGAAATCAAAAAGAGGAAGGTGGTAGTTATTCTGAGACAGATTCCTTTGAGTATGAATTCAAATCAGAATTTGAGGGTAACACTTTTTGGGGTATTCATCCTAACTTTACTCATGTTATTAGATTTCCTAGAGGTCTAGATGAAGAAACAGAAGATGAATCAAGTGACTATGAATGGGGAGTCATTCCAGAACTAGATGAACTTGTTATAGAAAATCATGTTGATGTTATTCACCAATACGCACCTCAACCTAACGTAAGTCTAGAGAGAAATGATGAACTTATCAAGTCTGATCCACCGATGGCTGAAGTAGATTTCCACAATGACATTGAGCCTATTCATGAATTGAATGTCTTAAGTTGTAATATCACCTTTGAACTTGAGTGTTGGGTTAGGACCAATGATGACAGATCCATATCCGTAAACACTCTTTCCCAATCTTTCACCACTTTGACTATCCAATGCCTTGACCTTCTTGACATAACATCCATCAACTTGAACCAAGGTATTTATACCTTTCCCAATGACTATGCCCTTGATTTCTACCTAAATGTAGTTGAGCCTATGAGGACTTCCATCAGTGAACCAAGCATTAGCATGATAGAGTCGGACATCAAGTATCTTAGTTAGAAAAATAAGAATAAAAATAAAAATAAAAGGAGTTCTGAGGGTGAAAACCACTTTGTGGCAGTCTCAAAACCTACAAAAGTAAAAATAAAAGATGTATCTGAAGGTGAAAACCTCTCTAAGGTGCCTAAGGATGAGATATTTGATGTCCTTTTGAGTCATTTATAGGATAGATCTCCAGTTCTAATTGAGACCACTCAATCTATCAATTTGGGAATAGCAGAAGAACCACAGTTGATCCATGTAGTGTGCATAATCTTTATCAGAGGAAGAAAAGAAAAAATTTACAACATTCCTAACAGAGAAGAAGTTCAACTTTTCATGGAAATATTTAGATATGCCAGGGTTGGATCCTGATCTTATAATGCACCATTATCTGTAGTGCCAAACGTTAAACCTGTTAAGCAAAAATTGAGAAAGATGCATCCACATGTTGCATTCTTCGTAAAAGCTGAATTAGAGAAGCTCCTAAAAGCTAGATTTATCTGAGTTATTGATTATGTGGAATGGATCTCTAATATTGTACCTATTGCTAAACTAGACAAATCAATAAGAGTGTGCACCGATTTCAAAGATGTAAACAAAGCATGCCCTAAGAATGGTTTTCCATTACCTAACATTGATATGATAGTAGACATGACTGCAGGCTTTGAGATATATTCTTTAATGGATGGTTTTTTTGGATATAATCAAATAAAAATTGCTCCAGAGGATCAAGAGAAAATTGCTTTTACATGTGCATGGGGTACCTTCTGCTGGAATGTCATGCCATTTGGGCTTAAGAATGATGGTGCTACATATCAAAGAGCTATGACATCTATTTTTCATGACATGATGCATAGGACTATGGAGGATTATGTTGATGATACTTTAGCAAAATCTATGATTAGAGCTGAACATCTAAATGACTTGAGCAAGATACTAGATAGAATGGAAAAATTTAGTCTTAGACTAAATCCTAAGAAGTGTGCTTTTGGTGTCACTTTTGGAAAGCTCTTAGGATACATAGTGTCAAAGAAGGGCATTGAAGTTGATCCAGCTAAATTAAAGGCTATAATGGAGATGCAACCTCCCAAGAACATCATTCAAATGAGGACATTGCAAGGTAGAGTTTAATCTATCAGACGCTTCATATCTCAGCTAGCAGACATATCACAACCTTTTACAAAGACATTACATAAAGGTGTGACCTTTGCATGGAGCGAGGAATGTGAAAAGAAATTTAATCATATCAAGAAATATCTATCAAATCCTCCTATTTTGATGCCTCCCATTCAAGAGAAGTCTTTGATCTTATATGTCTCCACTACAAATACATCACTGGGGGCATTTCTTGCACAACATGATGAGAACAAGAAGGAAAGAGCTATATACTATATTAGTAGAACATTGGTGGCATACAAAAAGAACTATTCAATGATTGAGAAAGCTTGTATAGTTGTGGTCTTTGCATCATAGAAACTAAGACATTATATGTTGACTCATACTACACATTTAGTATCTAAGATTGATCCACTAAAGTACCTACTACGAAAAGCTGCCCTCATGGGTAGATTAGCCAAATGGGTCATGCTCTTAAGTGAATTTGACATTGAATATGTTGAAAGAAAAGATATTAAAGGCCAAGTTATTATTGATCAATTAGCAGATGCACCTTTATTTGATGATACACCAATGCAAATGGAATTCCTAGATTCCTCTATCATGAATCTTTCTTCTAGAGAATGGCATTTATTCTTTGACAGATCCTATACACAGAATGGATCTGGAGTAGGCATATTGTTCATAACTCCTCAAGGATACTCAATCCCAAAAGCATTTAGAATCAATTTTCCTTGCACAAACAATATTGCTGAATATGAAGCCCCTCTTAATGGCATGAAAATGATAATTGAGTGGAGGGTAACAGAATTACACATTCATGGAGACTCACAACTTGTAATCCTTCAAGTCAATGATGTGTACCAAACTAAAGATGAAAAGCTCATTCCATACAAGAGAATGGTAGATGATCTAAAGAAGTATTTCATATCTATCACATTTGAGCAAATACCTAGAACAAATAATAAGGTTGTCGATGCAATGGCAACATTATCTACTTTATTACAGCAGCCTGAACATGAGCTATGCTACGAGTTCCTGGTGGAAGCACTATCTTATCCTGCATATGACTTCGCTGAAACCTACATGATTTTCACTATTGTAGGTCATGATTCATCCAGATATAAAAACCTATTCTCCTATCTCAAAGACCAAATCATCCCCGATACCTTTAACCGTCATGAAAAGAGATACCTTATTCGCCATGCCTCTCGGTATGTCATCATTGGTCATGATCTTTACAAATGAGGTCTAGGTGGTACGCTCCTTAGATGTTTAGAATGAGAAGAGTCTCAACATGCATTAGAGGAATTCCATGAGGGTATATGTGGGTCACACTCGAACGGTTTAACACTAGCTCAAAAACTTATTAGGGCTAGGTACTATTGGCCTGAAATGGAGAAAGAGTCTATCAAGTTTTCTAAGAACTGTCAAAAGTGCCAAGTACATGGCAACTTAATTCATGCTCCAGGGAGAGATCTAATTCCCTTCACTACACAATGGCCTTTTCATCAATGGGCCTTTGATCTTATAGGAGCTATACATCCTCATTCTTCTAATGGACATACCCATATAATCACAACTATAGATTATTTTACAAAATGGGTAGAAGCAGTCCCTTTGACACAAGCAACTGGAAAAAAAATATCTATGTTCATCTTGAACTACATCATATGTCAGTATAGTATTCCACATTCCATAGTCATAGATAATGGTGGAAAATTTAAGAACAAAGACTTGGATGATTTATGTGCCAAATTCAATATTACACAACATTGGTCATCTATCTACTATCCTCAAGGGAATGGACAAGCAAAGGCTTCTAACAAGAATCTATTAAAAATCTTGCACCATACAGTTAATAAAATAGGAAGAGACTAACATCTCATGATCAATCCAGCTCTCTGGGCCTATAGAACAAGTATCAGAACACCCATTGGGGCTACACCTTTCGCTTTAGTTTATGGGTCTGAAGCAGTACTACCTATTGAGGTTGAAATCCTATCACTAAGAATCAGAATGCATGGTCTAGTAATTGATGATGACTACAGAATGTCTAGGTTGCAAGAACTTGAACTACTAGATGAGCATAGACAAGCAGTGTATGATCATCTCAGAGTATATCAAAAGAGAATGTCTAGAGGTTACAACAAGAAAGTTAGACACAGATAATTTCAGGTTGGCGATCTAGTCTTGAGAGAGAATCCTAAAAATTAATCACATAGAGAGCGCAAGGGGAAGTTTGAACCCAACTGGTTGGGTCCCTTTGTTATCACTACTACTTTTGGCTCTGGTGCCTATCAACTCTCAACAATTGAAGGAGAATAGCTCTGAGAACCAATCAACGTTCTCCATCTGAAGAAATTCTATGCCTAAGGCATTCAGTGTATGGTAAATTGTCTTGAAAAAATCTTTAAAATCTGAAAAAGTCCTAAAAAAATGAACATCTTGGTGAAAACCTAGCAATGGGCGCCTTGATGATTCACAAAAAAAAAAAAAAAAAAAAAGTACAAAAAAATTGAAAAAATTGAAAAAATGAAAAATATAAAAAAATGAGAAAAAGAAAAAGTGCCTTGGTGAAAACCTGGAAACAGGCACCTTGGTAGCAAAAATAGAATCTCTGCCAAGATGGTGAAAACCTGGCAAACAGGTGCCACTTGTTTCAAAACACTCCATCTATCAATGCAATCTTGGTCTTTCCTAGCTTTCAGTCTTGCTTTAGTTTGTAAATATCTCTTGGTTTGTTCCTGCATTCCTATTTTCAATAAGTCAGTCTGTACACCAATCAGCTAAAGTGTTTATATCCTATCAATATTCAAACTTGGGGGCAATCAAAGTTATATCCTATGCCCTCTAATGTATCTTAGACGTATCATATCCAATCAGAGTCCTTTGAAGCTTCATCCGAGTCAGTCAGTCAGTCTCATCTTCAGAAAGGATTTTGCATCTACAACAACACAATCAAACATCAAACACAAACTAAAAACAATCTATGCTTTTTACATGCTTTTATCTCCTTGTATGCTTACTGATTCACATTGAGATTTTTGTATATTTTGTTCCCACGAGCTCTTTGATGATGTCCTTTATAGGATTTAGAGAGTGATGACTGGGGGCATAATCTTTTCTTTGTTTTCTTCTTGGATGTGAAAATCTAACAACTTTGGAAATTATGGATTGAAATGGTGTCTGACTGTAAGAGCCTCTATCTTGAATTGGATGACCATGCGTACCTTGACCATTGATACCCAAAAAATTCAAGGAAGTTTGATCTAACTATTATTTTTTTGAGTGAGTTCTTTCTCCTATTGTGAAATGCGATCTTACCTAAGGATGTGAATGATAAAGGGTCACTACAGGTAATTCACATTGGATTTAGAATGATCTCTTGACTGTTTGATGTGTTTGTATGCAAGGTGTATTCTGGTCATCATGACATCTATGTTTTGATGCTTATACAAATTTCTATATCAAAATGGACATGATATTCAGGTCATCCTGGCGTTTATGCCTTGGTGCTTATATCTAATTCGACATTCCAAAAATAAAATTAATATTCATATGTCCATGGTTGCCTAACTAGTGGGTGTTGTATTGATTCCTGCACATACAAATTGATATTCATATGTCTATGGTTTCATAACTAGTGGGCATTGTATTGATTTATCCGGCTACCTAAAAAGTTTAATGATGATAACAAATCGACACATGATCAGTGACTAGGTCCTAGGTCCTAGGTTTGCATTTCATTCTACATTTCATTTTGCACTTTGCATGATCTCACAAATTGCTTAAACACTTAAATGATTCTTCAAAAAAAAAAAATGGCACACGAGTTGAATCTCACATGAAGGTTCTTCCAATGAAACATCAAGTAGAATCCTTTTTCAGGATCAAAATCTAAGATCATTCATATTATTAACTTCTTGCATAATCAACCTTCAATCATCACAGAAATCTAGAATTCAACTTAACTGATTATTTTACATCAAACTATCAAAATTTCAACTTGGTCAACTATGGTCAACTCATGGTTTAACCTAGTCAAACTTGGTCTCCAGGACCTCTAAACGATGTAGAACACGTTCTCGAACATGTATAACCACTTCTCAAATCAATTAACATGCTTCTAAACCATTCAACGTGGACTTTTCTTGTCAGATTTCAATTTTTATCCCGAAGGGGGCATGGTATTGCACATCATTCAAAGTCTATAACTCAATTCTGTCAATCAAATCTTTCTCTCAGTAATCAAGACAATGACCATGTCTAGTTGCTGATTCATCTAAAGTCCTCATTGCTTGGGGTAAATCTATTGCAATCTAGTATCCTAAATCTATTTTGTAAAATGTATCAGCTTTTCGTAACTATCGGTTCATTATCGTCATTTCCTTGGTTCTTCATAACTGATGGGTTCAGGATGTGATACCAATATGATTCATACAAGGACATTCAGGTCTGGAATTGGTCACTCACTTCTTCGCAATCATAAGGTTTAGAATCAGGCGTTTTGACACTTTTTTGTAATCATTGGTTCATTGTTGCTATAGTTGACATTATCTTTGGTCACTTAGGACCTAAATCTTAAATTTTGCATCTTTAAATCTTTAAATCGGTTTCTGTCTCAGAATCGGTTAATCTTTCAAATCAAATTAGTTCCATACATCTTTATCATAGACAGATGATTCTTTGAACCACTACGCTTCGCACAATGATTCAAAGAGGGGCAAAATGTAATACCCCAAAAATGGGCTATAGGTTCATTAACCTCCTATATCTTCAATTCGAACAAAATCGACATCAAAGTCCTAACCTAAGGCACATCTGCACATTATCGAATCCTAATTGATTTTATCCTAAATTTTGCATCGGGGAATATTCCTTGAATATTCCTAATTTATCCTAATTATTCTTAATTTAATAATTATTTGGCGATAAATCTCATTTATCTGAAATTTGATTAATTAAATATGATGAATATTTAATTAATTAGATTAATACTACCACTTAATTATTTAATTAGATTTAATTCTATTTATTCCTAATTAATATTGTTTTATTTGACAATAAATCAAATTTGCTAAAAATAATCAGTTGAATTCTTATTTAATTGATTAAATTAAATTGTCAAATTTAATAATATAGTTTTGGAATAAAATTTGATCAAAATAATTGATTAACCCATAAATCAGTTATTTTAAATATTATTTGGCGATAAATTATATTTATCCTAAAGTTGATTAATTGAATATGATGAATATTTAATTAATTAATTTAATTCTGCCACTTAATTATTTAATTAGATTTAATTCTATTTATTCCTAATTCTATTATTTAATTTTGACAATAAATCAAATCTCCTACGAATAATTGATTAAATATTTATTTAATTGATTAAATCCAAGTTGTCAATATTTAATAATATAGTTTTGAATAAAAGTTTGATTAAAATAATTGATTAACCCACAAATCAGTTATTTTTAAATTTAAAATCAGTTAAGTTGAAGATAAATCACTTTATTTATTTAATTAATTCATGATTATTTGTGCACATTCAAAGAGCAGTTAAACTTTAAATCAGAAAATCAATTCAAGTTGTTATCTTTTCAAAACTCAACATCTATTTTGAGTTCAAAGTTGATCTAAACTTCTGATTTGAGTTAAAAAGTTATTCTTGCATGATTTTGCATGATTTTATGAGTTATCTATTTCTAATTTCTTGTTAACTCAAAAATCAACCTGAGTTCATCAAGAGTGATTTATGACTTTTTCCATGCACCCTCAAGCCCTGGATTTCTATAAAATCAAGGCTCATCTCTTTACAAATCATCCACAGAATTTGCATACTTACTCTGGCGAATTGACATCAGAGGAATCGTCAAGCTTCTTGCGAATCAGCATTTTGTGAGATCAATCTTGTTTTCAATTCATTATAATTTCATATTTCATATCATTGTTAGCTTAATTTGCATATCATTTCAATCCATTTAGATTAATTTATTATCAATTTTTCTCATCTTATTGCATCAAAAATTTAAAAAATAGATTAATTTGCATTCATATTTTATTTCTTTCATCATTTAAATCCTCCGTTTAGGAGTTGCATTGTCACTGATCTCGGTCTAATCTAAGAATACCATACTCGCACCTACTAGAAGGCAGTAAATCGCTTGGTTAGCTATATTGTTCTTATTTGCATATTTTGATTTTTGCTAACCTCTAATATTTTACTGAAGTGTTCTGTCTACAGCTAGGTACAAAATTCACACACACATTATGTTTCTCCACAATATGTAGCCTTAGTATCTTACCTTGCTAGGGGCTCTTTGCAATAGTCCTATTCTTTGACATACAAATATTTCTTTTTGAGAAATATAATATCTCCTTTCCCTTTCCTTCACACTTGTGGTGCAAGATTTCTATTTTAAATATCATATCCTTTGTAAGGATCTACTTTCCATTGGTTTAGTGGTACTTTTTTATCATACAATGTACTTTCCTTCATGGATTTTTTTTGTTTTTCTTAGGGATTCTCTCCTTTTACAAGAGTTATGTATCCTTGATTACAACCTCTTCCTTTCTTGAAAATGAATGTTTATCATAAAAAAATACTTCACTTGGGACACAAAAGTGTGTCATCCTTCATCAAGGATCATTTTTCCTAGCAATGGGTAGAGTGTTAATTCTTTTTCTCCTTCCCCTCTTTTGGTTAATGATGTTATTTTTGTTCAATAACTCCTCCTGGAGGTAGATGTCTTTGAAAAAGATCTATTCCTCCTCTCCTTCTGCATTCGTGAAGAGCATACCTTTACACATTTTTCAAGATATCTCTCTACAACTATTTGTACCTTTCCCTAAAATATTTATGCCTCCTTGGATAGGGTTGCATGTACATTATTTCTTAAAGGACATCTCCTTGGTGTTAAAAGTGTATCCTTGTACTTAATTTCTTTAAGATGCCATCTGGATACAATGATTTCCTTCATTATCCTATACATCATTTTTAGTAGATTCCCTTGGATACAATGCTTCCCCTAGTTATACTATTGTACTATTATTAATGGATTTCCTTAGATACAATGCTTTCCTTGGTTATCCTTTTTCACTTTTTTTAATATATTTCCTTAGATATAATGCTTTTGTTATTATCCTTTTGCACCACTTTTAGTGTATTTCCTTACATACAATAATTTTTTATCTATCCTTGAGATGAGTTGAATATCACAACATAAAGTACTAGACTATCAACTCTATCTTTGCACCAAACTCTCTCTTGGGATGAGTGGAACTAGCATGACACATCTTGATAGACTATTTTCTACTCCTATTTTCTAAATGTAGCATCATAAATTACATCTTTATGCAATTTATCACTCACCTAG
This sequence comes from Chamaecyparis obtusa, assembly GCA_027943335.1. Classification (NCBI taxonomy): domain Eukaryota; kingdom Viridiplantae; phylum Streptophyta; class Pinopsida; order Cupressales; family Cupressaceae; genus Chamaecyparis; species Chamaecyparis obtusa. The sequence goes on from BSBK01002096.1 coordinate 492,312, forward strand.
GCCCTATTTCAACATGTATGGCCTCACATACCGAATCCCAACATGCTAGATAATTGTACATTAAATTCTAGCATCTCCTCAGCATTCTAGATCCAACAACCAAATTTGGGCCTACCTTGTAGGAAACAAGTCACCTTGGGTACCTTGCTCCCCCATAACTTGGCCCCAAATTTGAATCTCTCAATGGTTAGGTTGTAAAAGTGATAATTTTAGGCCTATGTTGACTTGCTCCAAAATTGACATTCTTAAATGCTCCCATAGGAGGTATAAAATAAATATTAGCCCCCTCACACATACACAAAAGATTCAATCAATCACTCAAGTTCAAGCATTCAAGTATCAAGCATTGTGGAAAGCTTCAACATCCTTCATGCAAACATGTATTCATGATTGATTTCCTTTGAGGTCTTGCAGAGTCATGTTATTGCATCAAAACTTGTGATTACATTCAAAGAGTATTGAATCAACAAGGTGTAATACATATTAATTCTTAGATTTAGCCTCTGCTATACATTAGCATGCTTTCAATTACCATTCATTTCATTTCAATTTCAAGGTTAATTCTAAAATTGTGGCTTGACCTAAGAAAGCCACTTTGTACCCAATATTTTTTATGAAGGGTGCTCCCCTTAATACCACAAACACATAACAGAAATAGAGAAACAACAACAATTTGCAAGAACAAAAAATAGGCTTCTTATTATCTCCAAAAATGTGGAATTACAAATTTCAGAATTACAATATGCAAAGCCACATGAACATATTCCCTTACAATATTATGTAGGACAAAGCCTTGAATTATTACCCAAAACTACTCTGAACTGCTCCGAACTGTCCTAGACAACACTACGGGCCTTCCTTATATAGGCAATTTTCCACCGCCTGGGAAGGTTCCATAAATTTAGCCTCTAAGGCCGACCAAACTTAGAATTATTTTATTTTTCATTTTATTACATCATAGTCGGCTCAAAACAACTTTTGAAACCCAAACAAAAATTTTGAAGGAAACTTATTTTCTGCCATTTCAGGTGGCCCAACTTTCGAAGACCATAAGTCATCACCAATTGACCCAATTGACTATTATGACCCCATTTCGGAAAGGGCGCGAAGTGCTCTACAACATTTAAATTAAGTAAGCTTCATTCAGCCTAAGTTTTGACCTCATTCAGGTTCTCTAAAGCCTTCAAAACTGAGTTCGAAGTTTCTATACCCTGCTGCCAATACCGAAAATTTTCAATATCTTCAAAACTAGACTTGATCTGGCAATGAAACTTTACTGGCAGGCTGATACGACCAAAATGAACCTCTAGGGAAGAAAATTGAACATTCTGAGCTCAAACAGAAAACTTACTAAAAATAGTAAATTTCCAAAAATAGCAGCTCTGCACAAGATAACCCTTATTGAAAAGAAAATAGAATTATTTTTGGGTGATGCAAGATTGCTCTTACACCCAGGATGCTCCTGCATCAATTTTATCTTTTCTATGTGCAGGAACAGGTGGAAGACACACAAAGAAAGATACAAATTAAGCATTTAGAGATCTATAGTCTATAGGTGGTTAAATTTGAAACTATTAATTGAGTTTGCCTAACTGATTGAGTCCTACTTTTACATGAAACTCATTTTGTGGGTCAATTATGGTCTATACTTCTAGAATATTCTGCTAGAATTTTCCTATCAGTTTTCTATTTTTCCTTATATGCAAAAACTTATCTCTTTACCATATTTCACCCTAGATCTTGAATTCTCTTTCCATAATTACAAAGTCATCTTTCGAATTCCCCATAAAGGACCATTGAATTCACCTTATGCCCAAGAATTCTTGACCTAAGTGGATCATTCACCTTCCCAATATTCTTAAAGTGAAAATAGGCCTAAGTTATTGGCTCCTACAATCTAGTGAACCATATTTCACTATATTACTATGGATATATGTGCAAAGGTTGTAAGTAGTGAGGTGAGTAAATGAAATAAAACTAGAAAATAAATTCATTCATTCAAAATTGCTACAAGAATTATAAATGATACTTTAAAAAGACTATGGAGTCATCTATAGGACTATGTAAACTACAAGATTGTAATTTTCTATAAAATTGGGTGTAGGTGATAGTATCTACACTAAAAAAATATAAATAAATTTAAAAATGTGTAAGTAAAAGAACTTGATAATAAACAATATATAATATTATAGTAAATCAATCAAATTTTATTCATATTATTCACACAACTAACATAAAAACCAAGTCATAATATTTTGAATAAAATCATATATAATGAATTAACTAAAATATAAATGAGCATCACCATATTTCCTTAGATGTGGCTCTCTTCTTATTCTATGAAATGGTTGAAATAATTTACCACAAACTCTTTAAGACTTCAACAATTTTATTTATTATGGTATTATGAAAAATACACACACATCCATGCTATGCTACTTTTTTTTGTTACATTTGTATTATTCTCTCTCCTCACTATTTTTCACCAATCATAAAAGAGGAGTAATCAAATGGAACTATATTGTTGGAAAGTGCAATCATGGACTACATGAAGTCTATTATGAAGTATGTTATCTATAGACACCCAAATTTGATTAGTAATTTTAATTAAATTTAGTCTTCTTCCTCATATTTGTAATTAAAGAATTAATTATTTTTTAATTATCTAATACTATCCTTCTAGGTTAATTAACTTAATTAATTATCTATAATCCAATTAATCTAAAGGTAAACCATAGCCATTCAATTTTTTAATCTCCCTTATTTTATTAGTTTAAGTAAATATATTTATCTATTTAAATTAGTTTATAAATCCCAATTTCTTCTAGTTGTGATTAAATAAATCCTAATTAATCTATTTGTGCATGTGGATCCTCAATTTAACCCTCACCTAACCTCATTACAACCACCTAATTCATGCTTCCACCCCAACCTAGTTCACTTTCCCACTAATCAACTTTAATCTTAGTGTGATCCTATCCCTCATCATTTGCACATTCCTAATCAAAAAGATTAACCACCAAAGTCAACTAATGCATCTTGTTAACCTTAAATGCACTTACATCTTTGTCCCCTCTAAGGAATATTTTATTCCTTCTTCCCACTTCTCCAAACCCCTCCACACTTCCCAAAATGATCACATTCCTCTTGATCATTTCCCTTTGGGGTGTGAGACAAGAATTTCCCTTATGTCAAATCTACTCCACACCTAATGTCTTCTCAATCTCTCTCATTGTGACACTTGTCACAATGTTACGATCTCAAAGAAGCATAATCCATGTGCTCACCGTTGAGTGCATCTTGACCCTTCTTCACCAATTCATCTCAATTATCCATTCATCTCTTCAAAATTATAAATTAAGGAGTCTTTCCTCATTTCATCATTTTCCATTAAGAGAAGAGTTACCATGTTCATTTGAATCCAAAGAGATTGCAATCTTACCCTTATAATTCCAAAATCTTCACTCATCTATTGAAGCTTGAACATCATTTGAGCACACACATTCAACATTGGACAAAGTTACATATCAAGGGAGTTTTGATTAGGGTTTGCATACTCTATTTGTCTTATTTTGATCTTTTTTGTCTAATCTTGATGTTTCTTTGATAGTTTAGCTTGAGTTATTTAATTTATTATTGCATTCCTATTTAGACTCACACTTTCCTTGCACACATTTTGGCACGTGTAGTGGGACCCACTTCATGGGTCATTACATTAACAATTTTTCTATTTATTGTTGTTTTTGGTGTTTTTATTGCATTTTTCTAACATGTCATGCCAGGAACCATGAGATTGAAGGCTTGTGCATCACTAGAAACTTTTGGATTTTATGTAGGTGGCATTTTAAAGATCTACTACAGTGCTTTGATCTTTCATGGGTTCACATAATAGTTCGCAGGAACACGATCTCACATAACTTTGGTTCTCTCTTTCTTTAATTTTTACAAGTTCTGCAAGAACGCTAGGAACATCTGGACATGAATGACGATGCATATTTTGGTTTGTATTTCCTGTTACCTATCATTTTGGTGTAGATAATCCATCAACAAGCATGTGAGATACAACTTCCCACATCAAATCTCCATCCAAGGATCCACTTTCTAGGCCATTCTCATGCACCTAGTGCCTCCAACTTGCCAAACCTTGTAGCAAGACTTCCACACTTGTTCTATCATCTTAGAACATCATAACATAGCTTATGCAACATGTTTTACCAGATCTCCAAGTCTTTTCAATAGACTTGCTACACAACTCCACCCCAAGAGCCATATTCCTTGTAGCCCTGTCAAACCAGTTATTAGCCCTTAACTCTACACTTTCCCAAATAAATAGGAAAAATATTAATTGTTTTGGATGCCCTTTTCAATACTATAGAACATACCCCAAACTCAAGGTAGGCTAATTTGGACTAACACACAGATCCCTTACCCCTGCAGAAACTAAATATGCCTAATTAGCACCCAATAACAAAGCAACTCATAAGAGGACTTACTCCCTTGACTCCCAACCATGAAAAAGTATTAGATAATGGTTAGAAACCACATATTTTCAAGTTTTTAGGGTATCAACACCTATCCACACTTCTTGGCATCCAACCCTCACTCCTAGGGTCATTAGGCTAGGGCTTTGTCCCGAGGACACTTAAAAACCTCTCTAGATCCCTCCAATGGACCTAACACCTCCAAATGGATCCTAATAGACAAGATTCACCATAAAATATACCCCTCCTTCAGATTATATGCTCACACTAATAACTTGTGCTATTCAATGCACCCTCAATCAACAACTTCTCCACTTTGTGGTCTCTTCCACAACAATCTTGTCCATCCCTTCACCCAAATCCATACTAATACATATGGTACAAGGTTAGACTTCCTCCTGCAAGATACATTAAAAACAAAAAGTGGGAGAAGTCAATGGAATCATGGAGACTTCAAAACCAGTGATGTTGATTGCAAGCACACTGCCAGGAACAATCAAAACTAGATGACTTGTTTAATTTGCCTTCAAGACTCAATGAAATAATAATTTACTTGCGTGGAAATGATAAAAATTCAAGATATAATAATTTTACTTCATTTTTAGATCAACCTTTCATTGTTAAATGAGTTTGAAGTCGCAGACACGGTGACTGTAGCCCTGCGGCCAGATAAAGAATGTATGTAAGAAATGTTTGTGTTTATTGAATCAGAACCATTACATTGTTTTCTCTGTACCACACCTCTACGTACCTCTCACACTCATGTGGATCTTCATTAAATAGATCCTTCAACTCTTAAACTTGACAACTACTATCTAACTACCCTCCAAAACTGACTGCAATCAGTTTAAAACTTATTGTTGCATTTGTTTAATGTTGTCTAGTTGCCAACATAGTTGTCAACTCGACAACTTCCAATCTTATTTGCATTTATATTAACTTCTAAGGCCTCTTAGGACCAATTCCTAACATCTAGACCCTAAACCTTCTTTAAACCCTCACATGAGCCTTTGTAGGCCTTATTTTGCCAATTAGGCAATATTACATCTTTTTAGCACCTTTAGTGTTTTTTACATCCTTTAGTGGCTCTAATGACCCAATTACATCATGTATTGACCTTATAGGTCTTAAAAAATATTCATTCACCCTTGGATCATCAAGTGACCTCAAGGAGTTCTTTTCTAGCCTCAAATTCCAAAATGGCTTACAAGATTGATCCTATTACAAAAGGATTCACATACTAAGAAAACATAAACAAATGACCAAATATGGTCTTATTATAATGCAAATGACACTTCATGGTCATGTTTGTCTTCAACTCTCTAGCTTCTAGGGACCCTAAGTGACCCTAGTGTTCCTTCTAAGCCTTGGTGCTCCCGCACCATACTCCCTAGCTTCAAAGATTTTCCAAGTCCTCTTGGAAACCTACAAACAAAACAATGCCAGCAAAAAAAGCAACTTTATCTTTACTCTTGGTTTGAAAAGATCATCATTGATTATCCATGGAATCCTTTCTTGATGATGCTCCATCATACACTCCTTCATCTTCACTCTAGATTTTCCTCCCAAAGGCAAAATGTAGACCATCAACTAATCACACATCTGCATTCCATCCTTAGTCCCATACCTTGAGACCATTGTTGCTACATGCAACACTCCATTGTTTTCAATCTTAGTCTCTCTTCCCATTGATACCATTGCATCTTGGATTCCATGCCTTATCTCTTGGCATTCCAAGTCTTCCTTAGCATTCATGACTACCTCCTTAGCCTCACCAATGACTTCATAGTCAGGTTCTTCCTCACCTACTGCCAACTCTTGCTAGTCTTCACCATGCCATTCATTTAGGCATACCAACAACTCACTTGTCATTGTGGCTTCCTCATTAGCCATGGTACCTTTTTGTTTGCCATCTTCCATCACCAAAGGACACAGTATTGTCCTCACTTGAATAATTTCTTCACATTCAATCTCTTCATGACTTGATTCACTGTTGCAACCATCAGCATCTTCATCTTATACCTCAGATTTAGATTTTAGAACCTCTTTTCCATTAGGTTCATCCACTTCTTCATGTGCAATTTTCTACGCATTTTCATCTGCTGCTTGTTCAAGGAGTGATGCAATCCACTCCAACTTTTTCTGATTTTTTTCCAATGCAATCCTCTGTGTCTAATAAATAAGTGCATATTTAATATTTATGATCAACAAAGGAAGGTAGATCTAAAGCTAGATTGTCCATTTCTATCTCTTATAAGTAATAGTTATACTCACATGAGTTCAACATTAAAAATATTGAGCATAAGCTATGTAATGGGAGCTGTGAGGTGTTTGTGTAATGAAATGTGTGAAGAGATATATATAAATATCAATAAAAAATAAAAAAATAAAAGCGTAGCGGGATTAAGTCAATTAGGGGAGAGGATTCAGTACTTGAACATGGTCCAATGGTTGTGATAGGAGTTGTTAACTTAATACCTACACTTATTGATTTAATATATAATATTTTTTACAACATTGTACCAATAGTTGTGGCTTTAAAGTTGTTTTTGTTAATGATAACTATCCATAATTGAATGAAATGTGTCCCTTACTTTAAAAAGCAACCAATCGTGCAATGCCACATCAGCTGCACAAGTATGGGGGTCCCTAATGCACTATGATTGGTATCACTTTTTTGGGGCTGTTTTGGACACCTTGACAAAAAAAACATGCTGATGTGGCATCATATTTGATGATGTGGCTTTGAAACCTTAGTTATAAACAAGGGACTTGCCAAGTAAGCTGCTGTAAAAAAAAATAGGAATGATTTGAAATTTCCATTTAAAATTTTGAAAAACGCTAAATTAAGATGCTCAACTAATACATCCCCTTCCCTAAATTTATTCTTCTCTGCAAATAAATATTACATTTATTACTCTAAGATCTCGAGCCCCGGCTTCTATTCTTGAGACTGTATTTGATTGCCTGAGCTGTAAAATAAGATTAAAAAAAAATAATCATACTCCCCTGTAATACGCTTTAAGTTGGTAACATTTGAGGATGTATATTAATATTTATAGTTTAAAGTCTCGAGGAGGAAAGGATTCTATCGTATAAGCATATAAACTTCAAACATTATTAGTCCCTGCCTGTAAAGGCAGAGACTTATGTTTTCGGATGAGCGAATTGCAATTAGTTTTATTTCGAAGATCGTGCCAACAAATCAAATATAAGGTTTACCTTATACTTTGTTCAGTCTCATAATTAAAATTTAATTTTTATTTGTTTTTTCTTTTTTCTGATTCGTTTGTTCTTATTTTGCTGGTGTTTTTTTTCTATTTAATATTAAATTTTTTTGGGAAAAAAACCTTCCGCCAATCAGCAATGAAAGAGGGAAAATTAAAAACTTATCCTAATGTTTTGTGTTTATTATTATTAAATTAAAATTGATTTGAAACTTTGACTTATAGATTATAAGCCGTGTTAATTCGTTTGAAACTAGAGGCATTTGCCCTTTACCATCTTGGTTTTTTCTATCCTCCATTAGTAACTATTTTCATTTGCCATTATTATCTATCTATTAATTGCACATGCTGTTATTGTCTTTTTTTTTCAATGCACAATTTATATATAGAATTTAAATTAATGAACTATAATATTTATCTATACATATAATTGTAAAATGTAAATTTGACATTTTTTATTTTATATAATTATAAAGATAGAAAGTTAATTTGAAAAATATGGATAGTGTAAATTTTTATTATTATAAGAATAAAAATAAAATATTTTTATAATGATTTTTTCTAAAATTCATTGTAATTTTATGATTTTAAAGTTTTATAAATATAATTCATTCTAATAAGAAGATAGTAAATTTGATAAATAGTATTAAAAACATATATAAATATCTCATTTAATTAACAAATTTTGAAATATAAAATATATAGATAAATAGATATATAAAACAGTGATAGTAAATTTCATATGTTTATCAACACCCTTTCCCATAATCACCTAAAGTCGTGCTTGTGTATGCTTGTGTAAGTATTGGTATAAAAGATTGATTTCCATAATTCAATTTAGAACACGATATTCAATAATCTCTCATTCTTATTATCTCTCATTCTTAGATGATTTAGAAGGTCAATGAATACTAATGTATTTGGATTTGGTGCTAAAAAATGAGTGAAAAGTCTAATTTCTAGCCTAATTATCTATTGTAAGTCATTAAACTAACATCCTTATTTGACTTTATATAATAGCAAGATTCTAGTTAGGAAAAAAAAAATTTAGAGATAAATGGTTAAAAATAATGAGTGCAATAATATAGCAATGTATATGAAGAATAAATTTGGAAACATATTTGTAAAAGGTTTCTTAAGTGTAAATTTATATGATTTTTTAAATAAGTCTTACCATAATTATATGCATATTAAAAATGAAAAGTCTAGTAGATAGAGCTAATATTATTAAAGAATGAAAGCTTTTTATACAAAATCTCTTCTTTTTGCTAATTACTCTTCTTTCTTATTTAACATAATAATTTGTAATATCCAAAATCTCTATTTTGACTCCATCATTGGATAGAGAATGGAATCCCTTTTATGATCTCTTCTGCATTTCACTTGTCATTAATTTATTATCTATTTTTTTGTTCACGTCTTAACATTGTGTCCTCTATTATCTAGTCTTTCCTTTCTCTCTCTTTTTAAAAAAAACTATCAAAGTATTTATTAAATTTCTAATCTCTTGACTATGCAACTATTTTTGTATTATTTTAAAAAAAAAAATTATATGCACCTTTACTTTCTTTTAAATTATTTTTCCTCTCAAATTGTTCCCAAAAGTACTACTCAAATTTTCTAAGACACTAAAATCAGCATATTAATTGTTGGGAGTTATGAAGTACTTCTTTGAATTGTTTTAAATATACTCAAACCCTGATAGTTTAGTTCGCCTATTTTTTATTCTTGCATGGGGCTATGCTACTTTTCTAATGGAGGCTTGACCACTCCTTATGACTCTTGAGAGATTTTATGAGATAGGTTGGTAGAAGAAAATTTTTGAGATGGACCAAATCATTTTGGCCTCCCTCTTAAATAATTAAATGCTTCAAGAGTTTTCTTAGAGTTTGGTATCTTAGGTTGACAAGATTCTTCATCTTCAATAAAATTTTAAGTCTATATTCTTTATTAATATCCTCAGAGAATAAAATAGTTTTGGATTTTTTAATACATCTCTTAAGTTAATCACACTTGAAAGGTCATAGATTGTAAATCCTAGTCTTTTGCTCAATCTTCATAGTTTCTAGAATCTTGCTAGTTTATTTTTCCTCAAGTTTTCCTATTTATTTTGTTTCATGGTTTATTATGCATAACATGGATCAAACATAGGGTCAAGGCCAAACCTAACAATTATAATATTCATCAACCTAAAAAATTATAATACACTAGGCTTGCAATTTTTTTCAATATCAAACATTTATGTGGCCTTTGACAAGTTCTAGAAAATACTACTAATATAATTGTTAAATATTTATTGATGGCACTAACACTAACATTGATGAAACTAGTTCTTGTCTTCATGTGTTGGCTTTCAAAATAAAAATCATTCAAAAAAATTGCCTACCTTGATTTACTTTTGATTTTACCCCTTCTTTTTAATAGGTAATGGGTCATAGCCGAGATTTTGATTGATTAATAATAAGTTTACAATCCTAGTTTAGATGAGCATACCTGAAGGAAAGAACCGGGAAGAAAACCTCTGATTCTAGCTCGTGTCATCTTTAAAATTATACAAAATTAGACCAATTTTGCTACAACCAAATCCTAAATATAGAGTGTTCAAATCTAATGCTAAAATCCCCTTACAATAGTGACATCCTTATTACAATGTAAATGCATATGTCACATCGATTTAGAATAGTTTGTCAATCTCTTCTTTACATCAATTGGGTTTTTAATCCACAATCCCCTTTATAAGCTAACCCCCATCAACTGATCCTTGTCCAAAGAAGTGACTTGTGTTTTTTCATCTCAGGGGGAACACTTTACCAACATGGAAACTAGATGCTCATCCAAAGAAATGTTGGAAGAAAATGGGATGAACAAGTTGTTGGCTAACTATGAAGAGGTCTCATTTTAGAAAGTTACATTTAATCTCCTTGAAACTCATTAATTCCATAATTTATAGGTAGCAACAAAATAGCTAAGATTGTAGCATATAAAATCAAGGATCTCCCTCTTAGTTACATGGGCACAACATAAGTAGAAGGTGTTATTCCTTTAGCCTATTTGTCTTTAGATTTTGGCTCATATCCCTTAATACTCATAGTACCCTTTGGCTTGTATATGTTATAACAAGTAGTCTACTACATTTCGAAGGAGCAAGAAGGAACATCATGCTATGTTTCTTGGCTATCTATACAAATGGAACTCATTATTCACCAACTATTATTGATGCCTCAAGTGTGCCACCTCCAACCTCCATATTGGACATCAACATTTCTTCTGGACATTAGCATTTCCTCTATTCTAATTTTTACATCAAGCATTAGATAGGGACTTTAGCTGCATCACAACTCTTGTTTTATAATTCATCTGGGAATTCATTTCAAGGAAGGTCCACGTGGAGTAAGATAGACAGACCTTTATTTTAGTTACCCTAAGGGATAAAGCTCTAGAGTGAGGGAAAAAAAAAAAAGATACTCAAGCTCATAAATTTCAGCTCCTTTATAAAGATATCTATTAATAGTTGCTTGTTAGATGGTTAAAGAAAAGACATGTCATTGTTAACCTTTTGAACTTAATTATGGTGGGCCCCTATGATTAAGATAATTGATTATTTGAAGTAATGTTTTAGGAAGAAAGAAAGAGGAATTTGTGGAGTAATATTTTCAAAAAAATATGCATGATATGTAATTAGACTCGCATGAGAAAATGTGCATTTGACTAGGAAGAATTATATTATTATTATGTTGAACATCTACTTTTTGTATTAACAAGAATTTGGATATTAATAAAAATTATAAATATTTAGTTAAGAATAAGGTTATATTATTGGATAATAATATTGTGGGGTGAGATAAAAGAGGTTGAATTTTATAGTGTATTAAAGGAGAAATAAGAATTACTAATTAGTTAATTATATATATATATAAATCTATGTATATATTTATAGTGTAAATATAGATTGAGAGAGTTCTATTAGACAAGTGATTGTCTACAGGGTGTAAATATGTAAAAGTATGTAAAATTATTTAGTTTGATATATTAAATATAAACATTATAACATATACTATTGTATTAGTAAGTTGAATACAATAATAGAGGTGATAATGACATATCATACTATTAAAATATATAGAGAGTATTCTATCAATAAAAATATTATGGATATTATTTCAATTAATCATACATCAAAAGACATAATCTAGATGGGCAAATTAATGGAATATACTATATAGATATTGTAATACCATTGTTAAGAATAACACTAATATGAAGGGATATAATTTTCACAATAAAATTGGTTACTAGTAAGGATACAAATTGGAGAGTGCCCTAAAGTAAATAATATTATGAAATATGCTAAGAATATTGTTAAGTAAATGTGAAGACTAGCAATAATATTTTGGATGAGCAAAGAAAAAAAATAGTTTTACAAAACTAGTATGTTAAAGTTAATGGAGTGGAGTAATTACCATGTATTATTATTATTATTATTATTAAGCATAATAATGGATATGGTGTTAGTGGTAATATCAATTATTATACAAACTTTATAAAATTTTTTTAAAAAAGTGTGGTTCTTTGCCTAAAATTGGTCTCAAAATTTTGGGCATTACACTAACTCCTATGGGATTGCTCTAACCACCCACAAGAACACTTTCTTTATCTTCTATGTTCTATGTTTTACAGGTTCAAGGGGATTTTGGTTTAAAATGAACATTTCATGCGTTCTTGTATTTTTTAAATTAGGCATTTGTATTTTGGGGCTTAAAATAAACACTATGTTTTGAGTGTTTGTGTCATGCCCATATTTCTACAGACAACAAAAAAACACACACTAAATTAATTTTTTTAAAGGGTTGGAATAATATATTTAATTAAAGGTAAATTAACTACTAAGAAAAAAAAAGATTGACTGAACGAACGTTAGCTCTACCAAGGTTAGATAAACAATGAATCACTAGAGGGGAAACATGGCAAAGGGACCTCTAATCCCGCCAACATCCCTCGCACGTCAAAAGTCGTTTATGAACCTAGGGTGAACTATGAGGGTCTAACCTTAGTCAAGACAATAAAAAGAATTCACCTTCAATCATAAAAGGCATTACTATAAATAAAAATTTAAAAAAAGATGATTCTTCACTATACTAAGTTGTTAATAGTTAAATTTCATAATAAAATTTCATATAGAAAAATGATGCCCAATAAAAAAAATATATCAATAGAATTAAAGCTATATTTAATTTAGTCTTAATAATAAATTTCATTAACAAAAATAATTAATATCCTCCACTAAAGTTTCCCCTTTTAATTAAAAGAAAATTACTTTAATGAATATAAACTCCTAGCACAAAATAAAATTTAATAGATAATTAAATTCCTCCCTCCCCCCCCAAAAAAAAGAAGAATTTATCAAATAAATTTTCATTACTTAAAGGAATAACAAAAATAAACCAAGGAAAACATTAACCTTCACTCATAAATTAAATACATACAAGTGGGGAAATAATAAACAAAAATAATAATTTTGTTTGGGGTTGTGAGTAGTCACAGCCCACAGCTATGGAACTGTGGTAACCACAGCCCACAGACCGTGGACTATGGGCTACCATAGTCACGACCTCAGCCATGGCTGTGGTAACCCACAGCCCATGGGTCATGGACTGTGGGCTACCATAATCATGGCTTCAACTGTGGGTGTGGTAACCCACAGTCCACTGCCCATGAACTGTGGGGCTCCACAGCACAGTGCAAGTGGAGGGGGTTGAGCCTCTGCTCCCCCAGCCCCCTCTCAAAAAAATAGATTTAAAAAAATATATATATATGTTCTAAACATATCAAAAACAAAAAAACAAAAAAAAACAACTACAACAGAACAAAAAAAATAAAGAAATCTTTGTCTTGAAGAGATTGTCCAAAATACCCAAATGGGTATTAAGAAAAAATGGCTTTACCTTCCTTGTAGGAGCTATGGACGACTGCTCTTGACTAGTCGAGCCCTTTAAAGAATATGTAATATTATATTTATAAACATAAATACAACATGTATACATGTTTATAAACATAATATTCATAGAATTTTGAAAACCTCCATTAATGGCTCCCTTCAACATTCTACACCAAAAAAAAAGGAAAAATTTGCCAAACCCATGTAGGGATTTGAAGATGAGAGTTTGGAGGAAACATGAGAGGAAATGGAGTGTTTTGGGGATTTGTCAATTTTACCCTAACCCTAATTTCAAAATTAGGGTTAGGGCAAAAGTGTGGTTCTTTGCCTAAAATTGGTCTCAAAATTTTGGGCATTACACTAACTCCTATGGGATTTCTCTAACCACCCACAAGAACACTTTCTTTATCTTCTATGTTCTATGTTTTATAGGTTCAAGGGGATTTTGGTTTAAAATGAACATTTCATGCATTCTTGTATTTTTTTAATTAGGCATTTGTATTTTGGGGCTTAAAATAAACACTATGCTTTGAGTGTTTGGTACTATGATCAGTGTAAACCTAACCTGTTCATAACAAGCATAGATATTCAAACATTAGCCTAACAACATATTCCTAGCATATAATAAAAACAATTTGCAAAGACACTCAAATAGAGTTTAAAAGGGAGCACCATGTCACCGTTTGATTTGCTCTCAATTTAGGGATGTGGGTGTGCTCTCGAAACACTTGGGGCATGTCCCTAATGAAGATTAGGAAGTTTTAGGATCAAATACGGACCATGAGAACCCCATAGTGGCAAAAAATTAGGTATAGAACACCTGATTTGCCCCTAGAGCCCAAGGAACCAAAATGAAGCTAAAATACAGATTGAGCTAAGAATGCTTATGCTAAGATTGATTTTATCCAAATATGAATGTGATATGATAAAAATGCTATGATAAGCAATGAAGTAAACTAGGTTAATCCATTTAGGCTAAGCTAGGATGAGCTATGAAAGTACAAAATAGATGTAAATCTAATAATTATGCTAATGCTTAAGATAATCTAGATAAAAATGCTCATGATAACAATGCATGAAATGATATGAACTAAGCTCATACTTATCTCTTGGAAGGAGGAGTATTTATAGGATTTTCCTAAGGGCTTGGGTTAGGAAGGAGAGTTAGGGTCAGAGTCAGGGTTAGGGGTAGAGTTTGGGGTATGTTTAGGGTATGGTCAAAGGGATGAGGGTTAAGGGTTGCTCACACATGTGTGAGAAACACTTGAGATGTGTGCCTAGGGAACCAAGGTGAAAGAGGAGACATGGGCTTCATTATGAGGTTGTAAGAGCCTTAATGAGGGTGTAAGGAGTCATTAATGAGTCTGTAAGGCTCATTAATGAGGGGGTTTTGACCAAAAGTCAAAGGAGGGTGGTTTAGACTAAGAAGGTTAGGAATCACCCTCTAATCAGGTTTAGGAAGATTTTAGGAAAGGTTAGATAGGTTTAGGGTTTTCTAGAAGATTCTAAGGTTTTAGGCTTTAAATAAATATTAAATTTATTTAAGGATTGTGACATTATTTATCAAATAATGATTCAATAAATAGGAGGAAAATCATTTAAATTTGATGTAAATAATTTTGGCTAGGGTTTCTTTAATTAAATGTTTTTAATTAAAATAGGAGTTGATAATGGCATAATAATTAATTAATTAATTAATGATGATGTCATCAGGGGTTTCTACAAAATAAAATATTTTTATTTTGGCAAAAGCATTTTAGGTGTCTACATTTTTCCCCTCTTTGATGCGATGTCGCAAGTGGTGTGGCATCAAAGACAAGAAAATAAGATGCCCCGGGCTAGAATTTAGAAGATAAGGGGTTGTGCCCCCTTGAGAAAATAATGCAAAGAGGAAACTTTGGGGAATTTTCTTGAAAAGAACACAGAATGGAATGGATGAAGACAGGAAGGGGGGGTAAACAGACATCCTTCCAAGAGAAAAGATGGATGAATGCAAGATGAGGTGAATTGCAGGATGCAGGATGAAGCTATAAGCAAGATGCAAGAGGCAAGATTAGTCTGTATGATGTAGGATGCAGGGGGATTAGGGAGCTCCTTGTGTTGGAATATTTTTGAGAGCACAACCTAGTTTGTGTTGGAGATTTGCTAGCAAGCCATTGTTGACTATAGGTTTGTCATTGATGACAACATATGGTTAGTAGCATGCGTGGAAGTCTTATGCAGTAAGATTTGAGTATATGTATCATGGACATGTTATCAGTATGATATCATGGATGCAAATGTTAATTATTAGTACATATAGTTATGTAGCAGCGTGTGTCAGCAGTGTTCCTGAAAGAGTTACAGGAAGTGTTTTGTGAGTGATTGTTTGTACAGTTATCATGGAGCCTTGCGCATTTGGATATGTGATGGAGACATATTATTGTTGTTACATTCATGGATGTAGATTTTGATGTGCAGTAGAAGTGAAGTTATGTAGTAGCTATTCACTAGTTGTAGTTTCCTATGTTTATCCAGAAGAGATGACAGAGATTATATTGGTATAGGAGTTGCATCTATCATTTTGATATGTGTGCTTGGATTAGTGATTGGAGAAGAGTTAAGAATATTTGGTTAAGAGTGCATGATGCAATTCAGTTTGAGGAGAAAGTATCAATTAATTTGGTAGAGCCGACAATGTGTAGCACTTATTGATTTGGACAGGTCCTAGTTTGTGTTGTGTGCTTAGTAGAGCCGAAATAGATGTTATTGGAGAGTGTTATTGTTTCTCTAATATTATTTCAAGGTGGTTCTAATAGGCCGACTTGATTATATCATTTAGAGGAAAGATACTTATAGTCGGTCATTTGTGATCACTAATAGTATGGCATAGAGATGAACGATTAGAGCAGAGCAGAGAGTGTGAAGTTTTGTGTCATCAAGAAAAGGTCTATGTGACAGAGAAGATAGAGTGTGCTATTCATTGGAACTGATCAAGACAATAGGTCTACCTCGCAGTTCACCAAGATCCAGATATAGTGTGTGTTTGTTATTCAAAAGGTTGCAACCTTCACCCCTTTGAGCAGTGAGCTCTCGGACAGTGCATCCTCACCCCTAATAGGTTCAATAATAAAAAGACTCCTAACAAGTTTTGACCTTTGACCAGGTCATTGTACTTATTCAATTGTAAAGATCAACTCCTAACAGGGTTGTAATATCTTCTAACAAGGATCATTATACACTAGTGTATTTTATTAGTGGGTGTTAATTCCCACCGGGGTTTTTACCTATTTGGGTTTCCCCGTAACTAAAATATTGGTGTTGTGTTCATGTGTTCTTTTATTGTGTTTATGTTTAAAATTTAAGTATACTTAATTGGATAAAGAATTGAAACTTGTAGATAACTGATTCACCCCCCCCCCCCCTCTCAGTTATCTCTTGGGACTATTCCTAACAATTGGTATCAAATCCAAGTGCCTCAGAGAGAAATTTTAATAGCTTGAGGTTGATCAGATGGCATTCTTTAGAAAAGACAGTCCTAAGTTTGATGGAGAGAACTATCTTGATTGGAAGAACAAAATGGTGACACATTTGTAGTGCATTGCTTTTGAAGTTTTTGAAGTGGCTATCAAAGAAGTTAGGATCCCCTCTCTAGAAGATCTTTCAAAGGAAGATGCTAATGGAAATAAAAAGGATTTGTTCCATTAGAATGCAATAGCCAAAGAAGCCCTTATCAACGCTTTATCTGATAGTGAGTTTTCAGAGATAAAGAAAGTAGACACAACTTACAAGATATGGAAGCACCTAGAAGAAATGTTTGAAGGAGATACACAAGAAAAGAATGTGTGCAGAAAGTCATGGAAGAAAAGATACAATGCATTAGAGATGCTACCTGAAGAAGACATCGGATCTTATAACCAAAGGATTAATGAAGTAGTTGCTGGAATCAGGAACAATGGTGGAGAGATCTCGAAGGAAGACATTATGGACAAGTTGATGACTACTATTACTACAGAGTATGAAAACAAGATCAACATCCTTGATAACACCATGCAGCTTACAAAAAATTTCAAGAGAGAGACCTTGATCAGAAAAATTTCAGCTTTTGAGATTTCAAGATTGAAGACAGAGCCTAAAAGTGAGATAGCCTTCAAAGCATCAGTCCATGGTAAGAAATCTTCAAACACTTCTAGTAATTTTGATGATGAAGATGAAGATAAAGAGATAGATGATATTATTGCTATGATTTCTAAGAAATAAAG
Source organism: Chamaecyparis obtusa (assembly GCA_027943335.1). Lineage (NCBI taxonomy): Eukaryota > Viridiplantae > Streptophyta > Pinopsida > Cupressales > Cupressaceae > Chamaecyparis > Chamaecyparis obtusa. Next base: position 510,196 of record BSBK01002096.1, read on the forward strand.
AAAAGGAAAAGGAAATTATGAAGTTCAGTTACCATTCAAATGTTTCTCATGTAATAAGATTGGTCACTTTGCATCTAAGTGTCCTACAAGAGTTAAGAAATTCAAAACTAACTAAAAGCCTAAGTATACAAAAGAATGTTACTATGCTGGTGATGGAGTTTTTGATGATGATTCAATTGAAGATGAAATTGGATTCATTTCCATTATGGAGAATATTTTTGATGAGATGGATCATGAAGATGAGAAAAAAGAATAAGAGCTAGCATTGATTTCACAAGCAAACATAAGGACAGATTAGATTATAGATAGTGGTTGTTCACATCATATGACAGGTGATAAAGATAGATTTGTTCATCTAGACAAATACAAAGGTGGCATGGTTAGATTTGGAGATAACACTCCTAAACCTATCATTGGTAAAGGAGCTATCACCTTGGATGGAAAGAACAACACTGATGATGTTCTTTATGTAGATGGTTTACAGCATAACCTTCTTAGTGTTGGGCAGTTGCTTGAAAAAGGTTATCAGTTGGAGTTCAAAGACAACAAGTGCATCATTAACAACAAGGATGGTGTAATGATTGCATTAGGTTCAAAGACTAAAGGTAATGTTTTCATCTTAATTCAAAACCAAGTTGTTTTGTTGCTAAAGTAGATGATAGCTGGCCATGGCATAAAAGACTATGTCATATCAATTTTGATAACATAGTAAAGATAAGCAATGTAAAGGTAGTAAGAGATCTACCTAGCATAGCAAAGCCAGTTGATACTATTTGCAGGGAATGTGCGACGGGAAAGCATGTGAGGAATTCATTCAGAAGAAAGCATAATTTAGTAGAGAACAAGTTGGATATGATTCATACAGACCTATGTGGACCAACTCAAACAAGATCATACTATGGTGAAAGCTAATTCATTTTGTGTGTTGATGATTATTCTAGAATGATGTGGGTTGCATTCTTGAAAGATAAGTCAGAAGCATTTGAGAAGTTCAAAATATTCAAAGCTAAGGTTGAGAATGAATCTGGACTAAAGATAAAATGTCTAAGATCAAATAGAGGAGGAGAATTCACCTCTGACAGATTCTATGAGTACTGTGAAGAACATGGCATAAAGAGACAGTTGAGTGCACCTAGAACTTCTCAGTAGAATGGGATTGTAGAGAGAAGGAATAGGATCATCCTTGATACAACACACACCATCATGATTGAAGAAAAAGTTGCACACACCTATTGGAGAGATACGATCAATACAGCGGTCTATACCATCAATAGAATACAATTGAGGCCTGGCGCGGATAAGACACCTTATGAGATATGCTTTGGTAATGTTCCCACAATGAAATACTTCAAAATCTTTGGAAGCAAGTGCTACATCAAGAGGGATGAAGTAATAGGAAAGTTTGATGCAAGAAGCAATGAAGGTATTTTCCTTGGTTACTCTACTAAAAGTAAAGCTTATAGATGTTTTAATTTGAGATTGAAGAAGATCATTGAAATTGCTCATGTTAAGATTGATGAAAATTTTATGGTTCAAGAAAGATATCATGATTATGCACCTATGATTGAAGAAGAACCCAGTCCTGCCACTAGTGAGACAGTTGTTGAAGAGATGTTTAACAGTATTGTTGTATTATTCAATGACCCTAAAACAAGTGAAGAAGAAACTCAGAAGGCAGATGAGATAGTATCACCTAAAGTTCCAAATTTTACATCTAGATATCACTCTAAGGATGACATCATTGGAGATTAGAGCGGCAAAGTCACAACAAGATCAAAAGAAAAGAGTTCAACTGGAAATGAAGTGGTATGTTTACTATCTCATATTGAACCCTTAAGTGTTGAAGATGCATGTAATGATTCAGATTGGCATGATGCTATGAAAGAAGAACTAGATCAGATTATTAAGAATGATACTTGGGAACTGGTCCCAAGACCTAGTGATAAGAATGTGATTGGAACAAAGTGGATATTCAAAAACAAGATGAATGAAGATGTTACAGTAGTAAGGAATAAAGCAAGGTTAGTATGTAAGGGATATGCGCAAAGATAAGGTATTGATTATTCAGACACATTTGCACCTATGAGAAGATTAGAATCCATTAAGTTGTTTCTAGCTTATGTGACATTAAAAAAATTCATAGCTTATCAAATGGATGTTAAGTCATCATTCTTGAATGGAGAGTAAAAGGAAGAAGTATACATTGAGAAGCTAGAAGGATTCACCTTATCAGATAGGCCTGATATGGTATGCAGATTGAAGAAATCCCTCTATGACATTATCTTTGGGGGTAATGACAAACTTAGTGCAGAATTTTCTAAGGAGATGCAGAGAGAGTTTGAGATGAGCATGATTGGACCTATCAAATAATTTTTGGGACTAAATGTGCAACAGACAGAGAAAGGTGTTTTCATTAATCGGTCGAAGTATGTGAAAGAGATATTGAAGAAGTTCAAGATGGATGATTGCAAGCCAGTGGGTACACCTATGATAATAGGATGCAAGCTCACAAAAGAAGATGATTCTCTAGCAGTAGATATAATATTGTACAAGTCTATGATTGGTAAACTCATATATCTTACTCAATCTAGACCTGATATTTCTAATGCAGTTGGCATAGTTGGAAGATTTGTAGCAGAGCCTAAAAAAATTCACCTCATGGTAGTAAAGAGAATATTTAGATATTTGCAGGGCACTATATATTATTGTCTATGGTATCCTAATTCAGAGAATTTTGAGCTTCATGTATATACTGATGTAGATTGGGTAGGATGCGTGGATGATAGAAAGAGTACATCAGGAGGAGCAATATTTTTTGGTGATATACTAGTCACTTAGACAAGCAAGAAGCAAAATTGTATTTCTCAGTCAACAACAGAAGAAGTGTATGTTGCAGTAGCTTTGAATTTTTCTACAACTGTTTAGATCAAGAAGATGATAAAGGATTTTGGAATTCAGATTGATTATCCTATTGTTATTCACTGTGATAACACTAGCACTATCAACATGTCAAGGAATCCTATGATACATGCAAAGAAAAAACACATAGAGATTAAGTATCACTTCCTAAGAGAGAAAGATGCAGAGAAAGAAGTCAAATTGGATTATGTGAGTACTAAAGATCAGTTAGCAGACATATTCACAAAGCCTTTACCAAAGGATACTTTTTAGTATCTCAGGGAGAAGCTGGGAGTAATTACCTTCGTTGTTTCTGATTAGAAAAAGTGGAGAGAGCATCAGTCCTTAGTGACTGATGGATGGTTGACTACTCTACTTCAGGAGTAGTACCAGTGCTTAAATGTTTGGAGCCCTTTGCCATTGATGTCAAAGGGGGAGTAGTATATAGTCATGAAAAATAGTATTAAAGGGAGAGTACATACAAAATTAAGGAGTAATATATAGCAGCAAGGGGGAGTAGTATTCAGTCATGGAAGCAATTCAGTTGAGGAAATGGAGAATGATGAAGAATATTTCAGTAGATGGAGGATTCATCCTTGTGGAGTTTTGATGAGGAAATGGAGAATTTTATAAAATAATTGTTCATTTGGATTGGTGGTGTTTTTCATTCCATATGTTGCCATCAATGCCAAAGGGGGAGATTGCTAGAGATTTTCTAGCAAGCTAGTGTTGACTGTATGTTTATCATTGATGACAACATATGGTAAGTTGCATGCATGGAAGTCTTATGTAGTAAGCTTTGATTATATGTAGCATGGACATGTTATCAGCATGATATCATGGACACAGAGGTTAATTATTAGTATAGATAGTTATGTAGTAGCTTGTGTTAGCAGTGTTCCTGATAGAGTTTCAAGAAGTGTTCCGTGAGTGATTGTCTATATAGTTATCATGGAGGCTTGCGCATTTGGATATGTGATGGAGACATGTTATTGTTGTTACATTCATGGATGCAGAGTCTGATGTGCAGTAGAAGTGAAGTTATGTAGTTGCTATTCACCAATTGTAGTTTCTTGTGTTTATCCAGAAGAGCCGATAGAGATTATATTGGTATAGGAGTTGCACCTATCATTTCGATATGCATGCTTGGATTAGTTATTGGAGGAGAGTTAAGAATTTTTGGTTAAGAGCATATGATGAAATTCAACTTGAGGAGAAAGTATCAGTTAATTTGGTAGAGCTGAAAGTGTGTAGCACTTATTGATTTGGATAGGTCCCAGTTTGTGTTGTGTGCTTAGTAGAGCCGACATAGATGTTATTAGAGAGTGTTATTGTTTCTCTAATATGATTTCAAGGTGGTTCTACTAGGCTGACTTGATTATGTCATTTAGAGGAAAGATATTTATAGCCAGTCATTTGTGATCCCTAGTAATATGGCATAGAGATGAAAGATTAGAGCAGAGTGGAGAGTGAAAAGTATTGTGTTATCAAGAAGAGGTCTATGTGATAGAGAAGATAGAGTGTACTATTTATTGGAACTGATCAAGACAGTAGGTCTACCTCATAGTTCACCAAGATCCAGATATAGTGTGTATCTATTATTCAGAAGGTTGCAGCCTTCACCCCTTTAAGCAGTGAGCTCTCGGATAGTGCATCCTTACCCCTAATAGGGTCAATCATAAAAAGACTCCTAACAGGGTCTGACATTTGACCAGGTCACTGTACTTATTTCATTGTAAAGATTAACTCCTAACAGGGTTGTAAGAACTTTTAACAAGGATCATTATACACTAGTGCAGTTTATTAGTGGGTGTTAATTCCCACCGGGGTTTTTACCTATTTGGGTTTCCTCGTAACCAAAATATTAGTGTTGTGTTCATGTGTTCTTTCATTGTTTTTATGCTTAAAGTTTAAGTATACTTAATTGGATAAAGAATTGAAACTTGTAGATAATTGATTCACCACCCCCTCTCAGTTATCTCTTGGGACTATTCCTAATAGTTTGATATAGAAATGCTAGAGACCTACCGAGGTTACAAAGAAACTCAAGGCCTTGTCACCAAAATTACATAGGGCTGACATAAAAAACAAGCACGCAAAGGGTTTCCCTAGCATCACACATGAAATCCGAAGGAGGCATGGTGGAAACGATGCTAGAGAAACCACAAACACATGACTGACTCACAAGTAGAAGCAAAAGATCAAAATACTTTTCCCCAGATTGTCCTCATTTGCAATGCACCATGATATAAAGGATCATGGTGACTTTGAGTAGAGAACAATGAGAAGCCATAAAATATAAACAAGATCCAAAGGACAAAATCCAAGATCGCAATGATTACTCAAAAATACATCCTTTTCCAAGGAGAGAGATTGATGGTTGATTGATGGGGAGGAGATTATATCTGAACATGGAAAAGGATACATCATCATGGACCCAATTTGATTTCTTAGGTCAAACATACAGAAGGATATATTTGTGCAGACCCATGTTGATGGGGAGAATGTTGTGTTGTTGTTGGAAAATGATGAGTCGAGGATAATCACAAGATCAAAGATAGTTGACAAAATATGTTGCTAAAGTATGAGGCTGGGTGGGACAAGATATCTAATCAAATGTTGTTTCAAGACTGACAAGGATATGTACAAAAAGATGATGATGATATGATACAAAGGACAGGGAGATTTTACAAGAGAGCTCAAAAGATAAGGAAAGATCCAAAGGAATAAATGAAATAACAAGTATCTCACAAAACCTTTTGCCATAGGTAGGATGATGGAGGATGACTGATTTGTTGGGGATTGATGGTGGAGGATGGTGGAGGATTACCAAGTGTCAGGGATGAGTTGCTACTTCTTGATGTAGGATTAGATAGGATTGGATTTGTCAACCTAAGATAGACTATTGATCTTTGGAAGATGAAATTCTTGCCAGTATATGCCAATCTCTTGCTTGAGATGATGAGGCTTACAAGGACAAGTACAAGATTCCCTAGACAATGCTTTGTCAAAGGATAGTGCTAGGATGATTCTAATTTAGGATAAGGATTGAGAAAATCCAAACATATGACATGAAGCAGATGGTGGATGAATGGATAAGGATTCCTATGACAAGAGATAGGTAAAACACTTGAACCTCAAAAGGACCAAGGGATGATTGTTGAAGTACGAAGCTGGATAGGTCACGATGACTCAAGGGATAACTAATATAGAGGATGGGACCTAAAGACACATATGTACAAATGAGCCTAGGTGGAGACAAAACTGACGCTAGGGTACAAGACTCATGATTAGGATATATCTGGGGATGAAGCTGAAGCTTCAAAGATATGCAAGATGATGCCATAGTTGGGTTGGAAAGCCAAGATGGACTGATGTTGGATAGGCTGATGATGGATGATGTATCCTACAATGACATGGATTTTGGAAGGATGTATCCCAATGATGATGATTGTATTGAGATCAAGGCCTGCCACAAGACTAGGAACAGGACTAAGGATTGGATTGGAAGGTTGGCTTGATGTTGGACTTTGGATAGCTAGAAGATATGGATAGGATTCGCATATGTTGGAATATTTCTAGGAGAATTAAGAAATGGATGAATGACATTAGATTGCATTGGGGTAGCCTATACCTAGATACCAATGATAAGGGAAGATACCTATTGATGGGAAGATGGATGAAATGTTGAGGAATTTGGATAGAGGAATGCTTAGGATTTGCTTAGGAGATTTGGAGGAAGATGTGTAGGAATAAGGATATGGATTTGGATAGAGGAATTCTGAGGATTGGGATTGGGAGATGGAAGATAAGGATTTGGATAGGTCTCCAAGGAAGATGCCACCAAGGACAAAATGCCTCTACTTAAGATACTTCATGTATTCTGAGACATTAGGAGGAGGTATGATTGGATGGAGGATAAGATGACAAGAGGATGAGGAAGGTAGATAGAATCTTAGGATAAGAAGAGGATAGAGGATAGGTGGTTGGAAGATATGATAGGAAGGTGGATGCTGAAAGGTGCCCAAAAGCATGTATACCTGGTGGTCTTTATTTTGTTATCAAGATCCAAAGGAGGATGAAGGAGGTGAGAGACAAATGAGATGGAGGAGATGTTGGATAAGATGTGCTAGAAGGAAATTGCCCCCAATTATAGAAAGGAACTGGGGGGATCACGCTTGACACCTATTTACCAGGTTTTCATCATGGTTCTTGTCCAAGGTGCTTGAATTGCCAAGTTTTCACCATTGGATGAATGTTTTTCTCTTTTCTTTTATTTTTTTGATATTTTTATTGATTTTTCCAATTTTTATGGATTTTCTAATTTTTGTTGCTGACTTTCTGATTTGTCATTGTCTTTCTGATTTGTTGTTGACTTTATGATTTGTTTGGATGTTGGTACAACCTTATTAGGACTGAGGGATTATGCAAAGGGATGGATGGGATGGGGTAGATGGGAGATATGGTGGTAGAAAGTGTTTGGATGAAATGTTGGAAAGTGATCATGATAGGGAGATGTTGTCATGACCAACATTGTCACATGTTGCATGGAAGGTAGATGAAGTGGATGGGATTTGGAAGAAAGATATAGATAGGATGGAGGATTTGTGCCAGGAGATCTTGGGATATAAGGACCCAAAATTGATTTAGGAGACAGAGAAGGGGAATGAGTAGCTAGTGGATTAGCAACCTTAGATACCATTGAGGATGTTTCTTTTAGATGCATTGCATCTTTTTTCTTTGGAATCCACATAGTCTTTTCTTTAGCTTCAATGGGCCTTTGTGGCCATTGGGATGCATTGGATTTTTCTTTTTCTTTGGTGGGCCTTTGTGGCCATTTGGATTTAGTAGATCCTTTGATTAGATTTTTCTTTGCTTGAGCATGTCTTTTAGAGTAGACATGGAAATCTCTGGATCCTTATGGATATTTCCCTTTAGGAATTTTTGAGTGGGCATCCAAATTGCAAGGATCATTGAAAGGAATATGAGGAGGTGTGCAGGATGAAGGAGATATGGAAGGAGATTGGCAGATAGGATCTATGGGAATGTGCCTTTGTGATCCTGACTAGGAATATATGAAATGGGATTTTTAAGGTAGATGAAGGACTACGTAGGATAAGATGGGGGATGATATTTTGGGATGTAAGGCCCCAAAATGGATTTGGCATGTGGATGATATCTGCTAGTATATTTTGGGACATAGGGACCCAAAATGGATTTGGAGGAAGGAGGAATGTGATAGGTTTCCTTCAGGTGCAATGATGGAGGAGGAGGAATGGCATTGTATGCTTTTGAGGGGTGATGAGAAGATGTAATGGTGTTTTTGGAAAGATGTTTGAATCTAGCTTTAGTTGTACCAACATTTCTGGAGGAAGTGTCTTTAGATGCATGACCAATACCACATGATTTTGGATGTTTCTTGTCTTGAATGGGCTCCAGATTTCCTTTTTCATGAGCGCCTAGGCCTTTGCCCTAATAATTCCATTTCTAGAGTATTTTATCCAAGAAAGGATACTTCTAACCTGGGGAATAAGATAAACATCTATTTTTAGGTTCTATAGTGGAAGATATGAAACTGGCGTCTTCTTCTTTGAGTGGGATTTCCTTGAAAAATGTAAGTGGACCAAGAGGATAGAGTGATGGTAGTGGGATAGTTTGGATTGGAGGATCATCAAGTGATAAGGATGGGATGATAGGATCTTGACTTGGATTGGATAATGGTAATGGATCTTGAGATGGAGGGAATGGGATGGTAGGATCTTGGATTGGAGGATTTAGGATGATAGGATCTTGGATTAGAGGAATTGGGATAATAGGATCTTGGATTGGGGGTGATGGAAGAAATGGAGCATGCAATAGAGGAAGTGAAGGGATAGGATCTTGATTTAGTTTGATGGACTCTTCAACATGATTTTGGACAAGATCTTGACTTGGTTGGATTTTTGTGGATGGTACGATGGTGGATGTATGGATGGACTCTTCACATTGAGTGGATGGAAGAATGGAAGATTTGGTAATTCTAATGGCTGGAAGAAGAATGAACTCTTGAGGCTCATTAGATGTGTTTTAGATCATAATGTTAGAAGGACATATTTGTGGGGATTGGATGGAGTCAATGTATGGAAATGACTCAATGATGCTAGGAGATGGAAGAGGATCAATAAGTGGGATATATGGAAGAAGGATAATAGATGGGAGTAATGGAGGAGGAATGATGGATGTAGGAGATGGATGGGCATCATCATTGATGGCTTCATATGAAGGATTGAGATGGCATGACTCTTTAGCTTTAGGAGTGGGATTTTTTTTGGCTTCCTTGTGAAACTCCTTGGAGACTTTCGTGATGGAGATTGAGGTGAAGGATTAGAATGTGTAGAAGATGGGGAGCTAGGATAGTCCTCAAGTGAAGGTGGGGTGGAATATTGTGAACTTTCTTCAGGGGATGATGGTGTCAAAGAGGAATTGGAGGATGGCTTGACTAGATAGTTCACATAGGTAGATTTAGAGGAAGCTTGTGAACTTGATGGACTATTTGATGAGGCAGGGGAGATGGATTGAGATATGGGATATGAAGTGGATTGAGGGATGCATTCTTTTTGTGGAAGGGGATTTGTGGCAATGTACGTAAGAAAGGAAGAGGCTGGATTGAGATAAGATATAGTGGATGGTGGCTCAAGATAGGAGGGGGAATCAGGATAATGGATTGGAAGACTAGGTTCTTAGATTTGAAAATGGGTCGAAGGATAAGGAGATGGAGGATTTGGATAAGGGATGTTATTGTGAAAAGATGGTGATTGGAATATGACCATAGAAGGAGATGGAGGTATCAAGGATGCATATAGAGGATATGTAGGCTCAAGATAGGATGAAGGTTTGGATGAATAGGATAATGGATTTACCTTGTCAAAGGCATGATAGGGAGTATTATTGGATATTCATGAAGGCATGATAGGATAGTTTGGAGGAATGATTGGATCTTGGGGGATGTTTGGAGAAAGCTTGCTAAGGTTTTCAAAGTACTCATCATGATCAATAAGACTTTCATCATTATCAGGATAGGATGGAGGAATGATTGGATTCTGGAGGATGTTTGGAGCAAGATTTCTAAGGTTTTCAAAGTGATCATCATAATCAATAAGACCTTCATCATCATTGAGATAGGATGGAATAAGAGAAGATACATAATAACCAAACTCATCATAATAGTTTTGAGACATGCTAACTTGCGGACAATTTTGGACAGGGATGAAGGATGAAGATGGATTAGAAGACTAAGGCTTAGATTTGGATAAGGATGACTGGGAAGCTTAGATTAGGATCAGATTTGGCTTAAGATAGGAGGAAAAACTGACTCTAGAGGAAGATAGATAGGGGATGAGTGATGACCAAGATGAATTTTCTAACCTAGGATAGGAGGAAAGGAGGACAAGACTGGATGCAAGATGATCATAAGACCGTGATTAGGAGACTAGGATGACAAGATTTTGAAAGCTTGGATGACTTCTAGATTTTGGAGGATTTTGAGTGACATGGAAAAAGGATTTGTGTGTAGAACTCTTCATTTGTGTATGTTTCAATAGATGTTTTGCACTGAGTTTGAAACTTCAAAAAACACATCAAGCAAGAACTACCTAGAAGATAGGCTAGTATCAAAATCTTTTCCCATAGCTTGATATCCCAAAAAGGAATACAGATGGTGAGTAATCTTAAGGTGATCCAGAAAACCACTAGGATTGATCCTTGCACAAATATTTTGATACCTTCAGGAGTAGATCGGGAAGCCTCTAATTTATAAGTGTTTGATTTGGTCTGTGGTGTCCTCCCAATTAGTTTGTATGTGTGTGACTCACTTAAGATCCTATTTGACCATGCCAAAATGGTAGGGATATTCACCTACCTCAGGCTACCATCAACACATGTCGCCTGAGCTTGAGGGGATGAAGCGAGAGTTTTCTCAGCACTTAATTTCTATATCGGCCAAGGAAGTACCATTTTGAGGTCATTCTCCAAAGAGGAAGCACTTTTCTCTCTGGATAGGCCTCTCTAAAAGTAAAATAAATAAGCTTTTTCAAGTTCAATTTGTTTAATGTCATTTATGCTAACAAGGATTTATAGAATTGAAAACTCTTAGAATCACACCATGAAGAGTTCTTTGCCAAATTTATTCAATTATTTGAAATGAAGGCTTGCAAAACACATGTGCTTATGATCTTGATTTATTCATTCCTTTGAAAATAGAAAAGCCTTTTCGAAAGAGATGTTGCAAGTTTTTTACCTTTTGCATTCAAGATTTGTGTTTGTCTCTTAGGATCCTGATTTGAATTTTGAAATGGAATGAACTTCTTTGCTTTCAACTTAGGACATTCAAGATTTTGTTTTCCTTTGGAATCAAATAAAATGACTCTTTTGATTTAGAATTTTATTTCTTTAGAGACATTCAATATTTTGTGCTTTAAAATTCAGTTTTTTAGGCCTAAAAATAAGTGTTCCTAGAGTGTTTTTTATTAAGGTAAATACAGGTTTTGAATGGACCCCAAAACCATTTACAAAAGATTACATAATATTTTCAAAAAAGACCATACAAGCATAGAACATCTACTGGAAGATAAAAAGATGGAATCAAACCCTAAAAACAACATTAAGAAAACTAGAACATAAAACCAAAAAGAAAGTCGACAACAGATCTACCAACAACCTTCCAGTAAAAAGCTTGTAGAAATTACATCTTTTCTTTGGTGGCCTTTTCAGCCACTTTCTGCATTTCCTCCATCTTCTGGATGGAATCTTCAAGGTTTATAAGTTCCTTAGGGATGTCAAGAACTTTCCTCTTTAGGTTGCTTCTGGTTCTTGTATGAGGCCCTATAGACTGATCTTTTCCCCCAGCATCATCAACCATAATTATGGTTATTTTCTCTAGCAAACTGCTCTCCAGATAGGCATACAGTGATTTTAGGTTCATAACAGAAACCTTGAGGCCTTCATTGATGTGTTCCAGAATCTCTCTAATGCAGTAGCCATTATAATTGATTTTTTCATTAATTTCCTTGATCTTTTCATCCACAATAGAAAAGATAGTAGCATTTAGGTTGTCATCAGAGTTTTTAGCATTTACATTAATCAAAACTTCTTCAGTACAATTTTACAGCTTACCTTTGAGAGACACCATTTCATCTTCCAGGGCCTTGAGGTTACAACCCATTTCCTTAATGTCTTATTTCAACCATTTTTCCACATCTATGTCATGATCTGTAGAGTTTCTAACCTCCTGGAGAATATTATCATCAACAACAAAACCTACAGGAATCTCTTGCTCCTTCCCATCTTTCAGCCTTTTATCTTCTCTTTTTCCAGCCCTTGTCATAGGCTTCCTGAGCAGAGTACTTTTCTCAGTTTTCCTTTTTTTTTTTTCTCTTTCTTGTTTTTCTTAGTGCTCTCTTCCTTTTCCAAGCCCTCCTCTTCCATTACCTCTTCCTTTTCATTTTCAGCTTCCTTCGCGTTTACCTCTTCCTCCTCACCCAAATCTTTAGTACTTTGGTTCTTCTTCTTCCTCTTGTTCTTGTCCTTTGAAGAAGATCCCTTCACAAAAGACTTAGGTTCCAAATCCTCTTCCTCGGCCATGATATCCTTGTTCTCCTCAGTCTCCATCCCTTCCTCATTATCTTAGGTTGAGGAGTTACGATCTTCTTTGACCTCTCTAAAAACTCCCTTTCCCTTCCCAGCTTTTGTGTCCTTCTTCTTAGACCCAGAACCAAAAATATCCTTGTTAGTTTTATCCTTCTTCCCTTTTACCATTTTAGGGATAGCATTAGGGATATTATCCCTAACATAGTCTTAGATAAGAAGAATTAAACCTTCATGCAACACTGGGTAACAAAGATTTTTTCTATTTTCCAAAATACTGTTATTCAAGGAACTTAACAAATGGAAGGGGAAAGAAAATTTCTTCTGATACCTGAAGTGGTTGGCTAACACAAAGTGAAAGTTGTAGACCTTCGAAAAATGCTCGTTAAGAGTGAAATATTCCATCATAACTTTTATCACATTAGCCCAAATCTCCTTTATCCTATTCATTTCAGCATAATCTCCTAAGCATTTGACTAGCATTACTTCTTCTTCTTCATTTTTTGGGAAAATATTTATAGCTTGCATTCCCATGCACTTGTTATTCCTATAAAACTTCATGTCATCTGAAGGAATTCTCGTTATCTTAGGAATGAGATTCAATGAGAGAGGGAAGGATTTACCCATCAAGTTAACTCTACCATTTTCCCAACTAGCAACAAATTTCTCTAAAATCTCCTTATCGTAGCCATGAAGCCTTTCCAGGTAAGGAGAAACCCTACCCCATTGGAGCTTTCTCCAAACACTCTTCTCCTTTTTCCATTTCTCACAAACCTCAGGTTCTTCCCTTCTCAACCCACCTCCCATATCTTCGGCCAAATTTTGAACTCTCTTGTTAGCTTCTTTCCATGTTTCAAAATAAGATTGGTTTCCTTGTATGAAAAGGAAAAAACTAACCCATACTTTATGTGTGATTAATGTTAGGAATAGTCCCAAGAGATAACTAAGAAGGGGGGGGGGGTGAATCAGTTATCTACAGATTTCAATTCTTTATCCAATTAAGTATACTTAAACATAAAGAATAAACACAATGAAAGAACACTTGAACACAACACCAATATTTTGGTTACGGGGAAACCCAAATAGATAAAAACCTTAGTGGGAATTGACACCCACTAATATTCTATACTAGTGTTTTATCATCCTTGTTAGAAGATTCTTAACCCTGTTAGGAGTTGCTTTACAATATATTTAGTATAGTGACCTAGTCAAGGGCCAGATCCTGTTAGGAGTCTTTTATAATTTACCCTATTAGGGGTGAGGATGCACTGTTCGAGAGTACACTGCTCAAAAGGGTGAAGGCTACAACCTTCTAAATAATAGATATACATTATATCTAGATCTTGGTGAATTGCACTTTGACCTACTGTCTAGATCAATTCCAATGTATAGCATAAACTCTTCACTTGGTCACATATACCTTATGCTGATGGCTCAACACTTCGCACACTCTTCTCTACTCTTCACAATCAACTCTAAAACCATACTTAGCAATCACAAATGATTGCCTATAAATATCTTTCCTCTAAATGATATAATCAAGTCGGCCTATTAGAACCACCTTGAAATCATATTAGAGAAACCATAACATACTCCAATAATAATCCAATCGGCTCTACTAAGCACGCAACACAATCTGGGACATGTCCAATAGTAATAAATGTAGACGCACACTAGACACTGCCGGCTCTACCAAAGTAACTAAAACTTCCTCCTCAAGATGAATTACATCATGCACTCTTAACCAAACATTCTTAATGCTTCTCTAATCCATAATCCAAGGGTGCATACCAAAATAATAGGTGCAAAACCTGAACCAATACAATCTATGTCGACTCTTCTGAATAAACACAGGAAATTGCTACTGGTGAATAGTGACTACATAACTTCACTTCTAATGACCATCAGACTCTACATCCATGATTGTAACAAAACTAACATGTCTTCATCACATATCCAAAGGTGCAAGGCTCCATGATGATTGTACGAACAATCACTGACAGAACATTGCCTGTAACTCTGTTAGGAACACTGGTGACACAAACTGCTGCATAACTGTCTGATCTAGAAATTAACCTCTACATCCATGATATCATGCTAATAAAATGTCCATTCTTCATATACTCAAAGCTTACTACATAAGTCTTCTACACATGTTACTTACCATATGTTTTCATCAATGACAAACATACAGTCAGCACTGGCTTGCTGGCAAATCTCCAACAATCTCCCCCTTTGGAATTGATGGCAACATATGGAATGAAAAAAACCACCAACCCAAATGAGAAATTATTTTATAACATTCTCCATTTCCTCATAAAAACTCCCCCAAGGATGAATCCTCCATCTACTGTAATATTCTTCAATATTCTCAATTTTCTCAACTGAACTGCTTCCATGACTGAATATTGCTCCCCCTTAATATATTACTCCTTCTTTACTTCTATTTTTCATGACTATATATTACTCCCCCTTTGACATCAATGGAAAAGGGTGCCATTATTTTTAAGCACCGGTACTACTCTTGAGGTAGAGTAGTCTACCTTCCATCAGTCCCTAAGGATTGATACTTTTTCTTCTTTCTTCTAAGCAGAATCAAGGAAGGGAATTACTCCCAACTTCTCCCTGAGATACTCAAAAGTATCATTTGGAAAGGGCTTTGTGAATATGTTTGCTAACTAATATTTAGTACTCAAATAGTCTAACTTGACTTCTTTCTCTACCACTTTCTCTCTTAGGAAGTGATACTTGATCTCAATGTGTTTTGTTTTTGCATGCATCACAAGGTTCTTTGACATATTGATAGTTCTAGTGTTATCACAATGAATAACAATAGGATAGTCAATCTGAATTCCAAAATCCTTTATCATTTTCTTTATCCAAATAATTGTAGAACAATTCAAGGATGCTGCAACATACTCTACTTCTGCTATTAACTGAGAGATACAATTTTGCTTCTTGCTTGTCCAAGTGACAAGTCTGTCACCAAGAAACACTGCTCCTCCTGATGTACTCTTTATATCATCAACGCATCCTACCCAATTTGCATCAGTGTATACATGAAGCTAAATATTTTTTGAATTAGGATACCATAGACCATAATATATAGTGCCTTGCAAGTGTCTAAATATTCTTTTCACTGCCATGATGTGACTTTGTTTAGGCTCTGCTACAAATCTTCCAACTTATGCCAACTGCATTGGAAATATATGGTCTAGTTTGAGTAAGATAAATAATTTTTCCAATCATAGACTTGTACAATGTTATATCTACTACTAGTGAATCATCTTCTTTTGTAAGCTTGCATCCTATTATCATAGGTGTGCCTACTGGCTTGCAATCATCCATCTAGAATTTCTTTAATACCTCTTTCACATATTTTGACTAATTAATGAAAATACCTTTCTCTGTCTGTTGCACATTTAATCCAAAAAAGTTTTGATAGGTCCAATCATGCTCATCTCAAACTCACTCTGCATTTCTTTAGAAAATTTTGCACTAAGTTTGTCATTACCTCCAAAGATAATGTCATCAAAAAATATGGCTACAAGTAGTAGACCTTTAGAAGTCTCTCTTATGAATATTACGATCTGTTGCTCATTTCTTGAATCCAATTTTTGTTAGATATCCATCAAGTCTCTCATACCATGCTCTAGGGGCTTGCTTAAGTCCATAGAGGGCCTTCTTCAATCTGCATACCATATCAAGTGTGTCTGATATGGTAAATCCTTTTGGCTGCTCAATGTATACTTCTTTTAGCTCTCCATTCAAGAATGCTAACTTGACATCCATCTGATAGACTTTGAAGTTTTTTATTGTTGCATAAGCTAGAAACAACTTAATAGCTTCTAATCTACTCACAGGTGCAAATGTGTTTGAATAATCAATGCCTTCTCTCTGTGCATATCCCTTGCATACTAACCTTGCTTTATTTCTTACTACTATATCATCTTCATTCATCTTGTTTCTAAATATCCATTTTATTCCAATCACATTCTTATCAATAGGTCTTGGGACCAATTCCCAAGTATCATTCTTGATAATCTGATCTAGTTCTTCTTTCATAGAATCATACCAATCTGGATCATTACATGCATCTTCAACACTTAAAGGTTCAATATGAGATAGTAAACATACCACCTCATTGCTAGCTAAATTATTTTCTTTTGATCTTATTGTGACTTTTCCGCTCTGATCTCCAATGATGTCATCCTTAGAGTGATATCTAGATGTATACTTTGGAACTTTAGGTGAAACTGACTCATCTTCCTTTTGAGTTTCCTCTTCACTTGTTTCATGGTTATTGAACAATACATTGATACTGTCAAACATCTCTTCAACAACCATCTCACTAGTGGAAGGACTGGGTTCTTCTTCAATCGTAGGTGAGTTGTAATGTTATCTTTCTTGAACCATAAAATTTTCATCAATATTAACATGAGCACTTTCAATGATTTTCTTCAATCTTAAGTTAAAACATCTATAATCTTTACTTTTACTAGAGTAACCAAGAAAAATACCTTCATTAGTTCTTGCATCAAACTTTCCTATTGCTTCATCCCTCTTGATGTAGCACTTTCTTCCAAAGATTATAAAGTATTTCATTGTGGGAACATTACCAAACCATAGCTCATAAGGTGTCTTGTCTACGCCAGGCCTTAATTGTATTCTATTGATTGTATCGACTGTTGTATTGACTGCATCTCTCCAATAGGTGTGTGCAACTTTTCCTTCAATCATGATGGTGCGCGCTGTATCAAGGATGATCCTATTTCTTCTCTATGTAATCCCATTCTGCTGAGGGGTTCTAGGTGCACTTAATTGTCTCTTTATACCATGTTCTTCGCAGTGCTCATAGAATCTATCAGAGGTGAATTCTTCTCCTCTATCCAACATTAGACATTTTATCTTTAGTCCAGATTCATTCTCAACCTTAGCTTTGAATATTTTGAACTTCTCAAATGCTTCTGACTTATCTTTCAAGAATGCAACCCACATCATTCTAGAATAATCATCTACAAAAAAAATGAAATACCTTTCACCATAGTATGATCTTGTTTGACTTGGTCCACATAGGTCTGTATGAATGAGATCCAATTTGTTCTCTGTTGAATTATGCTTGCTTCTAAATGAATTCCTCACATGCTTTCCCATTACACATTCCTTGCATATAGTATCAATCGGCTTTTCTATGCTAGGTAGGTCTCTAACTACCTTTACATTACTTATCTTTACTATGTAATCAAAATTGATATGACATAGGCTTTTATGCCATGGCCAACTGTCATCTAATTTAGCAAAAAAACAACTTTCTTCCATATTAAGCTGCAAAAAATTACCTTTAGTCTTTGATCCTAATGCAATTGTTTCTCCTTCTTTGTTGTTAATGATGCACTTGTTTCCATTGAACTCCAACCTATAATGTTTATCAAGTAACTGCCCAACACTTAGTAGGTTATGTTTCAAACCATCAACATAAAGAACATCATCAGTGTTATTCTTTCCATCCAAGGTGATGGCTCCTCTACCGATGATGGGGTTAGGATTGTTATCTCTGAATCTAACCATGCCTCCTTTATATCTATCTAAATGAACAAATCTATCTTTGTCACTTGTCATGTGATGTGAGAAACCATTGTCAATGATCCAATATGTCCTGATGTCAGCTTGTAAAATCAATGCAAACTCTCGTGAATTATTTTCATCTTCAAGAGTAATGAATCCAATCTCCTCTTCTACTGAATCTTCATTTGATACTCTATCTCCAGCATAGTAGCATTCCTTTGTATACTTAGGCTTGTAGTCATTCTTGAAATTTTTAACTCTTGTAGGACACTTAGATGCAAAGTGACCAATCTTATTACATGAAAAGCATTTGAATGGTAATTGTCCTTCATATTTTCCTTTTCCTTTGTTTTCTCTTTTAGCAATCATAGCAATGAAATTATCTAGGGCTTCTTCTTCTTCATCATCATCAAAATTACTAGAGGTGTTCAAGTATTTCTTACCATGGACCGAAGCTTTGAAGGTTGTCTCACTTTTAGGCTTTGTCTTCAAGCTCGATATAAAAAATGCAAAAATCTTGTTGATTAAGGTCTCTCTTTTGAAATTCTCTGACAATTGCATGGTCTCATCAAGGATGTTTATCTTGTTCTGATATTCTGGTGTCAAGGTAGTCATCACCTTATCCATGATGTCTTCTTCTAAGATTTCTCCACCATTGTTTCTGATTCCAGCAACTGCTTCATTAATCCTTTGATTGTAGGCTCTTATGTTCTCTTCAGGTAGCATCTCCAATGTATTGTACTTTTTCTTCCATGTCTTTCTGCGCGCATTCTTTTCTTGTTTGTCTTCTTCAAACATGTCTTCTAGGTGCTTCCATATCTTGTAGGCTATGTCTACTTTCTTTATCTCTGAAAACTCACTATCAGATAGGGCGCTGCTGAGGGCTTCTTTTTCTATTGCATTCTAATGGAACAAATCCTTCTTCTTGATAGTAGCATCATCCTTTGCAAGATCTGCTAGAGAGGGGATCTCAACTTCTTTGATAGCCACTTCAAAAACTTCAAAATCAATGCATTACAAATGTGTCATCATATTGGTGTTCCAATCGAGATAATTCTCTCCATCAAACTTAGGAATGTCTTTTCTAAAGAATGGCATCTGATCAACCTCAAGCTATTAAACTTTCTCTCTGAGGCACTTGGCTTTGATACCAATTGTTAGGAATAGTACCAAGAGATAACTGAGAGGGGGGGTGAATGAGTTATCTACAAGTTTCAATTCTTTATCCAATTAAGTATACTTAAACATAAAGCATAAACACAATGAAAGAACACTTGAACACAACACCAATATTTTGGTTACGGGGAAACCCAAATAGGTAAAAACCCTAGTGGGAATTGACATGCACTAATATTTTGTACTAATGTTTTATGATCCTTGTTAGAAGATCCTTAACCCTGTTAGGAGTTTCTTTACAATATATTTAGTACAGTGACCTGGTCAAGGGTCAGACCCTATTAGGAATCTTTTATTATTATCCATGTTAGGGGTGAGGATGCACTGTCTAAGAGCGCATTGCTCAAAAGGGTGAAGGCTACAACCTTCTGAATAATAAATATACACTATATCTAGATCTTGGTGAACTACGCTTTGACCTATTGTCTGGATCAATTCAAATGTATAGCATAAACTCTTCACTTGGTCACATAGACCTTCTACTGATGGCTCAACACTTCGCACACTCTGCTATGCTCTTCACAATCAACTCTAAAACCATACTTAGCAATCACAAATGATTACCTATAAATATCTTTCCTCTAAATGATATAATCAAGTTGGCATGTTAGAACCACCTTGAAATCACATTAGAGAAACCATAACATACTCCAATAATAATTCAGTCAGCTCTACTAAGCATGCAACACAATCTAGGACATGTCCAATATTAATAAATGTAGACGCGTGCTACACACTGTCGGCTCTACCAAAGTAACTAAAAATTCCTCCTCAAGATGAATTACATCATGCGCTCTTAACCAAACATTCTTATCACTTCTCCAATCTGTAATCCAAGGGTGCATACCAAAATGATAGGTGAAACTCTTGAACTAATACAATCTCTATCGGCTCTTCTAAATAAACACAGGAAATTGCTACTGGTGAATAGCGACTGCATAACTTCACTTCTACTAATCATCAGACTCTATGTCCATGATTGTAACACCACTAACATGTCTTCATCACATATCCAAAGGTGCAAGGCTCCATGATGACTATATGAAAAATCACTCACAAAACATTCCATGTAACTTTGTTAGGAACATTGCTGACACAAACTCCTGCATAATTGTCTTATCTAGCAATTAACCTCTGCCTCCATGATATCATGCTAATAAAATTTCCATGCTTCATATACTCAAATCTTAATGCATAAGTCTTCTACACATGTTACTTACCATATGTTGTCATCAATGACAAACATACAGTCATCACCGGCTTGCTGGAAAATCTCCAACAATTAATTCTTTCATTATTTTTGCACACTTAAACTAAAAAATATCTCTCCTCAAAATTTTAATTATCCTCTTCATAATTTCTAGAATTAATGAGGAACCCTTCCCTTTGGTTAAGTCTATCAAACATGATTAGACTTATGATCTCTTTTTGGATATTAACTTCCTCTTTCCAAATAATGATCTCTTCTTTATGGACCCCCACATTAGCAAGTCCATGTACAGCCTTGTTACCTTCCCGATACACATGGGAAATAAACACTTCTTGAAAAGTACCTAAAATAGCTTTGATTTTATCAATTATATGAATAATAGTCCAAGAGGAAATATTCTTACCTTTTATACAATTTATTATGTTTAGAGAATCTCCCTCCAGCCAAAGCTTCATACTTCCCAGATCTTTTGCCAGCATCACAACTTGAAGAGCCTCCATGACTTCAGCAACATGATTTGTTTGAATTCCTAGAGGTGTAGAAATAGGTCCCAGACAATTACCAACCCAATCTCTCACTAAACCTCCAACCCCTGCCCTACCAGAATTTCCTTTGGCTGAGCCATCAAAATTTCCTTTATGCCATCCATTCTGTGGGGTAGTCCATATTATATTTTCTCTAGAATTGGGATCTTTAGATCTTTTTCTAGAGAGGTCCCAATTGTGGATTTCTTTGAAGTCTTGAAAATTGTTTAGTAAAGAAGAGTCCTTCAAAAAATTGGTTATGATGTTTTCCATTAGGCTTTTGCAGACTTGGTCAGCCACAATCTCAAAGGTAGTATGTTTATCTCTAAAGACTCTATTATTTCTTTCTTTCCAAATTCTCCAAGTGAAGTGAGGGAGAAACATTTTCCATATAATTTTGATCTCTTTCCCTGGGAAAGGGAAAATCTATTACTTAACAAGGTCTTGAAAATTCTGAGGGTTAACCCATTCCAGCTAGATTTTTTTAATATATTTTCCCACACTTTTCTTGTGAATTGACAGTGCATCATCATATGGTTAGTAGTTTCAGCTTCAGCACAACACAAAAAACATCTATTAAGCATGTTAAAACCTCTTTTACAAAGATTGTCCATAGTTAGAATCTTATTTTGGACAAGTAACCAATAGAACATGTTTATCTTAGGTATAAGATTATCAATCCAAACCTGAGAGAAAACCAAATAATTTTCCTCCCTAAAAAAGAGAGCAAAAGCAGAAGAAATTGAAAATTTACCACTATTTTTAGGGCTCCAAACAAGAGCATCCTGAACATTATTTCTAACAAACCAAGAGGTTAGTTGAAGATTCACATTTTTAAAATTTTCATCAATGATACCAAGGTCAATCCATTTTTCATTATCCCAATAGTCAAAAACCATTTCACCAATTGTCTCTATACAGACCTAGATAGCATTCATCCATTCTTGGTTTTCAATGAGAGGACTATCTTTCAGCCAATTATCTTCCCAAAATCTAATCTTCTTGCCATCTCCCAGCTTCCATCTAATCCCCTTTCTAATAAAATATTAGTGTTCCTAGATTGTTTTATACATGAAAATTTAAGATTTTGCAAAAAGGAGTTTATTTTAACCAAGAATAATGCATTGGGATTGATTTTGGAACATTAAGGATGGTTTAGGATTGATTAGGAACCAATTAGGATTGAGATGAAGTTTTATTCCTAGATTGCATGAAACTTTGAAAATACTTAAGATATTGTAAATGAAGTTTATTTTTATGTAGAAAAATGCATCAAGATTGATTTAGTAAGACTTAGGATAGTTTAGGGTTGATTAGGAACCAATTAGGATTGATATGCATATTTCTAGTTCTTTTTAAGCACCCAAGATTTGAAAAGTTCCTAGCTTGCATAAAAACCATAAATCACTTAGATTTTGAATGAATGAAGTTATTTTCATCCAAAATGAAACATCATAAGTGAGTTTGGTTGATTTATAATTGATTAGGATTATCTTTGATTTGTTTAGGAAAGATGCACAAAATTCTAGATTTCTAGGCATTCGAGAGTGAATTAGAGTTCATTTTAAGCCCAAGAATGAAGTTTTTTTGGTTCCTAAACATGAAAAATAGTTGATGGGACTTATGGATTTAGTTTTTTAGTTATATTAGTTCTCCCAATGATTTCCTTCAAAACATGGGGTTAAAAATTGAAAATTTGCAGTCTAGAGGCACTGGGAGGGTCCAATAAACCCTAAAAACCAACTAGACCCATGCTTAAGGCCTTACACATGCCCCATGTTTCCCATATGAGTAAAAATGGCAGGTTATTTTTATTATTTTACTTGTATGAGTTAGGATGAGGGCTCATACGAGTCACCTTA
Source organism: Chamaecyparis obtusa (assembly GCA_027943335.1). Classification (NCBI taxonomy): domain Eukaryota; kingdom Viridiplantae; phylum Streptophyta; class Pinopsida; order Cupressales; family Cupressaceae; genus Chamaecyparis; species Chamaecyparis obtusa. The sequence continues at coordinate 533,052 of BSBK01002096.1, forward strand.
ACTCCTGGTATGAGTAAACAGGGCCAATGGGCTTAAAATAGGCCTAAAATACATGCAGAGGTCCCATACGAGCATTGGGAACCTCTGGTATGAGTATACATATGTACTTGTATGAGAAACTAGATCCAAGGAGTTTAATCATACGAGAATCCTCCTAGAACATAATGATATTTGTCAAAAGGTGAGTTTTTGGCTTAAAAACCCTAAAAAATACCATTTTGAAGGCTTGTGGGGTCCCACCGAGCGTTCCAAAATGTGATCAGTGCAAACCTAAATTTTTTGGAACAAGCATAGTCATTAAAACATTATCCTAACAGAATATTCCTATCATATAGTAAAAAAAATTTGCAAAGACACTCAGATAGAGCTTAAACGGGAGCACCCTGTCACCGTTTGATTTTCTCTCGATTTAGGGATGTGGGTGTGCTCTTGAAACACTTGGAGCATGTCCCTAATGAATATTAGGAAGGTTTAGGATCAAATAGATACCATGAGAACCCCATAGTGGCACACAATTAGGTATAGAACACTTGATTTTCCCCTAGAGCCCAAGGAACCAAAATGAAGCTAAAATGTAGATTGAGCTAAGAATGCTTATGCTAAGATTGATTTTATCCAAATATGAATGTGATATGATAAAAATTATATGTAGGGAAATTAAGTAAACTAGGTTAATCCATTTAGGCTAAGCTAGGATGAGCTATGAAAGCACAAAATAGATGTAAACCTAACAATTATGCTAATGCTTAAGATAATCTAGATAAAAATGCTCATGATAACAATGCATGAAATGATATGAACTAAGCTAATAGTTTTCTCTTGGAAGGAGGAGTATTTATAGGATTTTCCTAAGGGATTTGGTTAGGAAGGAGAGTTAGGGTCAGAGTCAGGGTTAGGGGTAGAGTTTGGGGTATGGTCAAAGGGATGAGGGTTAAGGGTTGCTCACACGTGTGAGCAACACTTGGGATGTGTGCCTAGGGAACCAAGGTGAAAGAGGATACATGGGCTTCATTATGAGGTTGTAAGAACGTTAATGAGGGTGTAAGGAGTCATTAATGAGTCTGTAAGGCTCATTAATGAGGGGGTTTGACCAAAAGTCAAGGGAGGGTGGTTTAGACTAAGAAGGTTAGGAATCACCCTCTAATCAAGTTTAGGAAGAGTTTAGGAAAGGTTAGATAGGTTTAGGGTTTTCTAGAATATTCTAGGGTTTTAGGCTTTAAATAAATATTAAATTTATTTAAGGATTGTGACATTATTTATCAAATAATGATTCAATAAATAGGAGGAAATTCATTTAAATTTGATTTAATTTCTTTTGGCTAGGGTTTCTTTAATTAAATGTTTTTAATTAAAATAGGAGAGGATAATGACATAATAATTAATTAATTAATTAATTAATGATGATGTCATCAGGGGTTTCTACAAAATAAAATATTTTTATTTTGGCAAAGGCATTTTAGGTGTCTACAAGTATGCTTGCACATCGTAGAGTGGTCTCATTGCTAACACACACTATTCTCTCCCCTTTCTTTCATGGTATTGGGTGCAAGAGAAAAGTGTTAGCAATACTCTTTTTCTTATTTTGAGGATCTATGATTAAAAAAACAATCCAAAAAGTGTCCAAATGTTGTGGGTACAACAAATAATGGAAAATAGAAAGAACGTAAATTTTTCTATATTTTCTAAGTTTTAGTAATTTTAGCATTTTCGAAGGTCTTCAGAGCAATTTTGGCATTTGAAACTTTGAACGGTCCCTTGCGAGTATTTTTATAGGTAGACTTGTAAGAGACTAAAACTAGAGCTCTTGGAGATATTTCCAATGGTGAAAATGGTTTGTAGTTTCAAGCCATGAGAAAAAAGTTTTGGCTTTTCAATGTTGGACTAAATTTGTATATAGTATTTTTATATTTTTGATAGATTTTGGCTTTTATTTTGTAATAAATATTCTATATTGTTCATTTTCAATACCAAGGGGATTTTGGTCACCCTTGGGATCACATAAACTTTGTATAAATAGACTTTCAAATGGAGTGGAATCACTTTTGGCTTGTGTCAATTTTTGTCAGATTTTGTTGTTCTTATAACGGGTTTATCAATAATGTGGGCTATACACCAGGCATTGCACTCCAAAATCATAATTTAGATCGATTTGTCTCCCATGTGACTAGAACTAGTGAGAGGGAATGACCCAAAGTGGTAAAAACAATATCCAATTACTTTTGGCCTCTATATAAAATGTGTTTGTGGTTAAAACCATAAGAAACAAGTATTTAGTGTTCTATAGTAGGAAGATTATCTCCCTCAGAACCCATGTGGTACATTAAAATCTACATAATGTAACTTCTCAAGGCTGGGAGGCCTCCATAACGATCTAATTTTCTACATGTATGACCACTTGAAAAAATGCTCTTACTAGAAACTAATTATTTTAATAGCCAAAATCCTCTATTTTTTGACTTAGGGATTATGATTTGTACATCTCAAAGATGCCCCTCATGTACTCTTCAATTTTAGATAGAAAATTTCTTGAAATTTTAGGGTCTTTAAAAATTTGATGTTTGGTGCACTCGGGAAGTGTATCTCATGTAAGGGGGAGCCAGTGTCACCAAGCATCTATGTATATGGTTGAAAGTGGTATTTTATTGTAAAGGGGTCTAACAAGTATTATCTTTTCCAACCTAAGTTCAAATTTGGTTGGTTACAAAAACTTTTTGTTTATTGTGTTTGTTCACTATAAACATATTTTGCCAAAAAACAAAGTCAACCAAAACTACCAATTCAATCAAATTTTTCATCAAAAATCAATCCAAACAAGTCTTAAAAATTGTTCAAAATTATTCCATTGGGATTTCTCTAATCTCATGTAGGAGTTCTAGCAACTAATATGTTCAAACACCTATAGGATTTATATCTTGATCCACAAGATCAAAGTCATCCAAAACTATTAAGTTAAAAATATATTTACTTAACTCCCATGAGATCATTGTCTTGATCTATGAGATTACCAATAAAAATAATTAGTTCGTACTTCTTTGGGATCACTTCCAAAAATAACCAACATATAATCTAGCAGGAATGTTGTTTCAATGGTCAACCTTGGTAAACTTAGTGTAGTTAATGCTATTGTAAACTCTCGCAGGATTTCTCTACACTCCAACAAGATTGACCTTAAAAATAAAAAACTTAGAACTTGTTCATCTTTCCTTATTTTCATACCCCATGTAGAATTCCACGTAAAAAAATCTTATCAAAACACTTCAAACATCCTATGGGATCACTTGTGCACATATAAGAGTTGATCTTTGTAAACTTCTATGGGATCACCGTCAAAGTCTAGCAATTTTGAACCTATGAAATTATACCCTTTTTTCCATATAGTCTCAAGGCACCACATCATAACCCATCTTTGATTCATCATCTTCTATATTAAACTAATTCTCCCACACTCATTCACACATCCCCCACCATAGTTTCACAAACATGTCCTTGTTATAGTCTCACTTAGCCTCATCCCATATCACTGCCCCATAGTATTGTTATTATAGTCAAACTCAATGTCCAACCTTCCTTGTCACCCCACATTAGATCCTTCACATATATTCCATGTAACATCATTATTATCATCTACCTTTGTCTCACTTTGACATCATCACTTATCTTACTCTTATATCATCCTTATCATCATTAGTCTCAAATAGTATTGTTATTATCATCCATCTTAAGACATCATAGTCATCATCCATAGTCCAACGTTGTCTCACCTTTTGTACACCTTGATTTCCTAATTGTGTCATTACCATCATAAATTATGAGCTATTAAGGGTCCACACTCAACCAACACACAATAACTTGATCCAAAGTACATTTTCTTGTAAATTTGTATTGTCATCCCCTAGGATTTGCATTAGTCCCACATCTCACATCTAGAGTTACATTTTCATTACCACACGCACCTTCATTAGCTTGAATATAGATTTTAGTCCCAGTTTCACATCATCTAAATCCAATCCTAATCTAAAAATCAAAATGATCCAAAAAATTAAAAATCTAAAATAAAAAATCCACGCTTAATCTCATGTCCTTGAGTTGTCTATACCTACATGTTATTCAAACCATCATTTTCATAGCTTGCCATTTGAATAAGAATTGTCTAGGATATCTCATCTCATCATTGTTTCCACGTCACCTTGATCTAAAGGTTGGTTTAATCTAACCATCTTGTCATCTAGGCACATCAATCCATCTTACATTGACCATCACATCCATTAATATCAACACTAGGTGTTTTCAACTCACATTTGAGTATCAAATAATCATTACCTCTTAGGTCATTATCACATATTATATTTCATCAATCCTTGTCACCCTTCATTAGATGCTTAGGTCATTATTGATTCATAGCATCCACCATCTTTTATACATATTAGGTCATATGTTACATGCCATCACATACACGTTCACAAAAGAGAAAGAAAATGGAACCAAATTTTAGTGTCGATCCCTTGTCTAGCATTGTGCCTAATGCTACTAGTGCTTTTGTCACCTTTGACCCCAACAATAAAGTCAAACCTAAGGATTTCATGGTTGACAAAGATGAAATTCTTACCACAAGCACCATGGAGGCTTTTATGAATCAACCTGGGTATGCCTCCATGATTAGGCACATCATAGGTAGAAATCGTGAAACCATCATTGCTAATTATGAGAAGGTGCTTCTATTCCATGAGATATTATTCCACCCAAGGTCACCAATACAACACCACCCTTTCATATCCCATTTGAGGCCTAGAATAGTCTTACACAACATCTTCTCAATCTTGGTGCCTCATCCACTCAACTCTTTGTATCCATACCACCCAACCTATCAGGACACAACCTATGGTACATATTGTGTCACAAAGATATCATTTCACCCTTTTTGGGGCTCCATCCATCAACCCACCTTAGTATTCCATATTGAAATAACCAAAATAGTCCATTTCATAACCATCACAAAAATCCATCACATAATTTTTTTTGGCTAATTCTGATGATGTGCACCTCATTTTCTTCTTTGAGAAGACTTTTCCCTCTTTCTTGAAATATCATTTATAGATGTTTTTCTTCCCCTATGCTTTTATATGGAGGGATATATGAATAGTATATTTTCCTTGCTCCTTTTTAATGAAAATCTAATAAATTTGCCTCTCTACCCATAATATAAGGCTATAAATACTCCCAATTTTGTGCCATATTCTCATGTTACAGCCAGTTATGAGAAGCTTCACAATGCTCACCTCCCACCCACCTCTACTTATGCTTACCAGAAGCCACATGAGGCTTATTTTAGCTCCTATCAACATGATTTCCATCCCACCTAGCATCAAAATGTAGAAAATTTGGAAAATATTATTTGTAGGGAGATAATGCTAAATATTCAAATAGATTTGTGGTTAATTGAGGATGAGCATAAATATCACCAGATGTAAGAAGATATTGCTTACCAAGCTCAAATTATACAATAACAAGTAGAGGCTCTAAGAAGATATCAAGAGAAATTTCTTGCAAAATAATCTTTTGCCAAGAATGAAAGGACCAAATAAGTGTTGACTATAGAAGAGGTGCAACCTGCTAGTTGTGCACTCCCATTTTCTTATAAAGCTAAGAAGATTCCAAAAGAAGTGGAGGAAGATATGATCTCTATCTTTTTTAAGCTCCCATATTTTTTAGAAGATGAGGAGAAGTTACAATAGAAAGGCACTAGAGAGATAGGAGATGAAGGTGAAGAAGAGGATTTACTCCTCTTATTTGATGAGCTTTCTCATTTTGTAGAGCATAAGGCAGAGGAAAACAAGGAGGTGCTAAGTGAAGATCAATTCTGGCATGAAATAGAGTTCTTCTATTCAAACCTTAACACTGAGCCATTACAACAAGAGCAACAAGAGGAGGTCCATGTGTCATCAAAGAAGTCATCAGAGCCATCCCCTACTAGAAAAATAAAGATCATAGTAGAAAATATTTCAAGAGGATTCCCCATCAGGCATCTAACTCAATCCAGCAAGTTTCCACTGGTAATTCTCATCTCTAAGCATGAAGATGAGCTTCAAGAATAGAAGATTCATCTTACCCATTCACTACACGAAGACAATGTTCAAAAATGGGTGAGATTTTTTGTTCAAGATATTTGAATGGAATTCCATCATTTGGTATGTATATCAAGTTTCCTTTTCTAGCTCGTTGTCCAAAAGAATGTAAAATATCATAAGCTAGTTCGAAAGGGAAGCTACTTCAATAAGCCAATCAATGGCTTTGTTTACATTCATTTCAATGTAAATGTATGTACATAGTACATTAGGAGTTTCTTTTTCCAATAAGTTTTGTTTCACATGCTATATTATTCTTGATGGAATATATATTTTAGTTTCTAATTTTTCTCCAAGTGCATGCTTGCACAATTTTTTTTGTCTCTTCGTGTTTGAGGCAGGTCTAATTTTTGAGGTTCCCTTTCTTTTGACATTTTTCCTAATGGATAAGCATTTCGGTCTACAAAACCTGAGATTCTTAGGTTCTTTCTTAGTAGGCTGAGATCTCATCTTGTGAGTTGCCAAAATGTAGATGTTATCTATCACTACTTTCATCTAGGCCATTCTGAAGGTATTTGGAGAAAAGTACATTTTTAGATATCTTCACAATGTGATTTGGGGTTGAAAATATCATCCATACCTAAGCACAGTGTACCAAAGGAAGGGTGATGAGGGACTAAAATTATATCTCCTAAAGATCTTTTCAATAATGTATTTTGTTCTGATTTTTTAGCAACGAGATGAAAGTAATGACCTTGCAAAGTTGGGGTAGGAAAATACTAAAATGGCATAGTTTCTACCATACCCATAGGCCCTTCTCCTTCAATATATTTCAATTTTAAAGTGCACCAGCTTTAGAGAGTGTCAAGTATCAAGATTGCAAAGTTTTCAAAGGCCAAAGGGAAGGAAAAACTCAAGAAAGCCCACCAGTGTGCCACGTATTGGCCCCACGGAGTTTCAAAATCCTCCATGTGAATTTTCCCCTCTCCAAGTTCCACCAATGTACCACATGTCCATTGGTGGGGTCTACATCCTTCAAAGAAAAATGCCACTTTTTTAGTTGGCAGTGAATCCCGAGGTAGATTTGACCCTAGTTTGTGATCACCTCCATGTATTAAGATCGAGGAAACACTACGAGTGGAGTTAGGATTTTATTCCCTCGTGATGGTGAAGTGGTTGCAAAAGGAATAGGTGGCATCCATTTTTTTTGCATGGGAAAATAATAATGATGCGGAGAACGGCGTGTTGAGACAGCTACAACAACCTCCATGAAATTTCTTCCACATGGCACAAACTCAGGGCCCTTCTTAGTTGCATTTTTTGAGATTTAGTTGAAGGATTAAATTCTATAAATACTATAGGTACATTGAAATCAAGATTTTTTTTTAGTTCCCTTCAATCTTTTGGATCTAGAACTTCTATTCTGGATTCTTTTATTCACTATATAGAGGGACACTTAGAAAATAGTTGCAATTTCATTTTTCAGACCCTAGCATTATAATTTTTGCATAATCAATATAGGGGATATACAAGACTATGGATAGTTTTCTTTTTTTGTGTGTTTTTCTCCATTTTGTTAATGATTTTAATGCTATGTATCAATTTTGTATGAATGTAACTATTATTTGTTATTTTAGGCTCTTATAATTCATCACAAACTTGTAAATTATTGGATCATGTCTAGTTACTCTTTCAATATTTGTAATATGGGGTTATACCATGCCATTTTGTGAATGAAATTCTTTTAGAATAGTTGTTTTAGAGGATAATAGGAATATTTCCTTCTTAGCCTTAGTGGGTTCTTCTCATGGAAAGATATGAATACTTTGGTCTTTGTATAGGATCTTTCTATCATGTTCTCTTTCCAACAATGAATATTCTATCGCATTCTATTCTCATTTATGGGATTGCATGTTCTTGTTATTTATGAAGAGAAACTCAAAGGGTTTCAAAAATATTTGGTTCATCACCTCATTTTTTTAAATTTTCTTTCCCCTTTCCCTATCACCAAAGAGAAGAGTCAGCTTGTATAAAAGCCCAAAGGTTTCTTTACAAGGCACACTCTTATCTTAAACTCATGCAAAGATTATGAACTTCCCTCAAACTAGGTGGGAACCTTTTTATGGGATCAACATATCCTACTGGTATCTTAGCTCATCTTTCTCTACCTTTTTCTCCCTGAGCATCTAACCTTATTTATTCAAATAATCCTATAATGATACAATTTGTGTTTTTGTAGTATCCCTAGCATAGGATGAAGACTCCACATGTGTCATTTCCCTTTCCCTCTATCACTCACTCGCTCAAGATGGTGCTAGTGGTGTTAGTTCCTCTATATGTTCTAATCCATATCCTCTTACCTCATGTGTCCCTTTTCCTCCCTCATCCACTTCCATATCTAGCGCCTGACCTAATTTTTTCTCTCCTTTGGTTCTACCCTCTATATCCATCCCTTTCCTCCAACACCTCTCCCTCCTCTTCATTCCCCTCTCACTATCCTGTATCTCCCTCCTCCTCCCCCTATCCTCTTATTAATACCCTAACCCCTATTGCATCCCTTTCTATTTAAAACACCATTATCACAACCCTCCCTTGAGTAGCTTAATATACACCCACTCACCTACCCTATGCATCCACATACCTTTTCCTAATGCCCAAAGGTGTTAGTATTAATCTCCCATAGTCTATAGAGCCTTGAACTAAACTGTGTATGTATCTATAACCCTAAGATCATCTGGCACACCCTGAGGATCCCAATCTGCTGATCATAATTATCTCCATTCAACTAGTAACCCTCTCTTATCTAGTTCCCTCTCAAAGTCTCTCACCCTCTCTTGTGTCACTTATTAGAATCTATGATCATTCCTAGGAACATCCTGAAGCAAACCAAACTATCTCATCACCCTATCTAGTTTATATCTCTCTATGATGTACTCCCACCAACCTATGATATATACAGGTGTGATCATAAATGGTATATGTCTCTTCTTCTCTTATCATCCATTTATCCCTATGTATGACTTCCATATAATACCATCCTTGATCTCATCTAGTTCCACACTCTAGTAGTCCACATAATCCATGTTCTTGTGGTGGATTGGTCCTCCCATACTATAAACAACTGACTTATCTACATGCCTATCCACCCCACTTACTGGAAACTTTGTGGTTAAATATTGGTATAAAAATAAAATCCAACCAACACTCAATAAACCATTAACTCAAGAATTTAGCTATAGGAGGCCATATTCAAATGAGCCAAACTAAACTCCCAAAAGCAGCTTATTGCTACCTAGTTGAAGCGAGTTTAATCTTTCTTTGAATACTCATCGGATTGGCATCAAGGATTATTGACTTGACTACTCCAAAATGGAAGATTCAAATGCAATACAAAGAAATGAACTAGAATGCAAGACTAGAAAAAATAGAATGAAAGATTGAACTAGAATGGATGCAAACTAGTATTCTAGAATGAGAATGCAAGAAGCTATGCTATTAAACAATGCAAGAAAGAAAACTAGATTTAACAATGCAATATTATGCTAAGAATGAAGTAAACTAAGAATGCAAGAGAGATATGAGCATATAATGAAAGAAACTAATAGCTAGGAATTAAAATACCAAAATTACTCTAAGAATGTCAGAAAGCAAGATTGCAAAAGACTAATATGTAAAATGATCAAGATTGCAAAAGACTAATATGCAAAATGATCAAGATTGCAAAAGACTAAAGGATTTGCCTCAAGAATGAAGGGTTGAGATTAAGAGGCAAAAGAATGTGTGATTGAGATTAAGAGGCAAAAGGAGAGTGAAGGAGATGCAAGGTTAGGTAGAAATGAGTGGTGAGGATTAAGAGGCAAACAAGAGATGCTAGGTGGATTAAGACAAAATAGAAAATTTGAAAGCACAAATCCCCTTTAATTACTAATTAATCAAGATTAAGTGTGTGCACGTGTGAATGTGTTCTTTTAATAAAAGTGTAGAAACTTTATATTAAAAGAAATGTTATAGCAATTAAATAAATATGCAAGCTCTATAAATTAGACCATAGTATAAGCTTGATATAAGATTTTTGATTTTTTTAATTTAATTATGAAAAGGGGATTTTCAGGTTTACTTTGCATAATTATGTTTAGTAATTATGCCTTGGAGATTTAGGATTTTATTTGTAAGGCAATTTGATCGAAATTAGGGGCTTAGGTTCTAATAAAATTTTTTTAGGTGATTACATTTTCCCCTCTTTGAATCGATGTGCAAGCAGTGCATTGATTCAAATAATAGATTGGAGATAAGTTACCAAATTTGAACTTGATCGAACAAAGATTGATAAAGATATATCAGCCCCTGACTTGATTGAGCGAAGACTGATGAGAAAGACAAGAGTATCTAGCCTAATATGAAGCAATGAGACTGAATATCTATCCAAAGGGATTTGAGATAGCTACCTTGACAAGGATCCTGATGAAGCTAATCACTTGATTAAGAGATAATACCAGATTGATATGGGTCCTGATGAACCTAATATGCCTCTGGAACGATGTTAAATTGACATGCCCCAAGAGATCAAACAGATTTCTATCAGAGTGACTTGATATAAAGCGATGAGATCACTCTTTCAGAGAGAGATGTGGAGAATCTCAACTTGATATGGTTCATGATGAAGTTGATATACCTCAAGCCATGATGTTTTAGTCTTGATTGACTTGATTGATAAATATTTGGTTCAATTGCTAGATTTTCATATTCTGGGGATTTATTAGACCACCTATGATCATTGAATTCACACCACAAGAAAAAATCAAAGAAAACATTGTTATGCCCCTAGTCGTGAATCTCTAGCCAAGTAGACATCATCGAGCGACCTTAAAAGATATAGAAAATGAAAATCAATGATAAAAAAAAAGCACACAAGAAAATACTTTAGCATATCTTAGCCATTTTTAGTTTTCTAAGGTTCATCTTTGTGTTGGGTGTTTAAGGAAACACCTTTGTTCTTGTGTCAAAGTGTGGGTGTGTGTGTAGAAAGTGCAAGATCTAATATGTGTTAAGAAACAAAATTATGTCTAGATTGGTAGCATTAAGAAATACTATAGGATTGGGGTGTTGAGAAATACCAAATAGCGTCAATGGAAAATTTGTCCATCGGGAAGGACTGATATACTAACTTGGGTTAAACTCAAAGGATTAACCAAGTGATAAAGCACTGATAGCTCAGATAGGCATATGATTTCCCCCAGGCGACAAATAAGAACCGAGACAAAACTAAGACTAGTTCTAGCCCATGATGGCACAAGGAGACAGAAAGTGAGAGTGTGAAAGAAGATCAGGAAGATGAGAGCACAAGAGCTCAGCCACGCATTGATAGATGGAGTGTTGATTACAAGTGACGCTTTGTAATGTCCCTAGTTAGGAGCTTACCTAAATTTCTCATTTAAGCTTTGTGTCAACTAATTTTTGGTATCTCTTTAGTTAAACTTATATTTCATCAATAATAGATTTGTTTATTTATCATTAATTCTTTATATCTTGATATATCATATTTATATTTATAAGATATTATTATTTAATGATGTATTATATTTTGATTATTATTCATCTTTAATATTTTATATGATATCAAACAACCAATTAATATATAACCTTGATCAAGAATATTGTAAAGTCCTTTCTTATTCTCCTTTATGTAATTTCCTGCAAAACCGACGTTAGAACAAAATAATATGTAACATTTATATGACTCATACTCTACTCTACATTAGTAAGGGGGGAATTTGATTCTTCAAGCTGCCTCTATGTTGGGCTTCACAGAATTACCAGCTTGAGAGACATTCGCTCCCTCTACGCGATCAGGCTATCGACCGTCATCCCTAGAGTACTGCCCACAAGAATCTCTTGGAAGCAGCTTATTGCATTCCAAGCCTGCGCATATGCATATGACTGGGCTTCAGTATATATACTGCCTTCGAGACTAGGGAAATGGCTTAATTTCATCTAGTCCCCTCCAGATACGGGGATCCTTCCGTATCATCAATTGTTTTGAGATGTTAAATCTCGAGACTAGGAAATTATCATAATTTCTTCTAGCCCCCTCCAGATATGAAATCCACCTTTTAATGAATACGTTATTTATTCTTTGCGGCTCATATCATCACATATATAATCATTTAAATCCTTAGAAATATAATTGAAAATAGTTCCTTACATTAATTATGATACAATTATCCATAAAAAACACAATTAAATATACACATAATCAATATATATATATATATATATATATATATATATATATATATATATATATATATATATATATATATATATTCATATATAAATATATCCTGAGATTAAAACATAAACATATATATATAAATATATATACATATTTATGTATAAATATATTCTGAATTTTAAATACAACATAAATAAACTATATATATATATATATAAACATTGATTTTGTACCTTAGTTCTGTCGTCTGTCCTGACGTAAGCTGCAGATTGTATCTGATATTCTTATTTCTTTTTGAACTGTATTTCTTTTCTGTTTTCTCCCTGCCTTCTTCTTAAATTCTAAGTATTGCCCCTGAGTATGGTCTCCCATATTCAGCGGCACTTCCTTGATGTGTATATAGCAGCGATCATTCTATATTGTGAAATATTCTACGTATGTTGTGTATGGAATTCTGGTTGCAGTGCTTACAGTATTTGTCATCGCTTCCACCGTAGTCTAACCCCTAATGGAGTCTACAATCTCATGGTGGCATATATATGTTGTAGTGTATAATATATTTTTCTGACTGTTTCTACTCTTTTATTCCTGCACTGTTTTAGACGATGATTCCTGTTCATATATTAATGGCCACTCTCCTTCCCGTAGATATCTCCCCTTTTCTTCCTTCAGAGAACAAGCGGTACATCCCTATATACTTTCATTTGCCAATGAAAAGAATATGAGGATGAGATGCATCCTTCTATTACATTTATTTAATCGTGCCTTCTCTGTTTTTCCTTCTTAACGTCCAATCACTTGTAAATTTGTAACATACTTAATGCTATTAAAAATCAATTTACTTAGCCGACTGAGCATATCAAATGAGAATGATGACAATTATTCCTCATTTGTTCCAGCGATAATGACCGACGGTTTGCTATGAATAGGCATCAACTTTATGTATCTTTAGAAATTGTTAAGTCTCATCGAGGCCATTTCTATTGTAATTCTATTATATATTATTTATTAATATATATGCATTAAATAATACATTGATTAATATATCTATTTATTTATAATATTAATCAATATTATTAATATGTTTATTGACAATATATATTTTACATTCTAAGCAATCGGATTATATATGTATTAAAATATATTGTACATAGATATTATTTTAATAATGAATTATAGTTGTGGGATTATAGTTATGATATTATTATATTCATAATATATATAATGTTATATATATTTATTGATATATTATATGCTTCATTATATTAATTTTAATATATTTTATTTTTCATTATTATATAACTTATTATTTTATTTATCCATTAATTTATCTTTAATTATTAATTATTAAATCTTATTCGAGAATGGGGACATTACATGCTTGTTTTCCAGGTTTGCACTAGGATGATCATTTTTTGAAGACTTTTATGTTTTTTAGGATTTTTTTCAGAACTTTATATGCTTTTTAGAATTTTTTCAGGAATATTATATAATTTTAGGATTTTTTCCAAGAATATTTTTCACTTTTTAGATTACCCAAGATTATCCAAGCTAAGAAAAGGGAATATAGTAATGTAGGCTCATTTAAGCGGTATTGGATAGCATATAGGATAATGAACTGGCATCATGAAAGAATGTGGTCCAAAAGAGTAGACATGTCAAGAGACTCTTATTCACATATTTTTCTTTTTTTTCATTCTTCATTTTGATCAAGACCAAGGGGTCAATTGGATATGATAATGATAGGATAGCACGATCAGGATAAAGGGTCATAGTGATTATGAGCGGATGGTTTGAGATAATGAAGAGGATGTTTAGGAATAGCCAATTTTGAATAAGCAAGATCATGATAGGGTAGAATGGATGGAATCAAGTGAGTTAATCTAAAGGAAAGGATAGCAGATGGAATGATATATGATGCTCATGGATAGTTTAACCTTGTCAAGATCAAAGGTGAAAGAGGAAGTATGGGTGCACATGAAATAGCTAGTGTGGATGAATCTTGTCCCAAGTGTACAGTGCAAGAGGGAGGAGCTACACATGACGTATGTTTGCCAGGTTTCCATCATGGTACTTGTACAAGGCACCAAAAGGAGTGGTTTTCACCATAGGATGGATTTATTTATCTTTACTTTTTCTACCAAGGTGCATGTTTCCAGGTTTTCACCAAGGCACATTTTTTTTCTTTTTTTCTTTTTTTCTTTGTTTTTAGTAGTTCAGACCTGTTTATCTTTGGATAATACTCCTTTGAGATGATATGTTGTGATGGGCCAAGACTGTTGAGAGGCATGCTCAAAGATGTTGATAAGGATAATGGTAGGGGAAAGATATGGAGGATAAGGTAGATGATGGCTAAAGATTTATATGTAAGAGAGGATAAGGGGAATGAAAGGATATGAGATGGAAGGATAGTAAGTAGGTGTTTGAAAGGATTGTGTAGAGGTAGATGGAAATGGTGATAAGATAAAAATTGACACACACCGTGAAGGGTAGTGAACAACTGGAGGGAGAATGAATTGGCTAGCTTGAGGTTTTGATGTAGGAAATGATGCGGATCTTGGGACACAAGGACCCAAAATGGATGAAGGAGAGGATGTAAGATATTTGGAAGGATACGGAGTGGAAGTATTTGGAAGCTTGAATTTCAAATTTGAATTTTCCTTTATACTCAAGTCCTTTAAGAGAGACTCGATAATCCATATAGCTTTTGTTTTTTCTTTACTTTTAGGAGCTTTTGATCACAATTCATGCATGATGGATTTAGGAACCCATATTTTATTTATTTTATTCTTTTCTTAGAGGACCCTTGTGGTCTCTTGAATATTTCATTTTTCTTTGTAGTCACATGTTGACTAGATAGTACATGGTGATTTTCATATGCAATTGGATTCTTGTATTTCTAATTTTTATGTTGCACATCCAAAGTGGTTCCAAAAGACTTGGGAATTGTGGAAGAATGAGGTTGATATGATGGATTTAGATGGATGGATGAATGGAAATTTCTCAAAGATGTATGTCTTTATTGATCTTGAGGTAAGATGGGGAAAGTGGATGAAAATATAGGAGAGAGAGGTATGGTGGATGGGGGGATATAGGGTCCCAATATGGATGGAAGGTTTGAAGGTTTCAACTTTGGGATATAGGGACCAAGGATGGATTTGGAAGATAGTTAAGCTTGATTCTTGTGTAAAAATGGAGGGAGATAAGGTGTGAAAGGGATATCAACATCTTTAGAGTGAGTTGAATGGCCAAGGCTATTCTCTTTATTATTCATCTTTATATCAATAGGTGCATGAGTAGCTTTGATAGGAGAAACTTTGACAGGTGAAATTGGAGTAGGGAAAATGGAAGATTTTTGAGATGGATTTGAAGGATATTAAAATGAATTGTTGGGATATCCTGATCTTGATAAGGATCTTTGGATAATGGAGGAAGAGGACTTTTCTCATGATTTTCAATAAGAAAATTAGATATTATGGAAGGAGTGTCTTGTTCTTTCTTAGAAAGTGAAAAGAGTGTAGGAGATGGAGGGTTACATGGCTCTTGAGGTGGAAACATATCATCTTGGAAGAAATGAAAGGGGATGAAGGGATCACCGTGAGACTCGTTGGATATGGGAATTTAGTAAACTGTTGGATAAGGATGGATGGTATCTTGATCTTTATTCATATTTATTTCTCCACACTTTAGATTATCCTCTTGAAACGGAACCAATTCTAGGGATGAAGTAGGAGTTTGGATATTTGTGAGGGGTTCTTGAAGGGCTCATGAAGGAACATTTAGGATAAGTATGATAGGTGATGAAGCACAAGGAAGGTTGGGATCTATTACTTTTGAAGCATGGAAGGGGATTTTATAAAGATATGTATTGGCTTGGATCTCTTTTATATGTATCCCTTAAGGATATACATAGTTAGGATGAAAAGAATTAAGTTCTTTGTTCAATGGAAGAATTTTGGATGGCTTTTCTTTTTTAGGAGATGAATGCATGATGGATGAGGTAGAGGCGACATGAGAACCATTACTAGATATGGGTTCACAATTTTGATCAAGCTTGAGAGTAGTATCTTCATTAGATGAGTCATTAGGATCCTCAATTTCAATTATGTCATCATCCATGAGATCTTGGATTTTGTGTTTCAACTGTATGTAATGTGAAGTTTTATGCTCATTATTTCGATGATACACATAGTAGGTACTCAAGAATGAAAGTCCCCTTGAAGTGGCTGGAGGTAATGTGATGAGATTTCTTTCAATCAATTCTTCCCAAGTTGATTCATAAGACTATTCCAGAGGAGTGAATGATCTATCCAATGGACATTTCGATTCCCTTTTATTTGTTAAAGAAATCTTAGATTCAGGATCATGATTATTTGAAATTTTTTTTCATAGAAATGATAGACAAGAGTCTTAGCCAAAAGTGATGTAACCTCTTCATTTTCTTGATCAAATATTGGATTATTTTGGATTGGTAGAATAGATTCTTGATCAAATATAGGTTAGTCATGAATATGTTCTTGATTAGAGATTGGATTGTTAGGAATTTGATATTGCTAGAAGATAGAGTTGATGTGAAATTTTGAAGTATCCTTGCTTGAATAAGATGAAGATATAGATTTGTCATTAGTAAAGAGAAAAGGATATATTTCTCTCAATGGGTGTTCATTAGAGGATGCAACCTTTTCTTTCTTCAAGTCTTGAATGTCAGATTTCAAAGATTAGATTTTCTCTGATAAGGCTGCAATAAGAATCTCTTCTTCCTTGTTGTTATGGTTATAGGATCTAGTCCACTTGTTTGCATCCATGATGTGATCATTTTGATTCAACTAGCATGGAAAATAATATTAAGAAAATGATAGTAATAAGATTACTAAGCTGATATAGGAAGATCAAAGTAATGATAGCTCTTATCTCAAAGTTTAGTAAACAAATTGGAGATATAGCTAAAACAAGGTGCAAAGTATCAAGAATGAGGCCTGAATACCTACTAGGTGATACTTGCAACCAAGTTGATGTAGCTAAGAAAACTAAGTACAAGGTATCGAGAATGAGGCACAAATGCCTGTTGAGTGGTACTTGTGACAAAGTTTGAGAAAGGTTGAATTACAAATGAGGTATTTTGAGACAATAACCCAAGCACTTTCCAAGATCTTAAAACAAGAGTGAAGAGAGATCAAATCACTAGCAAGGACTCAATCAATTGAGGATACCAGTTTTTACATGATAGTATGGATGAAAAAGGCAATTCACCACTATTTTTGAGAATTTTGACCAATCTGGACAAGTTTGGTTTTGAATCTTTGATGAATCTGTGTGTCCCTAAATTAGGTCTAAATTTTTTTAGGAAAGCAATAGTGTGATCAAACAAGAGTCTCCAAAAAATTCACCAAATGACAAAGAAACTTTGGGGATACAAGCATTTGTGAAGTCTAGCAAGGTATAGCAATGTGCCAAATGTATCAAGTGTGTGTTCAAAATAGTTTTCATGGGTCTTTATCACATAAAATCACATCAAACACACTCTACCTAATGTTAAAATGGAAGTGTTTCAACATTTTCCCACAACTCGATGCTCTTGGAGTGGTTGAATGGCCTTTCCTAGGACTATGCAAGTTATGGATCAATTAGAAGAGAACAATGCTCACAGTGCATGTCTTTCCACATTGCCATATTCAAGTTTTAGCATCCAAGGGAGCAGATATGGTGAGTATCTTGGGGTGATCTAGGTAAGTCAACTTAGATCAATCCTTGCACAAAGGAAGTCATAGGCTAAAATGTATAGTCTCTAAAGAAATATTGAGACCTCTCAGCCCTATACAAGTTGAATGTACCCCCCCTTGTAGTCTTGTAAACAAGGTTGAGACCATGAAGACCCTACAAGCACCTAGTCAAGTGTAGTATTGCTTAGCAAGATTGAGGCAACTAGGCCCTACACATGAAGAAGCATTGGAAGTAGAAAATATTCAAGTCTTCCCTCTCTTTAGATTGAAGGAAGATTTTTATTATATTGGGATGGAGTTAGTCAGGTTCGCTTGTTCCCCACTTGGGTC
This sequence comes from Chamaecyparis obtusa, assembly GCA_027943335.1. Classification (NCBI taxonomy): domain Eukaryota; kingdom Viridiplantae; phylum Streptophyta; class Pinopsida; order Cupressales; family Cupressaceae; genus Chamaecyparis; species Chamaecyparis obtusa. The sequence continues at coordinate 551,396 of BSBK01002096.1, forward strand.
GTTCCCAAAAGATTGCTCTCTTGGTGGGCCCTCTAAAGGTAAATTCAAGAAAGTAAAATGGATATCTAATGGAGGTCAAGATTTCTAATTTTCCATAAGTAAAAGAGCATACTCTCCTATTCCATAGTTTCTCCCAAGTACATCAAACACATGTTCATTCACCCAAGATTCCCTTTACAAGTAACCAATAAAGTAGGTCAAGGTTTATGATGCATCCTCTAAGAGGTGAAGAGCATACTCTCCTACTACTCAACTAATTACAAGAAAAGAAACCTCATAATTAAGCTAGGTTCCTAGAAAACCAAATTTATGAAAACACAATGTTGATTTGTATCTCCAAGGCAACCTGCAATCACAAATAGCTTTAGTAGTTTCCAAATGAGTCTTTGGAAAGCGCCCTACATCATAAAAGCATTAGTAGTCTTGAAACAAGAATGTGTTGATATCTTTGACAAGCATTTTCTTTACCAAATACCCTACAAAAATCTATTAAAACCTGCAAAACAAAAGGCCAAGGCTGAATCAAGCATCAAAATCCAAAAAATCTAACTATAGGACCCTAAAAAATGCTCACTATTTTTTATACGATGAAACACAGTCAGTCACCATATTATCGTACCATGAAACCTATAAAGCCACATGATAAAATCCAGGGGAGTTCTATCGTATGATAAAATTTAATATTGCATAGGATAAAATACCCTTCACCATATTATCGTACGATGATTCTCACTATTGCATACGATGAAATCATGAATCGTATGATAAACCATATCATTGGGTACAGTTTTTGTCATAGTTTTAGAAAATGAATAAATAAAACCTGCAAGCAAAGCGGCACTTTTTTTATTCAAGCCCCATGATGGGTGCTAAATATATGTGGTTAAATATTGGTATCAAAATAAAATGCAACCAACACTCAATTAACCATTAACTCAATAATTTAGCTATAGGAGACCATATTCAAATGAGCCAAACTAAAATCCCAAAAGTGGTGTGTTGCTTCCTAGTTGAAACAACTTTTATCTTTCTTTGAATGCTCATTAGATTGGCATCAAGGATTAGTGACTTGACTACTCCAAAATGGGAGATTCAAATGCAATGCAAAACTAGAAATGAACTATAATGCAAGATTAACAAAACTAGAATGAAATATTGAACTAGAATGGATGCAAACAACTAGTATTCTATAATGAGAATGCAAGAAGCTATATTCTATTAAGCAATACAAGAAAGAAAACTAGATTTAACAATGCAAAATTATGCTAAGAATGAAGTAAACTAAGAATGAAAGAGAGCTATGAGCATTTAATGAAAGCAACTAAGAGCTAGGAATTCAAATAAAAAAATTACTCTAAGAATGCCAAAAATCAAGATTGCAAAAGACTAATATGAAAAATGATAAAGATTGGGACCCTTGAGCCAAGGAAGAGATTCCTTTTAAAGGATTTTCCTCAAGAATGTTAGGTAGAATAAGACAAAATAGCAATTTTGAAAGTACAAATCCCCTTTAATTGCTAATTAATCAGGATTAAGTATGTGCACACATGTGAATGTGTTATTTTAATAAAAGTGTAGAAACTTTATATTAAAAGCAATGTTATATCAATTAAATAAATATGCAAGCTCTAGAAATTAGACCATAGTATAAGCTTTATATAAGCTTTTTTATTTTTTTTATTTAATTATGCAAAGGGGATTTTCAGGTTTACTTTGCACAATTATGTCTAGTAAATATGCCTTTGAGATTCAGGATTTTATTTGTAAGGCAATTTGATCAAAATCAGGGGCTTAGGTTCTACTAGACAAATTTTAGGTGATTACAACAACATGATAGTGATATTCTCCCATGCCCACACCTATGATAGTATTGTGTATCCCACACTCTTCCTAATATGTCACCTACCATGATAGAAAATCTCATGTTAATCCTTGTATATCTCTGCCAACACCAAAGTCCCCCATGACACTGGCCTCCCTATGTCTACAATCTCCACAATCACTCGAATCAATCTAAGAATCACCCATGTCCCTCTTGTGTCCGAACAAATATACCAGCTCACCAATTTACAGACATAAAAATATACCTACCTATCTATCGAGGCCTAATCCAGGTATCTGTCAAGTGCTAGTTTCCCATATCATAATGGTGCATATCTCCCTAGAAAAATCCATATTGCCTCCATTTGAGACACCTATCGGGTAACTATTGTCATCCTATGAATTAGTAGCCTTAATATCCTATACATGTCCTTATTCATCAGTTCCATCTTGTAAGTTAGGACATGCAATGGAGGTCTAACATTGATACCTCTCACATAGTGTCATCACCATATCCATGCATGTATGTACAAGGGGAATCCTAACCTAGATACCCTAGTCCCGTCCTATCAACTTTGGCCCAGCATGCATCTATGAACTGATCGACCACCCTCGAGGTTGTTCAATTTATCTCTCTAGACACCAACACATCCATAGACCACTGCAACCAAAACCCACATGTTAAGTCAATTAGAGGTACCTCAATTTTTTTTAAATACCCCCATCCCTTTCTAACTAAATTTCTCCCCTTTCCTTCCTATTTTATCTACTTCCCATTTCCTAGTGATCCCATGGGAATTTAAGTTCTCAATATATTTTACTCCCCTTTTTACCAGTCTCATAGGATCATGTTACTATAGAACTTGTTAAATTTTATCATCATTATGCTGCAAGATCACGATCCCTCTGGACATTCTTCCATGGTAATGTGTACATGTTGTACTAATATACTATCTCGCCAGCATGGGATTGCATCTCTGCACCCCCTAAACTAACTATCCAAACCTACTAATCTTTCTAATTTTGTGTTCCTCCCACTAGACTCACGAGCGTTCCTGTTGGTCCTACAAGTATTCCCACATGAATGTGGGTTTCTACCCTATCTAACACAATACATGCACAAAATGAAAACAAGGCTAAGGTTTTCCAAGGCCTACCTCTCATTCCTCATGTATTCATCATCACACCTACCTAACCACATCTATTTGGTGTCTTGTTGGTCTGAATTATGCCATCTCCTCTCTTGTGCTAATATTCTTTAAAATTGAGTAAATGGATTTAATCTCTCTTTAAATTTATGATTCACAAGTTGTAAATGAATAGTAATTTTCTAAATTTTCTTTTATGGGTCCCTCCTAGGCCCTCATTTTCACCTTCCTAGCCTCTATAAGGACCTTTTCTACACTTCCTAAGGTCTCCTCTTTAGGCCTCATGTTTTATATTTGACTTAATTTTGTTTTTCCCTCCTTCCTTTGTATTGGGGAAATATTTTTTTTGAGACATCACCCATGCCCCTTTTTCTTTCCTAACTATCCTCTCGAGGGGGAATCACCATGTCTAACTAACAACATTTCCTATCATATGGGGAAATTCCTTGCTCTTATTTCTTTGTGTCATCAAAACTTTAATCTTCTTCGAAACAACATTAGTCTAACATCATTTTGAAGAGGGTCAAAATATAGTCACCAAAATTTGATTGGTTCCTCTAATTTGTAATGAAGTAATTGTGTATTATTTAATTATCTAATGTTAAAGCCTTGTATCTTAATTAACTTAATTAGTTAGATATAGCCTAATTAATTTAATGGCAACCTATGGCCATTTAATTAGTAAATCCCTCCTCTTCTATTAATTTAAATAAATATATTTATCTATTTAAATTAATTCATAAATCCCAATTTCCTCCACTTGTGATTAAATAAGTCATATTTAATCTATTTGAGCACATGGTTCCTAACTTTAATGCTCACCTAACCTCACTCCAACTACCTAATTCATGCTTTCAACCCAACCTAACCTACTTGCCCATTAATCAACCTTAATATTAACCTAATCTTCTTCCTAATCATTTGCACATTCCTAATAAAAAAGATTATCCACCAAAGTCAACCCATGTTTTTTGTCAACCTTAAATTTACTTAGACCTTTTTTCTCTCCAAGGAATTTTTTATTCCTTCTTCCCACTTCTCCAAATCCCTCCACACTTCTCAAAATGGTCACATTCCCCAATCCTTTTCCTTTGGGGTGCGAGACAAGAAATGTCTTTATGGAGAATTCACTCTACCCCCAATGTATTCTCAATCTATCTCATTGTAACAATTGCCACAATTTTATGAGCTCAAAGAAATACAATCCATGTGTTTACCTTTGAGTGGATCTTGACTCTTCATCACCAATTCATCTCAATAGTACATTCATCTCCCTTCAAATCTATAAATTTAGGACACTTTCATTACTTCATCATCCACCATCAAGAGCTAAGTTACCATATCCATTTGAATCCAAATAAATTACAATCTTACCCTTATAATGCTAAAATCATCACTCATCCATTGAAGATTGAGCATCATTTGAGTACACATCTTCAACATTGGATAAAACTACATATCAAGGGAGTCTTGATTGGGGTTTGTATTAGGTTTGCATGCTCTATTTGTGTTATTTTTCTCTCCTTTGTCTAATATTGATGTTTCTATGCTAGTGCAGTTTGAATGTTTCAATTGATTATTGCATTCCTATTTAGACTCACACTTTCCTTTCACACATTTTGTCAAGTATATGTCAATTTTTAGTTTTTCATATCGTAATGGTGCATCTCTCCCAAGTAAAATTTGTATTGCCTCCACTTGATACACTTGTTGGGCCACTACTGTTAGCCAAAGAATAAGTATCATCCATATACTATACGCATCCTTGTCTTTCATTGTCATCTCATTAGTCAAGAGATAGAATTTGGAAGTCTTATGACGCAAGAGAGGACGGGAGGGGCCAACAATAGCACACCCTAACTAGATCCACCTTGCTCAACAATACGTGGAAGCAACAACACACAACAGTGAGAGAGAGAATGTAGGAACTTTCATATATTATCTTCAAATGGATTCATACATGCCAGGATGTAAGGCCTTCCCGATTTTGGCTAGATATTACAATCAAGTACAGAAGTCCTCCAACATGCGAGGATCTGCCAACAATATCTACTTTCTATATTCTATCTTCTATCAAAACTCACCCCTAAACTCTAACCAAATAACTACATTTATACAAGAGGCTACCGAACCAAGTCGGCCTTCATATCTACAATCAATGGAAAGAATGACCACATCTAGGTTCACATGCTTCCCAATGATGGATACCAACATTAAATTTGTGACCCAAATTAACTGCACGAGTCAACCTCAAAAGAAATCCAAAACAAACAACTTGGGAAGCAAGGAAATCAAGCACCAGACAAGCATCATCGAGTGCTAGGGAAATTCACAGAGCTCCAGAGAGATAACCGACCAACACTAGTGAACAAAGGAAACCGAGCAAAACAAACAAATTCAAATATGTTTTTGGTGACATAGGATTGCCAAGGACCCGAGATGCTCCTGCATCAGACACTTGGGGTTATTTGAAATGATTCTCTAAATCATGAAACAGGTATGATCCGAGCTGCATCCAATTCAAACTATGAAATCCAAGAACTGTCTTCAATCAGTCTATTCTTCCACTTTACCAGATATTCCATATATTGTTTTCCTCTTGTACTTCTGCCAATTCTTTGCTCCAAAATTTGTTCAACTTCTTCATTCTACTTCTTAGGATAATCCATCGGTACTGCCATGTCTTCTTCAAGTTCATGAAACTCATACAAATCAGTAATGTTGAATATAGGTGATATATCCATGTCATCAGGTAACTCAACCTCATATGCATTTCTACTATCAAATTTTCTCATAATCTTACAAGGTCCAAACTTCTTCATCTTCAGCTTCCCATATGTTCCAACAGGAAATCTGCCTCTCCTCAAATGAACCATTACTTCATCACCAACATCAAAAGTCTTATGTCTTCTTGATCTATTAGCTCTATCTTTGTATTTCTGATTACTCTTTTCCAGTTTAACCTTCACATCTTCATGCAATGTCTTCATGTACTCAGCAAATTTTACTCCTTCAGCACTTCTCTTTCTTTCATCAGCAATGTCTCTCAAATCTGATATACCTCTCGGTTGTATGCCATTTAAAATCTCAAAAGGTGTTTTTCCATTACTCCTATTCACTGAATTATTGTATGCAAACTTTGCTTGTGCCAACATAGAATCCCAATTACTCAGTGTGTCTCCAACTAAACATCTCAAAAGGTTACCCAAGCTTTTATTCACAACTTTTGTTTGTCCATCAGTTTGTGGGTGAAATGTATAACTATATTTCAATTTGGTGCCCAACTTTCTCCAAAGAGTCTTCCAAAAGTATCCAACAAATTTACTATCTTAGTTAGAGATAATACTCCTCGGTAATCCATGCAATCTGACAATTTCCTTTAAGAACAGATCTGCTACATGTACTGCATTTGATGTCTTTCTACAAGGTATAAAATGTACCATTTTAGAAAATCTATCCACAATCACAAATATAGAATCATTACCTATTATTGTCTTCGGTAAGCCAAGAAAAAAATCCATACTGATCTCAATCCAAGGTTTCTCAAGTACAACAATCGGTGTATACAATCCAGTATTCTGGCTAACTCCTTTTGCAACTTGACAAACTCCACAACTTTTCACAAATTTTTGAACATCTTTATTCAAATGCAGCCAAAAGTATTTCTCCTTAAGAAAATTCAATTTCTTGTCAACACCAAAATGTCCAGCCAAACCACTACTATGTTTCTCTTTTATCAAATTAGTTCTCATTGCTCCTCTCGGTATACACAACTGAATACCTTTAAACAACATACCTCCTTGCATAAAATATTCATCCCATTTAGTACTCTGTTGATCTTGAATAGGTGCTCTGCACTTTTTCCATGGCTCAAAAAAATCAAGATCAAATTCATAAGAATCTCTCATGTCATCAAAGCCTAAAATTCCAGTTTTCATCTCGGTCGTCAAAGATCTTCTTCTACTCAATGCATCAGCAACTTGGTTAGTGACTCCACTCTTATGCTTTATCACAAATGTATAACTCTATAAATACTCAACCCATTTCATATGTCTCTAATTCAACTTATTTTGACTACCCAAATACTGTAAAGCTTTATGATCGGTATACAACACAAATTCACTCGGTATCAAATAATGTCTCCATTTCTTCAATGCTTGAACAATAGCATAGAATTCTTCATCATACATAGAATATTTCATTTTTTCATCATTCAACTTTTCACTAAAGAAAGCAATAGGTTTACCTTCTTGACTCAACAACTCCAATTGCACTTCCACTTGCATCACATTCCACTTGAAATACCTTATTGAAATCAGGCAATGCCAAAATAGGCAATTCAGCAACCTTCTGCTTCAGAGTCTCAAAAATTTTATCAACTCCATGTGTCCACTTAAATTATCTTTTGTCTCCTCTCATAGTCTCTGTCATAGCATTACAAATTGAATTGAAATTCCTAATGAACTTTTGGTAAAAACTTGCCAAACCATGAAATGATCTTACCTCACTAGCACTGCTAGGTGTAAGCCAATTCAAAATAGCTTCAACCTTTTCAGGATCTATTTTCAAACCATCAGCTGAAATCACAAATCCCAAATACACAATCTCCTCTTTCATGAATGAACATTTTTTTAGATTTATCAGCAACTTTTCTTTTTCAATCTCTGCAAAACTTGTCTAACATGCAACAAATGTTCTTCTTTGGTCTTACTGAATATCAAAATATCATCAAGATATACAAATACAAACTTACCTAAGAATTTCTTCAAAACTTCATTCATCAACCTCTAAAAGTACTCGATGCATTATTTAAACCAAAAGGCATAACCAACCACTCATACAAACCTTCTTTTGTCTTGAAAGTAGTCTTCCATTCATCTCCTTCTCTGATTCTGATATGATGATACCCACTTTTCAAATCAATTTTAGTAAAATACTTTTCTCCAGACAAACTATCCATTATATCATCCATTCTCAGTAGAGGAAACCTATACTTCACTGTTATCTTGTTGATTGCTCTGGAATCAGTACACATTCGCCATTCTCCATTCTTCTTAGGTTCCAATACCACAGGTACTACACAAGGACTCAAACTTTCTCTGATCAAACCTTTCTGCAAGAATTCTTGAATCTTTCGGTTCAATTCCTAATTCTCATTAGGTGTCAACCGATGAGGTGCCTTATTCGGTAAACTAGCTCCAGGGATGAGATCCATGCAATGATCAATGCTTCTCTTTGGTGGAAAACCATTAGGTACATTATCAAAAATAATTTCACTGTACTCAGTGAGTAACTTATCAATCTCCTCAAGGACATTATCCTCCGTTTTCTTACTCAGTTTGTTAGGAATCACAACAAAACATACATCATTCCTCTTTAAATCCTTAACAAACTTTCTTCCTTACATCAAGCAAACTTTGACAGATGTGCAAACATTACTAATAGGTTCTTTCATCAAAGGTAACAAGATTTGTCTTCTTCCATCAGCCCAAATAGTACACTTATGCAATCTCCCATCATATATAGCATGTCTATCATATTGCCAAGGTCTACCCAACAAATATGACAACAATCCATAGGCATGATATCACATAACACCTTATCATAGTACTTTCCAATCTTCAAATTCACATAACATTGTTCACTTACCAAGAGTGTATGCTCACCTTTGATCCATGAAATCTGATAGGGCTTCAGATGTTCCATCCTTTTCAACTGCAACTTTGTGACCATCTCCCCAGATGTTAGATTCTTCGAGCTACCATTGTCAATGATTACCTTCCAAACTTTGTCAGAAACTCTACATCTGGTCTTGAACAAACTTTTCCTTATCGGATCTTCCTTTTTACCTTCATTCCAAAGTGCTCTTCTTACCATCAAATTATTTTCCTTCTCAAGTTCATTCGGTGACTCTTCTTACACCAAAGCATTTCTACTGCTACCAGCCTTCTTACTTTTATGTGTACACTCAAATGATCTATGTCCTTCTTCTCCACAATTGTAACAAGTTCTTCAGAAATCACCTCTATTATAACCACCTTGGTAGTTACTGCCTCTACCTCTACATGAACTTTAACCTTTCAACTCAATCTTTCCTTTATCCAGAGTTATCTTTTCTGGTTCAGATCTACTATTTTCACCATGGGATCTACCTCTTCCTCTAGGGAATCTACCACCTCTACCTCTTTATCTTTGCTCATGTCTCTTATTCAATTTCTCCCCAGCTTTCAATGCAAATTGATAAGTCTCTTCAATAATCTCCAATTTGACCAAACTGATTTCTTCTTGGATGGAAACTCTCAAACCATTCAGGTATCTAGCAATTCTTTCCACATCAACTTCATCATGTCCAGATTTGATATCTAATCTATAGAATTCCTCCGTATATTCCTTTACCAAGCTATCTTTCTACCTCAAACTTTGCATTCGCCTAACTAGGTTAATTTGATAATCACAAGGTAAGAATTTTCTTTTCAATTTATTCACCATTTTACTCCATACCTTGATTTTTTCTTTTCCTTTCCTCTTTCTGTCCAGCTGTAGATGTTCCCACCATAAGGATGCATGACTTTTCAACTTTGCGCTTGCAATTTTAACCTTTTTTTTCTCATGTACATTTTCATACTCAAAGTACTTTTCCATCTCATTGATCCAATCCACCAATTCATCAGAATCCAACTTTCCACCATACTCAAAAGGATTAAAGTGTGGTGTAGACTTCAGACTTGTCAAAGCCTTCAACAATCTTTCCTCACCCTGATCCATCACAGGTGCAGGTTCTACATCACCTTGTTCTACCTCAATTTCATCATCACTAACATCTTCAAGATGTCTTCCTCTTCTCTGGGCTGTTTCAACAGCTTTTAATCTAGCAGCAAGTTGTCTCAACATGTCTGCCAATCCTAGATCCACATCTCACTTCCCACGAACCATCTTGAAAACCATCTACAATTGCAAGTCAGATTGCAATCTGCTACCCCACAATAATTCAACTAGGGCTTCACAAGAAGGAACCTTCAAATCTAGATTCGTAAACCTAGATCCAGATCTCACCTTGCTCTGATACCACCTAACACAAGAGAGGATAGGAGGGGCCAAAAATGGCACACCCTAACTAGATCCACCTTGCTCAACAACACGAAGAAGCAACAACACACAACAGTGAGAGAGAGAATGCAGGAACTTTCATATATTATCTTCAAATTGATTCATACATGTCGGGATGTAAGGCCTTCCCGGTTTCGGCCAAATATTACAATCAAGTACATAAGTCCTCCAACATGCGAGGATCTACCAACAATCTCTACTTTCTATCTTCTATCTTCTATCGAAACTCACCCCTAAAATCTAACCAAACAACTACATTTATACAAGAGGCTACTGAACCAAGTCAGCCTTCAGATCCACAATCAATGGAAGGAATGACCAGATCTAGGTCCACATGCTTCCCAATGATAGATACCAACATTAAATCTGTAACCCAAATTAACTGCACGAGTTGGCCTCAAAAGAAATCTAAAATAAATAGCTTAGTAAGCAAGGAAACCGAGCGCCAGACAAGCATCACCGAGTGCCAGGAAAATTCACCGAGCGCTAGAGAGATAACCGACCAACACCGACAAACAAAGAAAACCGAGCAACACAAACAAATTCAAATATGTTTTTGGTGACACGGGATTGCCAAGGACCCGAGATGCTCTTGCATCATCTTACATCGATATCTCTCACGTAGTGTTGTCACCATAGCTATGCATGTCTGTACCTAGGGAATCCTGGCTAGATACTCCAGTCCTAGCTTGTCAACTTTGGCCCAATCCGCATCTATGAACTTATCAACTGGCCTTAGAACTATTGCACATCACTCTTGAGACACCAAATCATCCACAGACCGCTGCAACCAAAACCCAGAAGTCAGGTTAGTTACAAGTACCATAGTTTGCTTAATATACTCCTCCTATCCCTTTCTTACTAACTTTCCCCCCTCCTCTTTTCCTCTACTTCTTATTTCCCATTGATCCCATGGGAGTTCTAACTCCTCAATATCTTTTGCTCCCCTTTAACCAATCTTGGAGGTTTGCATTCCCATAGAACCCATTAACTTTCCTCATCATTCTCCTATAGTATCATGATCTTGCTAAACCTTCTTTCATGAGAACACAAACCTGCAATACTAATTTGCATCCCCTCACCCCCTAAACTGGCTACCCAAACTTACTAATCTTTCTAATTTTGAGCTCTAATAGGAACACATTCCCACCAGACCCTATCTAACATAATAAATGTATAAAATAAAAACAAGGCTAAGGTTTCTCATGACCTACCTCTCAGTCCTCCTAACATTTTTGTTTCACCTACCTCACCACGTTTGTCTAGTGCATCGCTAGTCTGAATTTTTCCATCTCCTCTCTCGTGCTAATATGCTATAAAATTGAGTAAAATGGCTCTAACTTTTCCAAATTTCTAACTCACAGGGTGCAAATGAATAGTAAAGTTTCCAAGTTTTCTTATATAGGGCCCTCTTGGGCCCTCATTTTCACTTTCCCAACCCCTATTAGGCCCTTTTCCACACCATTTCTTTGCAAGGTTTCCTCTTGGAGCCTTGTCTTCGCCATTGGACTCCATTTTGTGTTGTCCTCCTTTCTTCCTACCAACGAAATGTTTATTTCAAGACATCACCCAAGCCCCTTTATTGCTCATATTTATTCATATCATCGAAACTTTAATCTTATTTTAAATTTTCTTCTAATACCATTTCTAAAAGGAGAAAAATGTAGACACCTAAATTTCATTAGCAATTTTAATTAAAGTTAGTTCTCTTCCTCACATTTGTAAGTAAACTGTTAGAGTAAAGTATTAATTATATTAATTAACTTTACTCCCTTCTTAAGATGTCAACACTTTTATTTTTAGTTGTTTATATTTAAACACACATGCACTAGTTGATTTAAACTTATGCACTAGTTGTTTTAAATATAAACTTGCATGCATTAGTCTTGTAATAATTTAACTAATTATTACATGCACTAAGGTTTGCCTTTCAAGGATTTTGATCTCCTTTATAAGGATGATACATTGTACATTTAATTCATTCATTATTTTGAGGATATTTTCTTCTTCATATTTTGAGTGAAACCCTTGCCCTCTTCTTGTCTCTACTTCTTTGTAACAAGTTTTTGTATGCAGGTGATCTTCGGGTTTTGTGGATTTGTATTGCTCAAATCCTATATGGTATCAGAGCCTAATCTGCTACAGCTTATTCACGTTTGAAGGATTCAGATTAGGATTTTTTTTATTGAAATTAGGGGGTCTTTAAATTTTGGTGCACTTTGAGCTCAAACGAACCTCATTGCTGAGCTCACAACACCCAAAAACCCCTATTTTGATATAAGGCACGTCCAATTTGGACAACTTTGCATTTTGGGGCTTTTTTGGTGTCATAAGCTTGACACGTTTCATGAGGTGGAAATTGTATGGATCTACACGCTTCTCGAGGCAAAATTTGTACAAATTGGCATAGAAAATGAGTTAAAAATTTTATTGTCTGATACGCAAATTTAGACAAAATAAAAAATAAAAATTAGCACGTAAATCGAGGCAAAAATTCAAAGGCCTAACATGAATCCCAAGGCATGCATGCGATTTTGAAAAAAAAAATTTCTCATTTTGGTCGGCGACGGCCATTTGGCCGTCAAATTTAAGCCAATGCATGCATATTTAGCCCCTGGTCATATGGTGACCAGGGGCCCAAAATTTTAGCCCAAAGGGGCTTGCATGTTGTGACAACCATTTGGCCATCAATTTTAAGCCCATGAAGTGCTAACGTCAACACATTTAGACCTCCAGTGCAGCAGTTGGTATTTTGCTCATAACTTGAGCATACAGTGTCGAAATTGGGCAAACAAGATATCGTCGGAAAGCTGGTTTCGAGCTCTATCTAGATCTGGAGGTTTGAATTTTTTATTTTGTTTTTTTGATGATATTTTTTACTATCAAATCCAGATGTTCAGTTTTGCACTCTGGAAGCTCTATATTGTGCATCCGAACTCTGTTTTGGGAAAGCGAGATATCGTTTGAATGCTTGTTTTGAGATATTTCTTTTTTTATGAGTATTTTTTCTGGATTCTATTTCAGGTATATTTTATTCAATTTTTTGCATTTCTGCACTCTAGTAGATATCGTGGATGTTACAAGTCCTGGGATCTCTTCCCTTTAAGGGATGGCTCTTCTTAGGTTGTTTTTTTGTTTCAGCAGCCTTCGCTCTTCTTTGAGTAGTGTATACTTCACTTTTGTAGCATTTTTTTATGCACACGCACTGAGATAAAGTGTCACTCTATTGCATGTATGAGATCTTGCACATGTTCGTGCTCTTTGTACTTGCACTCCATTATAAAGTGCCATGGGGGGGTTTGATGTTTGCCTTTGTTTGCCATCTACCTTTGTCAAGTGAGTGTTCCTTCCACAACATTAGCCTTAGGGTATCTTTATTTGTGTTTGTATGCACCTTCGATGTTCTTGGTTCTTTACGATGCAATTCTTATTGGCACTCTTTTCAGTGTACCTGATATTACTCCCTTGTCAACAGTATGGGGGAGTTTCTACTGTTGGTTCTACTGCTTCCTTAGTTTGATAGTGTGAGCTATGTATTCAGTATATGATTCTATGTACTAGGCAGTTGCAGTGGCTTGGTACTTATGCATTTCAGTGAGATGGATTATTTACCATATGGACACTCTTTTCTTTCTTATTTTTTGGATGCACTCTTCCATCTTTGATTGATCAGCTCTTCAGACTTTTGGTATTTATGTCATATGTATCTTTGAGTTCAAGTGTTTGCCTTTGTTTGCCTCCTGATTCGAGTAGTGTTATTTGAGGGCACTCATGCAGATTACAGTCTTCTCTACCTGGTCATATTTCTGTGGAGGATCTTCAGATCAGCAGTTACTTCTTGATAGAGTTTGCATCTTCTTGCTTCAGTGATGTTCTACATGTTCATTCTTGTTCCTATTTTTTGGAACATTCCTAGTTTTGGAGGCTTCTTCAGTCCTTCAGATTAGTTTTTGTCTCTTTTTGGAGTAGAGTTTTTCCCATGTGGTTTTCTCCATTTCTTCGCTTTATAGAGACTCTTTTTTGTACATGGGTACCTCATCAGGCTATGTTGCCGAGACCCATTTTCTGCTTTCAGCACTGTAGTTTCATTTGCTTTCTTTTTGCATTGTTTGTAGCTACATTGTTGCTCATCTTAAGGGGGGTGGTTAGAGTAAAGTATTAATTATATTAATTAACTTTACTCCCTTCTTAAGATGTCAACACTTTTATTTTTAATTTTTTATATTTAAATACACATGCACTAGTTGATTTAAACTTATGCACTAGTTGTTTTAAATATAAACTTGCATGCATTAGTCTTATAATAATTTAACTAATTATTACATGCACTAAGGTTTGCCTTTCAAGACTTTTGATCTCTTTTATAAGGATGATCCATTGTACATTTAATTCATTCATTATTTTGAGGATATTTTCTTCTTCATATTTTGAGTCAAACCCTTGCCCTCTTCTTGTCTCTACTTTCTTGTAACAAGTTTTTGTATGCAGGTGATCTTCGAGTTTTGTGGATTTGTATTGCTCAAATCCTACATAAACAATTACATATTATTTAATTATCTAATGTTATCCTCCTAGCTTAATTAACTTAATTAATTAGCTATAACCTAATTAATCTAATGGTAACCCATAGTCATTTAATTAACTAGCCCCTCCTCTTCTATTAATTTAAATAAATACATTTATCTATTTAAATTAATTCATAAATCTCAATTTTCTCCACTTGTGATTAAATAAATTTTATTTTATTTATTTGAGCACATGGATCATAACTTTAAGTCTCACCTAACCTCACTCCAACTACCTAACCCGTTCTTCCAACCCAACCTAGCCCACTTGCCCACTAATCAACCTTAATCTTAGCGTAATCCTATCCCTAATCATTTGCACATTCCTAATAAAAAATAGCCAACAAAGTTAACCCATGTCTCTTGTCAACCTTAAATCCACTTACACCTTTGTCCCCTCCAAGGAATATGTTATTCCTTCTTCCCACTTCTCCAAATCCCTCCACACTTCTCAATATGGTCACATTCCCCAATCCTTGTCCTTTGGGGTGTGAGACAAGAAATTTCTTTATGGAAAATCCACTCTACCCCCAATGTATTCTCAATCTATCTCATTGCAACAATTGTCACAATATTATGAGCTCAAAGAAATACAACCCATGTGCTCACCTTTGAGTGGATCTTGACTCTTCATCACCAATTCATCTCAATAGTACATTCATCTCCCTTCAAATCTATAAATGCACGAATCTTTCATTATTTCATCATCCACCATCAAGAGAAAAGTTACCATATCTATTTGAATCCAAAGAAAGTACAATCTTACACTTATAATGCCAAAATAATCACTCATCTATTGAAGTCTAGGCATCATTTGAGCACACATCTTCAACATTGGAAAAAGCTACATATCAAAGGAGTATTGATTGGGGTTTGTATAAGGTTTGCATGCTCTATTTTTGTTATTTTGGTCTCTTTTGTCTAATCTCGATGTTACTTTGATAGTGTAGTTTGAATGTTTTAATTGATTATTGCATTCTTATTTAGACTCGCATTTTCCTTGCACACACTATCTCCATATTTATTGATTTGCTACTTGTATTATTTTTCCAAATAATAGTAAATATAATATAGTATTTAGTTTTGATAGTTTACATCTAAACTATATTAAATATCCTTTGTTTAAATATTTAAGTATATGTAGCAAAATGTGATATGATATGATATGATATAAAAATAGAGCGCCAAGGGAAACTATAGTATACGAAAAATGCTAAAATATGGAATAAATTGGAAATAAGTGAATCTCGTCACTTTTTGGAAGGGAAATAACGTATAGTTTTGTTTTAGTTGGTTCAATAATTTGATTCTCTAAGTACATTATTAAAATAAAAAAAGTAATATGAAGCTATGAAATAATAAGGCCACAAGTAGGGGAACTCATCCCCAATGAGATTTGAACCTTGATGGTAAGAACAACACAATGACTTAAAGACTGATAAAAAAGAAAACTTCCTACTCCCACCTCTGCATCTACTCCCTCTCCAACGGTTGGCTCTAGAAAAGGTTCTTCTTGGTCTTATTCTACTTAGGTTCTACTTAGTGTGGGAGTTTTTTTTTGGGTGGCATTTCTTCCTGCAACTCCTTCCTCTGTATCTACTCGTGGTCTGCTGGGTGTGAGAAACTGTTTTCCACCATATGCTCCTACTAGTGGGTTGGGGACGGTGAGTAGTGATTTGGGCATTCTTTCTCTTGATGGTGGTAGGGTCTCTGGTGGAGTTGTGCATTATAGATACAATTCACATAGACTTGGTATTTTGGTATCCCCAAATCCTCTTGTTGATGGATGCAATTTCACCCATGTTGCAAAGTTTGTTGTTACTATCCCTTCAAAGGAGAAATCTAGACCCATGTTCTATGCCAAGACATCCCCTATGGTGGTGTGTGGCCTAGAAGTGGCAGTTAATGTAGAGTTTTACCAATATTGTAGGTTGGTTTGTAGATTCACTATATTTGTGACCTCTCTTCCTATTCTGCATTAATGGGTGTATGATTCATGGAGACCTTTATTCTCAGGTAACATCAAGCTTTTCCCCTATGCTAAGGGATTTTTTATTATTGCTTTTACTTCTTCCAATGAACTTTCTTTGGTGATGAGCAAGTTGTGGTTGTGGGGGATTCACTCTCTCTTGGACAAACCCTAGACAAACTCTTTTAACCCTCTTACTGAACCGCTCAATATGCATCCAATGTGGGTTCATCTCCCTAATCTCTCCCTACATTTTTGGGAAAACTCTTTCTATGGGGCCATTGGCAATTCTAATGGTCATTTTTAAAGGGTGGATGAGGCTATGACTACAATGGGCCTCTTCCTTTCCTCGCATTCTAGTTGACATTGAAACCTCCACTCCACTCCCTACAGAGGTGGTTCTCGTGGTAAGGGACTGGACATCGGCTCAACCACTAGATTATGAGCTCCTCCCCTTTCAATATTGGTAGTGCTTCTCCACTGGTCATTTAGCTACAGACTATTCTCTTGCACATCAAAGAGGTAATGCTATTTGGTGGAGGGATGCAAATGATGATCATTTGATTATATGTGCATCTGACTCTTCCTCTAATTGGAATTTCCACTCCCCTCCCTAGGGAGATGGTTCTCATGGTAAGGGATAGGCTATGGTCTCAACCACTAGATTATGAGGACCTCCCATTTCAATGTTAGAAGTGCTTCTCCATTGGTCATTTGGCTACAGATTGTTCTCTTGCACGTCGAAGAGGTGTTGCCACTTGGTGGAGGGATGCAAATTATGATCATTCGACTATATATGCATCTAACTCTTCCTCTAATGACTCTTCAAAGGTTGACGATGACTCCCCATAGGTGATGCTTATACAAAGTTGGCCTCCTTTTACCCGAGGGATCCAACCCAACCTCCTGATGTTAATGTGATCCCCTCTAGCCATGCAGACCCTTCTCAAATTATTGCTACTCCTAGTTTGTGTCAACCCTTGGCTGTTGAGATACAATGTTGTCAACATTATGTTCACGTTGTTGATTCTCTCTTGAAGAGAGCTTTGACACCTTCCCCTTGTGGTGGGGACCTTACTAAAAGTATCATCTGTAGACAAAGGAAAAAAATACTTTGCAAACTCTCACTCTCCTCCCTAAGAGGTTGATGAGTTGTCTACCCATTCTTGATGTAGATTAGAATTTGTATTGCTAGTTTGTTGTTAATGGTCTTTCTTGACCTTGTTGTAGATAGTTGTTTTAGACACCCCTTAGGTTGTGGTGGTGTAGGAGTCAGGCCCCTTGCTAGTGTGCTTTAATAATAAAAAAAATAACATAACAACTTAACCATCACAACACGACAATACCACCAATAATTAAATATTATTTGATTATGCTAACATTTCCTCTACCAATTAAATAATTTTATTTTTCAATTAATTCATTATTATTTTTCTTTATTAATTAAATAATTTTATTATTTAATTAATTTGTTATTATTTTCATCTATTAATTAAATAATTTTATTATTTATTAAATTCATTACCCCTTTCCTTCAATTATTATTTAAATAAATTTTAATTGTTTAATTAAGTTACTATTTTTCATGTAATATATTTAAGTGAATTTATTATTTAATTATTTCATCTTTTGGTTTTATGTTTTTAAGATTTTTCAAAAATTATTTAATTAACTAACACTTGCCTCTCAAGATTAAATAAATTCAAATACTTCATTTAATTTTCCCATCTCAAATAAATGAAAAAGTTGGTGAATAGGTAGAGGCCATAGTGGTCAAAATTCAAACACCCACTTCTTAGAATGCCTAAGTTTCATCTGAACAAGCTTTCCCATGTCTAGCATAGTTTGGTAGAATTCGTCACAACACTTCTGGTGGTGTCAGCATCAAGTACTTTGTTTCCAAAATACAACTGGTAAATGGAGATGTGATAAGTAGGAGATATTTTCCACAACAAGTCAAATTGTGATAATGCTATCAACATTCAATTGTATAGTTTTCGAGTAAAATTCATTGACCCATGTTTCATGAGTAGTGGCTCATAAGAACCCATCTCTCATGAGAATGAATGGAGCACTTAGAACTCATTACATCTAGGTGATGCTCATAGAGGTGAAGCACCAGGACTTCCTGTGAAGTCACCCATCCTAGTACTACTCCAACTCAAGTGCACTTGACCACAAAGTTTCCTCCTAGGTTAAGCCCACTTTGCTTGCAACCCTATTTGCAAGAATACCTATTCTTGTTCCTCTACTAACATTCCTTACTACAACTTTCCCAACACCATACCTATTCCTCTATTAATATTTCTTTCAATCTACCTCTTCCAAAGAAACATTGGGTTCTTCAAAATAGTTGGCAGAAATATGATTCTCAATCTAATAAGAACTTGGAACATGGGCATGCAAGTAGGCAAAGGAACAATTTTTTTAATTTTAGAAGAGCTCTTAATGGAAATAAGGGCACCTCCATTTCTCCCAATAGCATCCCACCTTGAGTCAAGCCTCCCTTCAATCCAAAATGTTTTCACCGACAACAACAATGACCTCCTTAGCGCCCTAAAAAAAAGAAGGCACTTCTCAAGACCTTGGCATACATACAAGAGAAGGTTTATTTAACTCTTTCCTTTGAAGATGAAAGGGAAGTTGATCCAAGTGTTGGATCCCCAAATCCTTAGCCTCCAAACTAGCTCCTTCACTGATCAAAAACCTTACCAAGGATCTAGTAGAAGAAGCAAATACAAGCAAATTAAATTCAAGAAAGCGAAAGACAATCTCAAACCCCATAACCAGGATCTTAGTGATATAGGAAATTAATAATTAAGTTTGGAACTTTACACCTTCAAAACACATTTTATTTGATTGGGTAGATGATTAGTGGGAAGGAGTAAATCAGTCTTTTATCTAGATCAAGGTAGAGGGTTTTTTGTGGCATTATTTTGAACCAACAAAAATAGAGATGAAGTTTATAAGATCAAATACTCGTTTCTAGGAGCAAGCTTGCATACTTAGCCTTGGCTCCCTAGCTTTAATCTCTCTTCAACTCCCCTAAAGTCAATTCTCATTTGTATTCAACATGAGCCCCTTCCTCTAGAATACACAAAAATTGACATTCTAGAAATCTTAAGAAACCAAATGGGCATTTTTTGAAGATTGACCCTGTGCTTTTTGAAAACCTTGAAGGTCTTAGTGTTTTGCTAGATGCCAATAAGGCCTTTCCTAAAACAATAGTCATTCAGTCTAAATCATGAGCATGGATTCAACCAATATTCCTAGAAACATGTCAACTCAATACTTAAATAAATGTGAAAATTAAATGTACAATTACTCGAGTTTGATTTTAATACATAAAACATTTGTCCAAGTGTCTAGTTTGTAATTGGAGAGGTAATTGCCATGAGTGTGGAATTGACATCAATGCACAAGTTATCATTTAAGTTGTAGATTTAATTTAAGTTATTTTTTCTCTTTATTTGCTTTGATTTTGATCTAAACTTGAACAAGGGTATATATTGTTAAAAAAAAATTATCTTTCAAAAATTACAAGGTTTGAGTTCTCACGAGTACATTGTTAAAAAAAGCCATCTTTCAAAAATCACAAGGTTTGAGTTATCATGAGTACAACCCTTAGAATTTGCCTTTGTTAATTTGAATAGAAGGTTCAAAAAATACATGCAAGCAATTGTGATTATGCTTAGAATTATGTGTCCTCGTACAAAACTTGAACATGCTCCTTGATGATAAGTGAGAGGAACCATGGTATAGGTGATAGGGGTACCAATACATGTTATAAGTGGACCAAATAAAGCATATAGCGGTGCACTAAAAATGGCATGTCAATCCTTGGTCATTGGTCAAAGACAATCGACAATGTACATGTTTGTTGGATCATTGATCAAGATACATAAGGAGGTGATACCACCGTATGGAGGGATAACGGTGAAGACATATGGAGTGATAAGGGTTGAGAGATAAAGTGATGTGATGGCATTGGAGAGACAAAGGATTGTGGAGAGATAAGGAGCATGAAGTGTTAAGGAGCGGCTCAATCATTCATAGAGTTCAATAGTAAAGAAAGACTTGGGAATGCATTAATGCCTCAACAAATAGAAAATCATACCACGAGGATTGGCTCCCCCAATGTAACATGATTGGTTCATAACTCTAATCAAAAGTGTCTACCAATTAATGAGAGAGAGAGAGAGAGATCATGTCAATGCTTATCCCAAAAAACAAAATCTTCAAATTTACACAAACAACCACTCATGTGACGCCACATTAGTGCAAGACTACACATGACGTAGTACACATTGATCTTATTGACTTTTGGGACCACTTTGGACACATTCACCAAAAAGCATGCTGATGTGACATCATATTTGGCCATCTTGTCTGAAATTTCATTTTTAAATAAAGGACTTCACAAGTAAAATTGAGAGTAATTTGAAATATCCATATAAGATCTTTTAGGATGCACTTTCATTGGGCCCTCTCCACTAGTCCTTGAGATTTTCAAATAAACAAAATAATTATTAACTTTAAACACAAGATAAAAGTACATATTCTTCACCTAAAAATCCCTAACATTACCATCTCCACTAGTCCTTGAGATTTTCAAATAAACAAAATAATTATTAACTATAAACACAAGATAAAAGTACATATTCTTTACCTTAAAATCTCACATTATCTTTGATTATAGTAGGGAAGAGCACCAATAGCAAAGTACATTCCACTAGGCTCATGCACTTTTTGTGCCAAACCCCCAATTGTTAATTTTAAAATAGTCAAACAAATGATAACTGAAAGCCTATTAATAAGTTGGACATGCACAACCTAAATTTTTTTAACATTTTTTATTAGTAATTGGTCTATTTGTACACCACTTCTAGAACATTTATGCATGACTACTAGGACATCTTCCATAAGTAGCAATTTTGTGTGCACAATTATTGAGACATCTTTAAGTGGGTATGAGGAACACTTTGAAATAACCACTTTTTGATCCTTAACACAACAATTTATACAAGAAGCTCTATTAATAGAACAAAAGTCAAAAAATATTAAGTTGTCAACTTGCATATGAAGACAACCAATGAATATCATCGAAATCCAATTTAGTTTAGGTTCTACAAATGCGTGAAATTAACTATAACTATAACAACTATTAGTACACTCGCCTTATTCCATATTTTCAAATAAGTAGAAAAAACTTTTAAAAATCTACATCATGGGCATAAAGGAACAATACAATTTCTAAATTATATCATAGTTATATATATATATGAAAAACATTATTATATTTTTAAAATTGAAAAACATAAAAATCATGTCTTAACTCTGTTTCGTTAATACATAAAAAAAAAACCTAAAGAAGCAACGTGGAACAAATTATGAATTATGAAAATATTATATCATTAAGATAGAAAATAGTTTTAAAAAGCATACTAAATACATGGCTGAATTTTATACAAATCAAGCCATTACACGCAATTCCAAGATCTACAGAAATGAAGTGAGACCTCAACGTTGGTTCTAGAGGATTGACACTAGAGATCTAACCATAGGTATAACAAGCGAGTTCATTTCAAAGGAAACTTTTACGCTAAACTTTGATAATCTAACAGCTTCACAGCAGTGGTAGTAGGGCAACTTCAAGCGTGGCAGAAGATGATTTTGATCTCACTGGGTGAGGGACAGTGGTGAAGAAGATTAGGGTCATCATGGGCATAAGTGAATGCATCAGGACATGCACCCTTGAACATCAATGAGAACTCACTAGGCTTACAGGTATTGGGGTTGTTGTACTGATTAGTGCAGCAGTACTGGTCTGTTCTGAATGCCTCACATGCACTCTTACAGGCTACCACATCATTTCCATGCCTTACTTGAAGCTTTTCAGGACAAGCAAAGTTAGAAAGGGTGTGAATCCTGCAGCCTGCCACAGTACACTGACCAGGGCCTACATGATTGTATCCATGAGGTGTAATGGTCATGGGCAAGTTCATGCCATCTAACAAACTGAGAGTATAGGAGGAAAGGTCAGAATGGGGGTGGTGCAGTGAGAGATGGGCAAGAGTTGCAGGGGTTACTCCTCCTAAACCATTGCACTCCAGTCTTCCACCACAGTCTCCTGTGAGGCAGGAGCCTCCACTCCCATGGAAACTGCACCCTGTTCTAGCCCACACTCTGCCATGCCACTGGTTGGGAACATCAATACTCACATGGTTGTGTGTGTTTAGAGCAAACCCACCTCTGGCCAGGACTGGGTAGCCTGCACTTGGCAGTATTCCTGGCCATATGGTGAATGGGCAGTCATTCACAATGGTCAGCTTCAAAGGTGAACCACACCTCACCATCATTTCTCTACCTGCACAACATAGACATAAAAAAAGGTCCATATGTCAGGTCTCTTTGAAGCAAAGTGCTATAAACATACAGATTGTGTTGGCATAAAAAGTATTGCATTTTAAACATTGTCAAGATACACTACAATATTTAAGAAATGAAAAAAATATTGACATAAACACTGCTCCAACATGAAATTCCAGTAACTGTGAATATAGGCCTCAGGACCCACAAGTGAGCTCCTGATGAAAATGGGTTTAAAGCAAAACTCATTTGGCATAAACACCGCTTCTATTTGAAAACCCAGTAGCTATGAATATGGGCTTCAGAACCCCCAAGTAATCTCCTGATAGAAATGGGTCTAATGCAGAAAACCTTGACATAAATGTTATATCATTTCTCCAACATGAAGTTTCAGTAGCTGTGAACACGGACCTCAGAACCCAGAAGTTTAGCTCCTGAAGGAAATGGACCTAATGCAAAGGAATCTTGACATAAACATTTCTTTAACATGAAAATCGTGTGGCTATAAATATGGGCGTCAGAATCCACAAGTGAGCTTCTTATGGAAATGGATCTAATGCAAAAGAATCTTGACATAAACATTGCCCAACATGAAATTCCACTAGCTATGAATATGGGCCTCAGAATCCAGAAGAGAGATCCTAATAGAAATGGGTCTAAAGAAAAGAAAAAAAAAACCTAATGGAAATGGGTATAAGGCCAAAATAAACCAGAAGCGAGCTCCTACTGGAAATAAGTCTAATGCAAAAGAAATCTTTACCTAAACATGGATTTTAACATAAAAGTCCAGAAGCTATGAATATGGACCTCAGAACAAGCGTATGGGCTCCTAATGGAAATAGGTCTGTAAGCATACCTGAGCAGAGAAAGAGTAGCAGAGCCAAGCAAAACTTAAACATGAAACCCATGCTTATGCCTCCACACATACAAGTTGAAAGTTCAAACAACTTACACAGAATGGATTGTTAATAGAGAGACTGCAATTTATAAGGGTTTTTTAGGGTTGCTTGAAGAAGCACGTGGTTTTTTAGGGTATGAGGAAATGTTTGCTGGGTATAGGAAGCTACATTGGAATTGAGAACGTAGAAAGGATAAGCCTGAAGCACCTAATTTGTGACTGTGTATTAGGGGAAAGATAACACAAATTGAGAGGAGCAGAAACAGTGAGACACGAACCGTATTATTCTCTGACATTAAACTGATACATTGGCAAAGTTGATGGTATCCACTGCTTTGATTAATTCAAAGAAAACAAAAGTTGATGGTATGCACAATTTCTTAAAAAATAAATTTCAGAGATTTTCCATCGGACCACGGTATTCACTGTTTCCCACCCTAGATATTTGAGTCACCGACTTCAATTCAAGATGGTAAATGGAAATGTTCTAGAAGTTGAGACTCATTAGGCAGGTTCCAGATAGGGTTGAGATGGTTCCCAGAGGAAAAACAGGAGCAGCACAGCAGGAAAGGGCCCCACAGACTTGATATGAGAGCCTTATGCTTAACATGGGTGTGTTAAGTAGTTATTGAAAAAAAATTAAAATATAATCAAACATTTTTAAGAATGTTTTATATTAAAAAACTTGAGATGTCATTAGAGAGAGAGTGTGTGTCTTGAGACTAAATGCAATAATGGTGCTTTGAAAAATATATAATTATGAATATAATGGTGAGATGGTGGTGGTGTATAGGATGTCTTTGGGATTTTGGTCAAAATTGCTACATCAATTATTCAAATGATTGAATTGGATGATCAATAGGATTTTAAACTTAAGATGTCTTAAAGAGTTTAAGGATGAATTAAGATGTCTTAAAGAGTTTAAGGATGAATTAAAGATGTTATAGGAATGCATCCTTGAGAGATAGGAGGGTTTGAAGAACATGAGTGAGTTCTTAATAGGAGACTATGAGTGAAATGAGGGTAGACTAAGATAAAAATGGAGGGGATGTGTGAAAATGAATCATTCACCTTGGCCAGTTAATTGGATGAATGTTGTATGATTTGAAAATACAAATGGGTATAATAGATGGTAACTTGATTTGGAATGCTTGTGCCAAGCAAGTTGGGTATTGTGGTGACAGTTGTTTATCGATTATTTTGAAGAAATCTCATAATTTGTTGAGCAACTTAAATTTGATGTAGCATAGGAAAAGATGCATCAAGTGTGTATAATAAAAATAATTGGTGTTTTGAGACTAAAAGCAATGATGGCGCTTTGAAAAAAGGATAATTATGTGCATTATGGTTAGATAATGGTGGTGGATAGGATGCATTTGGGATTTTGGTTAGGACTACAAGATGAATTATTCAATTAAATGATTTAGATGATCAATGGGATTTTAAATTTAAGATGCCCCAAGAGTTTAAGGATGAATTATAGATGTTGTAGGGATTCCCCATTGAAAGGATAGATAGGTTTGAAGAACATGAGTGAGCTCTTAATAGGAGACCATTAGTGAAATAAGGGTAGAGTAGGATAAAAATGGAGGGAAGGTGTGAAAAGAGGCCATTTCAGCTTGGCTAGTTAGTTGGATGAATGTTGTGTGATTTGAAAATGCAAATGGGTATAATAGATGGTAACTTGATTCGGAAAGCTTTTCTATAAAGAGTTGGCTATTGTGATAATAGGTGCATGTTAGTGATTCTAAAGAATTCTCCAGTGACTTACTGAAATTTGATGTAGCATATGAAAGGATGCATCACAATAAGAGGGACCATGATGATGTTGTGTCATATGCATGAAGGGCTAACTTGTGAATGCAAGCAAAAATATAAATAGTAATGATGTTGTAGCAAGCATATCATGAATACACATGATGATATAGTGGACAATGCTATCCTTGGGAGAACATGTTGTGGGTTAAAAATATAAATGCATAAAGTCAAGAAATGTGTAAGCATACAAGAAAAGTTATGTAAGGATTTGCCTTTGAAAATAGATAATTAAGTTATAATTTGTTGTGATAGTGTCTATTGATGCTAGAATTAGGAATTATATGTCTCATTGGATGATATGAGTAACTATGAACAAGGATTTCATGCAGACTATAGTCAAGAGGCAATGGAAGCTAAATGTTTGTGTGTTCAATATGTAATTATTTTCCTAGGGCCAAAAAAGCCAAATGTGTGCCTAGGTTTCTATGGCATATATGTTTGTATGTTGTGGTTGTTGAAGATAAGGTGATAACGAGGTACATGTTAATTTTTAAAATATTGATTAGGCACAGTCAGTGTGTTTATTCAAAAGAATGAAACAAGACATATGGCAAGACATAGCCAAAGTCAAAAGGTGATATGGGTGGATAATGCAACAAAAGATTAGGATAAAGGATGTAAGTGAAGCTACATGTAATAGGTGGGGTAGATTGTAATTTAATTTTCCTTTTAAGTGCAAAGGATGAATAATAGAAACTAGATGTTATGCATGATGCCCACAAGCGGGTTTTCATAATGGTAATCACCCAAGGTATTGGATAGACTTGGTTTTTATTAAAGGGTGATTTTTATCTTTATTATTTTATTTTTATCTTATTTTTTCTTTGGTAAAAAAAAAATTAAATGTTTTTTTAACCATGCCAGCATTGATTCCTTAAACATGGAAATTCTTGTGTTATTTATTGGCTCATCTAGCTACTAACATTGATGTAGCCAACTTATAAGCTCATAATCCATAAGTTTTAAGATGAAAATATCAATATCTAACCATCGAGCTCAAATTTACCTTTATCTCTCAATCTACATTAGTGTTTATTTTGTTTTCTTTCAAGATAAGATCATTGATGTTAAAATCTCTATATTTCATGTGTTTTTATAGATATGGTATGGTTGATTTTAGTGTTTCCTCAAACAGTTTAATGCATTGATCTTTCATTCATCTTGAAGCTATAGTTCATAAGGAAACACAATGAAATACTCATTATCATCAATGATATTTTGTCAAAGAAGGCATTGTGATCTTAATTAGAAAATTGATTTCATCTCTCAAAACAAGGGAGTATAGAGTAGCTCTTGTGGATGTAGGAATGCTAGTGTGGTAGGTCCATAGAGTGGAATAGATTTGAAGATGTCAAACATATATATCTCATGATTAATCCTTTTGAGAATTTTAATAAGGATTTAATTAGATACCTTGACTTGATTGTTTCTCTTTCACCATTGATAATCTGGATATTTGATTCACCCACTTCAATTCAAGATGGTAAATGGAAATGTTCTAGAAGTTGAGACTCATTAGGCAAGTTCCAGATAGGGTTGAGATGGTTCCCAGAGGAAAAATAGGAGCAACACAGTAGGAAAGGGCCCCACAGACTTGATATGAGAGCCTTATGCTTAACATGGGTGTGTTAAGTAGTTAATGAAAAAAAATTAAAATATAATCAAACATTTTAAAGAATGTTTTATATTAAAAAACTTGAGGTGTCATTAGAGAGAGAGTGTGTGTTTCTTGAGACTAAATGCAATAATGGTGCTTTGAAAAATATATAATTATGAATATAATGGTGAGATGGTGGTGGTAGATAGGATGTCTTTGGGCTTTTGATCAAGATTGCTAGTTGTAATACCCCAAAAATGGGCTATAGGTTCATTAATCTCCTATATCGACACATCGAACGAAATCGACATCAAAGTCCTAACCTAAGGCACATCTAAACATTATCGAATCCTAATTGATTATCCTAAATTCTGCATTGGGGAATATTCCTGGTAATATTCCTAATTATCCTAATTATCTTTGATTTAATGATTATTTGGCAATAAATCAATTTATCCTAAAGTTTGATTAATTGAATATTCTCAATATTTAATTAATTAGATTTAATGCTGCCACTTAATTGTTTAATTGAAGTTAATTATATTTATTCCTAAATTGTATTATTTAATTTTGACAATAAATCCAAAATCCCATGAATAATTGATTAAATTCTTATTTAATTAATTAAAGCAAGTTGTCAATTTTTAATAATATTATTTTTGAATAAAAGTTTGAAAAATGATTAATTAACCCATAAATCAATTGTTTTATTTTTTCAAAATCAGTTAAGTTGGAAATAAATCACTTTATTATTAAATTAATTCATAAATAAAACATGCACAATCAAGAAAAGTAGACAACTATCAATTATCAATTAAAGCTAAACTCTATTTTGAGTTGAACTCTGCTTTTGCATGTTTTTGTGAGTTAAATATCCTTTATTTAAAAATAACTCAAAAATCAACCTGAATTATTTGAGTGATTTATGGCTTTCTTTCATGCACCTCCAAAGCCCTGGATTTCTATAAAATCAAGGCTCAACTCTTCACAAATCATCTCATATTTTTGCATCCTCACGCTATCGAATTGGAGACTGAAGAATCATCTTTGCGAATCAAAGCTTTGTGAGATCAATATTTGCATAGTTTTTCATATCATATTAGTTTTCATTTGTTAGATCATCATAGCATATCAGTTTTCATATTATCATAGATTCATATCATTTTTCATCTCATTGCATCTAAAATCCAAAAAAATAGATTAATTGCATTCATATTTCATATCAGTTTTGCATTCAAATCCTTCATTTAGGTGTCGTGAAGGTCACTGATCTCGATAACAATCTGAGAACATCATACTCACACCTATTAGAAGGCATTAAATCGCCTGGTTAGTTTAACTTTCAATTCCTTGCACGTTTTCATTTTTGCTAACCTCTAATGTTTTATTGAAGTGTTGTGTCTATAGATCAGGTACAAAATTCACACACACATTTCTGGCACCCACCGTGGGGCCCTGAAATGGGTTTCCAATTCAATTCTATCAATTTCTATCTTTTTCTCCTCGGTTTCTATGCAAAACTATGATTTTTAATTTTTCTCCGTACAATCTTCGTACAAGTTTCTAACAAAAGTCATTTCGCACTGTACCCACTGTCGTATGACAATCTATCAGATCGAGGATCATGCCGTACTATACACACTGTCATTTGAAAGTTCAACTATCGTTTCATAGAACACCCAATGTCGTACGAGTTTTTGGACTGTCGTCTGGGAGCATACCGACTATTGTACGAGTTTCAGACTATCGTCTGGTAACAGACCCACTGTCGTACGAGTTTCGGCATCAGATTTCAACTGTCGTTTCATTTTTAAGGGCAGTTTGTCATATTTGGTTTTCAGATTTTGACTAACGGCTAATCTTAACAATTGAAATTCTCTATTTTTTATTGACTCCTGCTGGTTTTGATTGGAAAAAGTGCAAGAATTGCTAAAAATAGGTAAAAATCTACTAAGCGCGTTGTGAGGAATTCAGGTAATCTTCTCAGCTGATAAGACTTCGATTTTGGATCTAAAAATGAACATCTCATGTGTCTATCTTGAGTGACTTTTATTGCTTTCCTATCACAGACTTCATTTGGGCTATAAAAATGAACATAGTTTGCTTTTAGCATCTTTGTTACACATAGTAATTAGGCCCCATGAACACTATTTGTGGATCTTGAGAGAGTGGGTTTCCAGTGAAACTCTTCTCAACGAAGGATCCCTTGTAGGTGGGGAGGATACTGAGGGAGTCTCACGTTCCACTAGATCCGTGTGTCTTCAAATTTTGATTGAGGCATTCTCTCTTCGAAGAGGTTGATAGATCATAAAGGGTTGACATCATAGATCTTTGTGAGATAATCTTGGTCTTAGCGTGTCGGATTAATCGGTCTGCTTTGTTTGGGTTTAAAGTGAAAAGGCTAGGGGATTATGCTCTACTTCCTTTTTGGATAGTACTAGAAACCCAAATCCTTGAATCTGGAACTAGTCTCCATGTGGTATATCTTGTGAGTCACCTTTAGACAGGGTTAACCGTAGTGGACATTCCCTTAATTGGGTCAACCATGTTGACAGAACGTCAAGTGGTAATAGCCATTTTCTCCATGGTAGTGACAACTGCTATATAAATGTCCTGTTGGAAGAAATCTCCACAGGTGTGGTCTCTTGTTGGGTTGTCAGATCTCCCTAGCAGATCCTGAAGATTAAGTTCTCAAACTGTGTCAAAACCTCAGTGCGCCTGGATTGGAGTTCACCCTCTTGGATCATAAAAGTTACAAAGTCAAACCATTACTAAAAACCCTAGAGAGGCCAAATTTTCATTTTTCTAGGGTATATGTGCGTTATTGCAAAACATTTTGGAACATACACAATTAGCGCTTCTAAGGATTAGAATGAATAAAATCACTTGATTGTCCATGCGCAAGGTTTCTTTTGCCCTTGTTCATTGTTTTTAGACATGCTTGAAATCACTTGCTTGCTATTTTGCATGCTTGTTTATCTATCTGGTTACTGAAAATGAACAAATCTGTTACAATCTTCAAATCTGGACATTGAAATTTGCAAACAATCTGAAACTAAAAACCCTAAATTTGCAAAATTTGAAGTGAAATTCCTTTTCGGATTCAAAAGTCATCTCAGGAGGTCAGAAAGTCATACGAGTTTCTATCAAATGTTGTTTCATTACTGCCCAACTGTCATATGGTAGAGAACCTAGTGTCGTACGAGTCTTTCTACCAGTCAAATTCAAAAAGTCAAATCCTGCTAGCAACTGTCATGCGAGTTTTGCAACTGTCATATGAGTTTTTATACTGTCGTTTCATAGCATACCCACTGTCGTACAAGTCTACAGAGTGTCATTTGGGAAATTTTTGAAAGTTGTCAGAAAACTGTCAAAATTGCCAGATACTTAGCTTTTTTAGCTTATTTCCAGAACCTGTCAAACAAATCACTGTGTCAGGAACAAAGCAGTAGTTAATGAGAATCCTATCATTTTCCAAAAGTGGCCTTTTGAATCTGATTCAACCTTCTGTTTAATCGATTTGAGTCCTTTTCATCTCGTGTCAAAACCTTGTCATAAATATCAATCTTCTATCAAATCTTCAAAAACAGACTAAGTGTTGTGAACTCGTGTCCGCTATCTTTTGGGCAATCTACCCATACATCCAGGGCATAGTATCCTTCACCCATGTCTAATCAAATCTTCAAATCAATCAAACCTTGAAAAGGTTGCGTCATCTGATCATCTTGATTCAATTCATTCTTCAGTTATCTGGATCTTATTCTTTTGTTTCGCTTAAAGTTAATTGTGGAAACTAGAGCTTCCTCACACAAGAAATCTGGAGAAGCATCCCAGACCTTACCTATAACCGCTACCAGGGGTCCAACTCTTGAGCAACTCATCAATTTTTGTCTTTACAAGGACGACGGTCTTGGCAACTTTTGATTAAAAACTGGTTACATTCCTCCTTCATCAACTCACGGAGGTACCCAACAAACCCCACATCAATCTATTCCAGGGAGTCCACAAACTCCTACCATGTCTCAAGCAAGGACAAACTTTGGCTCTCAAAGAGCTCAATCTCAACATGGTATAGATTAGGAACCCACACCTGAAGAAATTGCTCAATATCAAAATGATGATAACTTCAAACGAATGATGAAGCATTTCTTGAAAGAAGACAGAGAGGCATACTTTTTACAATTGGCTCATCAAGGAGCTAAACTTCCTCCCAACTTTAATGTGGAAAATATCATTACACATGAGGAAGAAACTCCACTCACAGCTATTATGAAACAGATGCATGCCATGCAAGTCAAACTTAACAGCCTTGAGAAAGAAAAGGAACCCAAGGAGTTCTCCATGGAAGCTCTATGCCCTTTTCCTTTTGACAAAGACTTGTATATGCCACCATTTCTGAAATGAGTGGAGATGCCCAAGTATGATAAGTTTGACGGACACTCTGACCCTCAAGACCATGTCAGAGAATTCTGTACCCAATCAATGGAATTCATACACAAACCAACCTATCTGATGCGTCTCTTCCCTCGATCTCTAGGAGGAGCGGCCATTCAATGGTTCTCTCTATTACCTTCCACTATCAAAACTTTTGAGGAATTCATCAAATTGTTTTATCAACAATACTCCTACAATATTCAACATCCAGTCACCATGATTGATATCTGTAATCTCAAGCAATATCCAGGAGAACCATTCCTAACATTTCTCAAGAGGTGGAGGAAGAAGTTCTCTCTATATGCCAGACCTATTCCAGAAATAGAAAAACTAGAAATCTTCATCAATAACCTTGTTCCAGAAATCAATTATCCTCTACAAATGCAAGATCGTGCATCTTTTGATAAGATGGTGGATAATGCTATCAAAATTGAAAAAGTGCTTGTGAAAAAAGGAGAAATCACACTTCAAAAAGACAAGTATGAATCTGGGTCCAGTTCTAAAGACAAGAACAAAAATTGGAACAAGAACAAAGGCATCGTCATAGATGGTGTTGTTGATACTATTTATGCCCCATCAAAGGCACCAGCCTACAACCTAACTCTTGGTTCCCAATCCATTAAAGCTTCAGAACAAAAGTCATCCGAACCATTTCAAAAGAAGCCAGAATACAAATCTTGGGATAAACAACGAAAGTTCACTCCTCTTGGAGAATCTTTAGAATTAGCTATGCAAACTCTACTAGCTGATAACATCATCTCTTTGCCAGAAATCTAACCACTTGATTCTGAGCCTAAGCCAAAATGGTGGAGAGAAAATGAATTCTGTGATTTCCATCGAGGTAAAGGTCACAAAACTAATAACTGCTTACGGTTGAAACACACCATTCAAGATCTAATCGATAGTGGAGACATCACAGTTGACAATCCTAAGAGCAATAATGATCATACGGCATTTACAGAACCATTTCCACAACATGGTCAAGGAGTCTCAACTTCTCAACCTAATATGGGGGCAAAAGTCAATAATGCTTACCCTGGAAATAATGCTACCATCAATATGGTTGAACCCTGTCTCTCAGAGCATTGCAATGTCATCACAATTGTAAGAAGAGATAGACAAAATCAATCCACCAATGCAGTTACTCGATCACAAGCCCAAGCACATCTGAAAGGACAAATCCCAAATTCATCAAATGTCCCTAAGGTGCCCTTCAATCTTTCATCTGCTTCTAAACAGAAGGCTACTTCCAAATCTTCCAATCCAAAGGATACGAGGCCTACATCTTATAGCATTGTTCAACAACTCCAACACACTAATGCCAAAATCTCCATGTTTGAGTTGCTTCAAATATCTCCAGCTCACAGAGCCATACTAGACAAAGCTTTGCTTGGTTCCAATGTTCCTGATGACCTTGATTTAGATAGGTTCCAGACTATGGTTGGACATCTTACATCTCCACAATATATCTCCTTTTCAGAGGAAGATGACAATTCCTTGAGTCACCCACATAATCAGCCTTTGCATATAGAAGTTTTGATCCAGAACCGTAGAGTCAAATGTGTGTTGATAGATGGGGGCGCTGGCCTAAACATTTGTTCTTATAGCTTGATCACACAATTGGGATTTTCAGAATTGGCTATTGATCCTAGAAAGAAAATAACTATCAAAGCCTATGATGAACAAAAAAGATCTTCTAAAGGCACCATTGTCTTACCTATCAGGAGCAGGTCCAGTTATCAAAGATACTATATGTCAAGTTCTTGATCTACCTTTGGCCTACAACATTCTTCTAGGGAGACCATGGATACATGAAATGCAAGCTATTCCTTCTACATACCATCAATGTTTGAAGTTTCCTTATGAAGGAGTAGAGGTTAGTATCCCCGCAGATCTAAATACAACTTGCAATACATTGAAGGAAGGTGTCGATAAGCTTGTTCCCAATAATAGAGAATCTTCTACTAAACAACTAAATGTTGCTTCCACATCCAAAATGGAAGACATTGCTAAAGAGGTCAATATCAAAGAAATTGGGATGGGAGAATATATTATATAGCTAGTCTTATCTTTGACATCTCTCCCTATCTCACCTAAGTCTTATGGAAAATCTTTGAAACAGTCCAAGCCTAAACCTAGGGAACCTCTTGAAGCATATAAAAAGAATTTTGTAGCAGAACAAGTATCCAAGCAAGAGTTTGAAGAGGATGAAGCTGTGCTATCATGGCTATACAAAGATGAATCTGAATCCCACAATGTTTAAACTAGCGACTCTACAACACCATAGATCCCTTCTAAGTCATACAATCTAGGAAATAAGTTGATAGCTAAGATGGGATATTCAGGTAAAGGACCTCTAGGAGTCAGAGGAAAAGGTCTTGTGGCACCTCTCCCACATACTGGTAGAGAAAATAAGAATACTGTTGGCCTAGGCTTTAAGAAGAAACCCTATCACCTCAAGAGTAATTATTCTCATGTCATAGAGCAGATCACACTAGGAGAACCTTTTCTTAAGAAAGAAGAAACAAAACCATCAGATAGTGATTCAAACAGCTCAGAACTCATCCCCTATGAAAAATTGCCTAAGAAGATCAAAGACCTTCTTGATGATAAAGATGATCCAATCAAAAGAATTAATGTAGTAGAAACACAAGAACCTACTATCAATCAAGAGATAGTTGTAACACAAGAACTACCTAATCTCAAAAACAATCAAGAAGAAGAAGGTGGTAGTTATTCTGAGACAGATTCCCATGAGTATGAATACAAATCTGAATCTGAGGGTAACCCTTCTTGGGGTATTCACCCTGACTTTACTCATGTTCTAAGATTTCCTAGCGATCCTGAATTAGAAGATGAATCTAATGACTATGAATGGGGAGTCATTCCAAAACTAGATGACAGAGAAACATGTCGATGTTATTCACCAATATGCACCTCAACCCAATGTAAGTCTAGAGTGAAATGAGGAACCTATTGAGTCTGATCCACCTATGGTTGAATTGGACTCCCACAATGACATTGAGCCTATTCATGAATTGAATGTCTTAAGTTGTAATATCACCTTTGAACTCAAGCATTGGGTTAGGACCAATGATGACAGATCCATATCCGTAAACACTATCTCCCAATCTTTCCCCACTTTGACTATCCAATATCCAAACCTTATTAATCAAACCTCCACAAATTTGAGCCATGGTATTTATACCTTCCCGAATGACTATGCCCTTGCTTGCTACCTAAATGAAGTTGAGCCTATGAGGACTTCCATCAGTGAACCAAGTGTCAGCATGACCGAGTCGGACATCAAATATCTTAGTCAGAAAAATAAGAATAAGAATAAAAAGAAAAGGAGTTCTGAGGGTGAAAACCACTTTGTGGCAGTCTCAAAACCTACAAAAGTAAAAATAAAAGACGTATCCAAAGGTAAAAACCTCTCTGAGGTGCCTAAGGATGAGATATTTGATGTCCTTCCGAGTCATTTATAGGACAGATCTCCAGTTCTAATTGAGCCCATTCAATCCATCAATTTGGTTACAATAGAGGAACCACAATTGGTACATGTAGCACAATCATTATCAGAAGAAGAGAAGAAAAAATTTACTACATTCCTAACAGAGAAAAAGATCAACTTTGCATGGAAATACTCAAATATGCCAGGGTTGGATCCTAATCTTACCATGCACCATTTATCTATAGCTCCTAATGTAAAACCTGTCAAGCAAAAATTGCGAAAGATGCATCCTCATGTTGCACTCTTGGTAAAAGTTGAATTAGAAAAGCTCCTAAAAGCTGGATTCATTCGAGTTATTGACTATGCAGAGTGGATCTCTAATATTGTAGCTATTTCTAAACTAGATGGTTCAATCAAAGTGTGCACAGACTTTAGAGATGTGAATAGAGCATGCCCTAAGGATGATTTTCCACTACCTAACATTGATATGATAGTGGACATGATTGCGGGTTTCGAGATGTATTCCTTAATGGATGGTTTCTCTGGATATAACCAAATAAAAATTTCCCCAGAGGATCAAGAGAAAACTACTTTCACATGTGCATGGGGTACCTTCTATTGGAATGTCATGCCATTTGGGCTTAAAAATGCTAGTGCTACATATCAAAGAGCAATGACATCTATTTTCCATGACATGATGCATCAAACTATGGAAGATTATGTTGATGATACTTTAGCCAAATCTATGATTAGAACTGAACATCTAAAGGACTTGAGCATGATCCTAGATAGAATGAAAAATTTTAGTCTTAGACTAAATCCTAAGAAGTGTGCTTTTGGTGTCACTTCTGGAAAAATCTTAGGATACATAGTTTCAAAGAAAGGCATTGAAGTTGATCCAGCTAAAGTAAAGGCTATAATGGAGATGCAACCCCCTAAGAATATCAGTCAGATGAGGACATTGCAAGGAAGAGTTCAATCTATCAGAAGATTCATATCACAACTAGCGGACATATCACAGCCTTTTACAAAAACATTACATAAAGGTGTGACCTTTGCATGGAATGAAGAATGTGAGAACAAATTTAACCATATCAAGAAGTATCTATCAAATCCGCCTATCTTGATGCCTCCTATTCATGGAAAGCCATTGATCTTATATGTCTCCGCTACAGATACATCATTGGGGGCATTGCTAGCACAGCACGATGAAGATAAAAAGGAAAGAGCTATATACTACA
This sequence comes from Chamaecyparis obtusa, assembly GCA_027943335.1. Classification (NCBI taxonomy): domain Eukaryota; kingdom Viridiplantae; phylum Streptophyta; class Pinopsida; order Cupressales; family Cupressaceae; genus Chamaecyparis; species Chamaecyparis obtusa. Next base: position 587,817 of record BSBK01002096.1, read on the forward strand.
TCAATAGAACATTGGTGGCATATGAAAATAACTATTCAATGATTGAGAAAGCTTGTCTAGCTGTGATCTTCGCATCATAGAAATTGAGACACTACATGTTAGCTCATACCACTCAATTGGTAGCCAAGATTGATCCACTAAAGTACCTACTAAGCAAAGCTGCCCTCATGGGTAGATTAGCTAAATGGGTCATGCTATTGAGTGAATTTGACATTGAATATGTTGAGAGAAAAGCTATAAAAGGATAGGTCATTGCTGATCAATTAGCTGAAACACCATTGTTTGATGACACACCACTACAAATGGAATTCCCAGATTCCTCTATCATGCATCTTTCTTCTAGAGAATGGAAATTATTCTTTGATGGCTCCTATACACAGAATGAATCCGAAGCAAGTATATTGTTCATAACTCCTCAAGGATACTCCATACCCAAAGCATTCAGATTAAAGTTTCCTTGCACAAACAATATTGCAAAATATGAAGCCCTTTTGAATGGCATGAAACTAGCAATTGAGTGGAGAGTGACAAAGCATGATCTACACTGTTGTAGGTCCTGATTCATCCAGATATAAAAACCTATTTTCCTATCTCAAAGACCAAATCATTCTTGATACCTTCAACCGCCATGAAAAGAGATACCTTATCCGAAATGCCTCCCGATATGTCATCATTGGTAATGATCTTTACAAATGAGGTCTAGATGGTACGCTACTTAGATGTTTAGAACGGGAAGAGTCTCAACGTGCATTAGAGGAAGTCCATGAAGGTATTTGTGGTTCACACTTGAATGGTTTAACACTAGCTCAAAAACTTATTAGGGCTGGGTACTATTGGCCTAAAACGGAGAAAGAGTCTATCAAGTTTGCTAAGAATTGTCAAAAGTGTCAAGTACATGGAAACCTAATTCATGCTCCAAGGAGGGATCTAATTCCCTTTACTACACAATGGCCTTTTCATCAATGGGCATTTGATCTTATCGGGATGATTCATCCTCACTCTTCTAATGGGCATACCCATATAATCACAGCTATAGATTATTTTACAAAATGGGTAGAAGTAGTCCCTTTGACACAAGCAACTGGAAAGCAAATATCTATGTTCATATTGAACTATATCATATGAAGATATGGGATACCTCATTCCATAATCACAAATAATGGGGGACAATTCAAAAATAAAGACCTAGATGATCTATGTGCCAAATTCAAGATCACACAACATTGGTCTTCTATCTACTATCCTCAAGGGAATGGCCAAGCTGAGGCCTCTAATAAGAATTTGTTGAAAATCTTGCATCGAACAGTTAATAAAATAGGAAGAGACTGGCATCTCATGATCAATCCAGCTCTCTGGGCCTACAGAACAAGTATCAGAACACCTACTGGGGCTACATCCTTTGCTTTAGTTTATGGGTCTGAAGCGGTACTGCCTATTGAGGTTGAAATCCCATCACTAAGAATCAGAATGCATGGTCTAGTAACTGATGATGACTACAGAGTGTCTAGGTTGCAAGAACTTGAACTACTAGATGAGCACAGACAAGTAGCGTATGATCATCTCAGAGTATATCAGAAGAGAATGTCTAGAGGCTACAACAAGAAAGTCAAACATAGAGAATTCTAGGTTGGTGATCTAGTCTTGAGAGAGAATCCAAAAAATCAATCACATCGAGAATGCAAGGGGAAGTTTGAACCCAATTGGCTGGGTCCCTTTGTAATCACTACTACTTTTGGCTCTGGTGCCTATCAACTCTCAACGACTGAAGGAGAACAACTCCGAGAACCAATCAACATGCTCCATCTGAAGAAATTCTATGCCTAAGGCATTCAGTCTATGGTAAAATGTCCTGAAAAAATTTTTAAAATCTGAAAAAGTCCTGAAAAAATGAACATCTTGGTGAAAACCTAGCAATGGGTGCCTTGATGATTCACAAAAAAATCAAAAAATATCAAAAGTACAAAAAATTTGAAAAAATGAAAAATACAAAAAAATGAGAAAAAGAAAAAGTGCCTTGGTGAAAACTTGGAAACAAGCGCCTTGGTAGCAAAAATAGAATCTCTGCCAAGATGGTGAAAACCCAGCAAATGGGTGCCACTTGTTTCAAAATTCTCCATCTATTAGCACAATCTTGGTCTTTCCTAGCTTTCAGTCTTGCTTTAGTTTGTACAAATCTCCCGGTTTGTTTCTACATTTCCAGTTTTCAATAAGTCAGTTTGTACACCAATCAGCTCAAGCATCTGTATCCTATCAATGCTTAACACTTGGGGGCAATCAATGTCATATCCTATGGCCTCCAATGTATCTTAGATGTATCATATCCAGTCAGAGTCCTTTGAAGCTTTATCTAAGTCAGTCAGTCATTCTCATCTCCAGAAAGGATTTTTCATCAACATCAAACATCAAACATCAAACTGAAAACAATCTATGCTTTTTACATGCTTTTATCTCCTTGTATGCTTACTGATTCGCATTGAGATCTTTTGCATATTATGTCCTTTCAAGCTCTTCGATGATGTCCTTTACAGGATTTAGAGAGTGATGACTGGGGGCATAATCTTTTCTTTATTTTCTACTTGTATGTGAAAATCTAATAACTTTGGAAATTTTGGATTGAAATGGTGTCCGACTGTAAGAACCTCTATCTCGAATTGGATGGCCATGCGTACCTCGACCATTGATACCTGAAAAATTCAAGGAAGTTTGATCTAACTATTGTCTTTTTGAGTGAGTTCTTTCTCCTACTGTGAAATGCGATCTTGCCTAAGGATGTGAACGATAAAGGGTCACTACAGGTAATTCACACTGGATTTAGAATGATCTCTTGATTGTTTGAGGTGTTTGTAATGCAAGGCATATCCAGGTCATCACAACATCTATGTTTTGATGCTTATACAAATTGCTATATCAAAATGGACATGATATTCAGGTCATCCTGGCTTTTTGTGCCTTGATGCTTATATCTAATCCGGCATTCTGAAAATAAAATCAATATTCATATGTCCATGGTTTCATAATCAGTGGGTGTTGTATTGATTCTTGCACATACAAATTGATATTCATATGTCTATGGTTTCATAACTAGTGGGACTTGTATTTATTTATCCGATTCCATAAAAGTTCAATGATGATAACAAATCGACACATGATCAGTGACTAGGTCCTAGTTCTTAGGATGCATTTCATTTTTGCATGTTTCTTTACATTTTGCATGTCTACATGATCTCACAAATGTTTGGAAACACTTCAATGCTTAAAAAATTCTTCATATCAATTCTTCACATCTAACAAGAGCTGAGTCTCACTCGAAGGTCTCTTCACCAAATTGCAAGCAGTAACTCTCCTGGGTTAAATATCTTTTTGACATAACACTGAGTACTTGTCTTCACCAACCTGCAAAAACATATCATGTGTATCGCTGCATTTACATCTCATATCATTACCATTTGTTGCATTACATTACATCCAGTGCATAAGCATAAAACATAAATACATCTTGTCATAATCAATTACATTTGCATAACATCCATACATATGAAAGAAATCATTACATTTGCATAACATCCATACATATGAAAGAAATCATTGCATTGCATTGATCCATACATACATTCTACACTACTCATAGCATAAGCATAACATGATATCATCATAAATCCAAACATGACAAGTACAAATGATGTCACGATCCAAAATATCAATCTCATATATATCATCAACTTGAAATGTGTCAGGGGTGCACTACTGGCACAATATACAAAAGAATGAGCTCCTGAGAGCTATCAAGTCAAAATAGTATATCAATGATCAAAAAGAATAGAGTATATCAAAACATAAGAATAGGAATCAACTATCATCATGCTCCTTGGTATTTGGTGGAGGAGGGGGTGGTGCATCTGGTATAACCTCTGCTCTCGGTGCCCTAGCTCCCTCTGAGGCTGCCATGTAATCTGAATAAGTGGGTACTCTCTGTGCAGCAGGGACAGTAGCATAATATGCAGACACATAATATGAAGCCCGAGAGGTCTGATGGGTCACCTCTGTCTGTAATCTTTGAACCTCTGAATGAAACTTTGAATGAAGCTCTGTACACTGCCTATCTGCCTCTAGATACCTCTCCTCCCACCTAGCACTCTGTACCTTTAGGTCCTGGACCTAAGCTCTGAGACATCTAATAGTCTCTGATGAAGTAAGAGGAACAGTAGGATCTGCCTCAGCTACTGGCATCTTTGTGTCCTGTGCTAGCTGCTCTGGCTACTGGTCAGTGGTATCTGCTCTATGCACCTTACGACGTCTAACCTTAGCTCCTAGATCAAATGCGGTATCTTCCTGTAAGGGATCTTCATCACCACCTACAAACTACTCAGCTGCTAAGACATCATCTACAGAACCAACACCGCCCAAGGTACCACTCTCACCCCTGGTCTGTCTCTGTGAACCTGTGGATGTACCTACTATAGAAGTAGAAGGACAAGGGAGCCTCATCTTTCTGGATGGTCTCTATGGTGGGGCCATCACTCTGGGTCTCGAGGGTGTAGGCTGTATCATCGGACCCTGTGGCATAGGAGCTACTATCACATCCAGCGCCTCCTCCATGGAGGGTATCAACTCAGTAGGATCCGAGAATCTATGGATAGGGTGGTCTGCAAGCCAAGAGATGTATCCATCTGTGAACCCTACATCAACTACCTATGGCCGGTAGTCCCAGTCTCTACCTATGATCCTACTGTACTCCTCTGAACATAGATAATAAGTGAGCCTCTGTGTCCATCCGAGCCCAATCTCATGAACAATGCGAGCATATGCAATATACTCCTATGGGGCATTTTGTCTGCATCCATACTGATGCCACACTCTGGTAATCAAAAATCTCTCCAAACTGGTGGGAGACCGACCAATAAGTACATGACTCTAGAACAGAAATTTGTACTGCTCCCTCGCAATGGGCTAGGCCTCTATCTACAAATATGGTCTCTAATGCACAAATGTCATATCATCCAAACATCATCTAAAATACTCAGTATGACCCATGCAAACCTGTGTGACATAACCAGCATACGTATATATCACTGGCTCCTATGGCTGACGCTGTGTCTGAAAAACTAGTCTCAAAACTAGGATATGCTCCCAGGCCCATATCTGTAACACAAGAGCTCCCGAAGAGAAGCTCTTGCAATCTTGATACACAACCTCGTGCATCTCTGAAAACATATGTGCCAAAAGACACTGACCCCAAGCAAGCTCAGTGGGAGTCGCCATAAGAAGTGCTACCATCGGGGCCCATCCCATCAAGAAACCATTCTGCTGACGACCTGGCATGATGAGCTCACCAATCATCCCAGCAATAATGCACTCTAAGCGGTGTGTCTGCCCATATCTTTGTACAAGGGTCTCCCATGAAATGGACCCAATCAACTGTGTATCATCACCAAACAGATGCCTAAACGCATGAAGACCTATCTGACCGGAACTCACATACTCAGGACGTCGACTGCTATGGAATGGAATGCAGAGTATCCTATATATATCCTCTGGAGTCACAGTGATCTCTCCAGTCGGTAAATGAAACGTCTATGTCTCAGAGTGGAATCTCTCGATAAGTGTAGTCAACAGGCCATGGTTTACCCTTATATCGGGTAAATGGATCAAATACTCAAAACCACATGCAGTAAGATGAACCCTCATAGGGTCAGGAAGTGAGACACATAATCTCTGGGTCGTCGGGTATGAATGTCGAACATGAACATCTAGATATGTGACCTATATCATACAGAAATAGGAAATTCTATCAGCACTTGGGTTCAACAATAGGCTAATAAGGTAGAAATTGGACAGTTTGGTACTTCAGAAGGTAGGTTAAAAGGTCAGCTATCAGCATCACCAATCAGAAAAGTCAAAATTTTGACCTAAATATCATTTTTTAGCTCACTGTTAGCCATACAATAGTCCAAACTAGCACTGAAAGTTGTACGACACTCTACAATAGCCCATATGACAATCCATGGCCATACGACACTGGGCACTTCATCATACGAGTTTTGAGGGACCCGATGAAATGTCGTACGACTCATGGGTCCCTCTCATACGACATTGGGTGGGTCATGAAATGACAAAGCAATTAAAATTCAAATGTCGTACGAGTCTGGGTTGGGACTCGTACGAGTTTTCATACATGCAAAATTCAAAAAGCAAAATGTGTACAAAAAAATTCTAAAATGCTATAAAACACAAAAAATTTGAATTTTCAGAGGGGCACAGAGGTCCACATATCAGATGTCCATACTATCAAGGTCTATCATGCCTCCAGCTGCACTCAAATCGATGCGAACTCACAGGTACCTTTGGTTCTCGCTGTTCTACCATTTTCTTTCTCAGAGGGCTCCACAAGATCTCAAAAGTCAAATGGTTGAAATGATTTGAAAATGACCCTTTCGGCCCTTATATAGCTTTTGACCTAATTTTCAAAAGTGCTCCGTTTTTCATGAAAATTGCACCCCTGGCTAATTTCGATGTTCTGAGTCTTTTTTCGGGATCAAAATCAAAATCTGAGATCGTTTACTATGTCAAAATTATGATTTAAAATTTTTGGACCCAAGATAGTCTATTGCTTGCATAATCAACCTCCAATCATCACAGAAATCCAGTATTCAACTTAACTGATTATCTTCCATCAAACTATCAAAATTTCAACTTGGTCAACTATGGTCAAACCTAGTCAAACTTGGTCTTCAGGACCTCCCAATGATGCAGAATGCATTCTCGAACGTATATAACCACTTCTCAAATCAATTAACATGCTTCTAAACTATAAACGCTGACTTTTCTTGTCAGATTTCAATTTTAATCCTAAAGGGGGCATGGTATTGCATATCATTCAAAGTCTGTAATCTAAATCTGAAAGCATATCTTTCCTCAATAATCAAGACAACAACCACGTCTAGTTGCTAATTCATCAAAAGTCCTCATCGCTCGGGGCAAATCAATCATCACTCGGGGCATATCAGATTCATCAAGATCCATATCAATCTGGTATTCTCTTAATCTTGTAAATTGTATCAGTTTTTGCAACTATCGGTTCAATTGTGTTATTTCCTAGATTCTTCGGTGACTGAAGGGTTCAGATGTGATACCAATGTGGTTCTTCTAAGGAAAATCAAGTCTGGAATTGGTCACTCACTTCTTCGCAATCATAAGGTTCGGAATCAGGCATTTTGACACTTTTGTTTCATTGGTTCATCGTTGTTATAGTGAACATTATCTTTGGTCATTCAGGACCTATTATCTTCATATCAAATCTTTCAATCAGTTCCTATCTCATATCAATATCAATTTCAAACATTAGATTCTTCATCATACACAGACTGTCTTTGAACCACTGCGTTTCGCACAGTAATTCAAACAGGGGCAAAATGTAATACCCCAAAAATGGGCTATAGGTTCATTAATCCCCTATATCGACACATCGAATGAAATCGACATCAAAGTCCTAACCTAAGGCACATCTAAACATTATCGAATCCTAATTGATTATCCTAAATTCTGCATCGGGGAATATTCCTGGTAATATTCCTAATTATCCTAATTATCTTTAATTTAATGATTATTTGGCGATAAATCAATTTATCCTAAAGTTTGATTAATTGAATATTCTCAATATTTAATTAATTAGATTTAATACTGCCACTTAATTGTTTAATTGAAGTTAATTATATTTATTCCTAAATTATATTATTTAATTTTGACAATAAATCCAAAATCCCATGAATAATTGATTAAATTCTTATTTAATTAATTAAAGCAAGTTGTCAATTTTTAATAATATTATTTTTGAATAAAAGTTTGAAAAATGATTGATTAACCCATAAATCAATTGTTTTATTTTTTCAAAATCAGTTAAGTTGGAAATAAATCACTTTATTATTAAATTAATTCACAAATAAAATAAGCACAATCAAGAAAAGCCGACAACTATCAATTATCAATTAAAGCTAAACACTATTTTGAGTTGAACTCTGCTTTTGCATGTTTTTGTGAGTTAAATATCCTTTATTTAAAAATAACTCAAAAATCAACCTAAATTATTTGAGTGATTTATGGCTTTCTTTCATGCACCTCCAAAGCCCTGGATTTCTATAAAATCAAGGCTCAACTCTTCACAAATCATCTCATATTTTTGCATCCTCACGCTATCGAATTGGAGACTAAAGAATCATCTTTGCGAATCAAAGCTTTGTGAGATCAATATTTGCATAGTTTTTCATATCATATTAGTTTTCATTTGTTAGATCATCATAGCATATCATTTTTCATATTATCATAGATTCATATCATTTTTCATCTCATTGCATCTAAAATCCAAAAAAATAGATTAATTGCATTCATATTTCATATCAGTTTTGTATTCAAATCCTTCGTTTAGGTGTCGTCAAGGTCACTGAACTCAATAACAATCTGAGAACATCATACTCGCACCTATTAGAAGGCAATAAATCACCTGGTTAGTTTAGCTTTCAATTCCTTGCACGTTTTCATTTTTGCTAACCTCTAATGTTTTACTAAAGTGTTGTGTCCACAGATCAGGTACAAAATTCACACACACACTAGTTCAATTATTCAATTGATTGAATTGGATGATCAATAGGATTTTAAACTTAAGATGCCTTAAGAGTTTAAGGATGAATTATAGATGTTATAGGAATGCCTCCTTGAGAGAGGTGGGTTTGAAGAACATGAATGAGTTCTTAATAGGAGACCATAAGTGAAATGAGGGTAGACTAAGATAAAAATGGAGGAGATGTGTGAAAAGGGGTCATTTCACCTTGGCCAGTTAATTGCATGAATGGTGTATGATTTGAAAATACAAATGGGTATAATAGATGGTAACTTGATTTGGAATGCTTGTGCTAAGCAAGTTGGGTATTGTGGTGATAGTTGTTTATCGATTATTTTGAAGAAATCTCAAAATTTGTTGAGCAACTTAAATTTGATGTAGCATAGGAAAAGATGCATCAAGTGTGTATAATAAAAATAATTGGTGTTTTGAGACTAAAAGCAATGATGGTGCTTTGAAAAAAGGATAATTATGTGCATTATGGTTAGATAATGGATGTGGGTAGGATGCATTTGGGATTTTGGTTAGGACTACAAGATGAATTATTCAATTAAATGATTTAGATGATTAATGGGATTTTAAATTTAAGATGCCCCAAGAGTTTAAGGATGAATTATAGATGTTGTAGGGATTCCCCATTGAAAGGATAGATAGGTTTGAAGAACATGAGTGAGCTCTTAATAGGAGACCATTAGTGAAATGAGGGTAGATTAGGATAAAAATGGAGGGGAGGTGTGAAAAGAGGCCATTTTAGCTTGGCTAGTTAGTTGGATGAATGTTGTGTGATTTTAAAATGCAAATGGGTATAATAGATGGTAACTTGATTCGGAAAGCTTTTCTATAAAGAGTTGGCTATTGTGATAATAGGTGCATGTTAGTGATTCTAAAGAATTCTCCAATGAGTTACTGAAATTTGATGTAGCGTATGAAAGGATGCATCGCAATAAGAGGGACCATGATGATGTTGTGTCATATGCATGAAGGACTAACTTGTGAATGCAAGCAAAAATATAAATAGTAATGATGTTGTAGCAAGCATATCATGAATAAACATGATGATATAGTGGACAATGCTATCCTTGGGAGAACATGTTGTGGGTTAAAAATATAAATGCATAAAGTCAAGAAATGTGTAAGCATACAAGAAAAGTTATGTAAAGATTTGCCTTTGAAAGTTGATAATTAAGTTATAATTTGGTGTGATAGTGTCTAGTGATGCTAGAATTAGGAATTATATGTCTCATTGGATGATATGAGTAACTATGAACAAGGATTTCATGCAAACTATAGTCAAGAGGCAATGCAAGTTGAATGTTTGTGTGTTAAAAATGTAATTATTTTCCTAGGGCCAAAAAATCCAAATGTTTGTCTAGGTTTCTATGGCATATATGTTTGTATGTTGTGGTTGCTGAAGATAAGGTGATAACGAGGTACATGTTAATTTTAAAAGTATTGATTAGGCACATTCAATGTGTGTATTCAAAAGAATGAAACAAGACATATGGCAAGACGTAGCCAAAGTCAAAAGTTGATATCGGTGGATAATGCAACAAAAGATTACGATAAAGGATCTAAGTGAAGCTACATGTAATAGGTGGGGTGGATTGTAATTTAATTTTCCTTTTAAGTGCAAAGGATGAATAATAGAAACTAGACGTTATGTATGATACCGACAAGTGGGTTTTCATCATGGTAATCACCCAAGGTACTAGATAGACTTGGTTTTTATTAAAGGGGGGATTTTCTCTTTATTATTTTATTTTTATCTTATTTTTTCTTTGGTAAAAAAAAAATTAAATGTTTTTTTAACCATGCAAGTATCGATTCCTTAAACATTGAAATTTTTGTGTTATTTATTGGCTCATCTAGCTACTAACATTGATGTAGCCAACTTATAAGCTCATAATCCATAAGTTTTAAGATGAAAATATCAATATTTAACCATCGAGCTCAATTTTACCTTTATCTCTCAATCTACATTAGTTTTTATTTGGTTTTCTTTCATGATAATATCATTGATGTTAAAATCTCTATATTTGATGTGTTTTTATAGATATGGTATAGTTGATTTTAGTGTTTGCTCAAATGGTTTAATGCATTGATCTTTCATTCATCTTGAAGCTATAGTTCATAAGGAAACGCAACGAAATACTCATTATCATCAATAATATTTTTTCAAAGAAGGCATTGTGATCTTAATTAGAAAATTGATTTCATCTCTCAAAACAAGGGAGTATAGAGTAGCTCTTGTGGATGTAGGAATGCTAGTGTGGTAGGTCCATATAGTGGAATAGATTTGAAGATGTCAGACATATATATCTCATGATTAATACTTTTGAGAATTTTAATAAGGATTTAATTAGATACCTTGACTTGATTGTTTCTCTTTCACCATTGATAATCTAGATATTTCAGTCACCCACTTCAATTCAAGATGGTAAATGGAAATGTTCTAGAAGTTGAGACTCATTAGGCAGGTTCCAGATAGGGTTTAGATGGTTCCCAGAGGAAAAATAGGAGCAACACAGCAAGAAAGGGCCCCACAGACTTGATATGAGAGCCTTATGCTTAACATGGGTGTGTTAAGTAGTTAATGAAAAAAAATTAAAATATAATCAAACATTTTAAAGAATGTTTTATATTAAAAAACTTGAGGTGTCATTAGAGAGTTAGTGTGTGTGTTTCTTGAGACTAAATGCAATAATGGTGCTTTGAAAAATATATAATGGTGAGATGGTGGTGGTAGATAGGATGTCTTTGGGATTTTGATCAAGATTGCTAGATCAATTATTCAATTGATTGAATTGGATGATCAATAGGATTTTAAACTTAAGATGCCTTAAGAGTTTAAGGATGAATTATAGATGTTATAGTAATGCCTCCTTGAGAGAGGTGGGTTTGAAGAACATGATTGAGTTCTTAATAGGAGACCATGAGTGAAATGAGGGTAGACTAAGACAAAAATGGAGGGGATGTGTGAAAAGGGGTCATTTCACCTTGGCCAGTTAATTGGATGAATGGTGTATGATTTGAAAATACAAATGGGTTTAATAGATGGTAACTTGATTTGGAATGCTTGTGCCAAGAAAGTTGGGTATTGTGGTGACAGTTGTTTATCGATTATTTTGAAGAAATCTCATAATTTGTTGAGCAACTTAAATTTGATGTAGCATAGGAAAAGGTGCATCAAGTGTGTATAATAAAAATAATTGGTGTTTTGAGACTAAAAGCAATGATGGTGCTTTGAAAAAAGGATAATTATGTGCATTATGGTTAGATAATGGTGGTGGATAGGATGCATTTGGGATTTTGGATAGGACTACAAGATGAATTATTCAATTAAATGATTTAGATGATCAATGGGATTTTAAATTTGAGATGCCCCAAGAGTTTAAGGATGAATTATAGATGTTGTAGGGATTCCCAATTGAAAGGATAGATAGGTTTGAAGAACATGAGTGAGCTCTTAATAGGAGACCAATAGTGAAATAAGGGTAGAGTAGGATAAAAATGGAGGGGAGTTGTGAAAAGAGGCCATTTCAGCTTGGCTAGTTAGTTTGATGAATGTTGTGTGATTTGAAAATGCAAATGGGTATAATAGATGGTAACTTGATTCAAAAAGCTTTTCTATAAAGAGTTGGGTATTGTGATAATAGGTGCATGTTAGTGATTCTAAAGAATTCTCCAATGAGTTACTAAAATTTGATGTAGCATATGAAAGGATGCATCGCAATAAGAGGGACCATGATGATGTTGTGTTATATGCATGAAGGACTAACTTGCGAATGCAAGCAAAAATATAAATAGTAATGATGTTGTAGCAAGCATGTCATGAATACACATGATGATATAGTGGACAATGCTATCCTTGGGAGAACATGTTGTGGGTTAAAAATATAAATGCATAAATTCAAGAAATGTTTAAGCATACAAGAAAAGTTATGTAAAGATTTGGCTTTGAAAGTTGATAATTAAGTTATAATTTGTTGTGATAGTGTTTAGTGATGCTAGAATTAGGAATTATATGTCTCATTGGACGATATGAATAACTATGAACAAGGATTTCATCCAGACTATAGTTAAGAGGCAATGCAAGTTGAATGTTTGTGTGTTCAATATGTAATTATTTTCCTAGGGCCAAAAAAGCCAAATGTGTGTCTAGGTTTCTATGGCATATATGTTTGTATGTTGTGGTTGCTGAAGATAAGGTTATAACGAGGTACATGTTAATTGTAAAAGTATTGATTAGGCACAGTCAGTGTGTTTATTCAAAAGAATAAAACAAGAAATATGGCCAGACGTAGCCAAAGTCAAAAGGTGATATGGGTGGATAATGCAACAAAAGATTATGATAAAGGATGTAAGTGAAGCTACATGTAATAGGTGGGGTGGATTGTAATTTAATTTTCCTTTTAAGTGCAAAGGATGAATAATAGAAACTAGATGTTATGTATGATGCCCACAAGTGAGTTTTCATAATGGTAAACACCCAAGGTACTGGATAGACTTGGTTTAATTAAAGGGTTATTTTTATCTTTATTGTTTTATTTTTATCTTATTTTTTCTTTGGTAAAAAAAAAAATTAAATGTTTTTTTAACCATGAAAGCATTGATTCCTTAAACATGGAAATTCTTGTGATATTTATTGGCTCATCTAGCTACTAGCATTGATGTAGCCAACTTATAAGCTCATAATCCATAAGTTTTAAGATGAAAATATCAATATCTAACCATCGAGCTCAAATTTACCTTTCTCTCTCAATCTACATTAGTGTTTATTTTGTTTTCTTTCAAGATAAGATCATTGATGTTAAAATCTCTATATTTGATGTGTTTTTATAGATATGGTATAGTTGATTTTAGTGTTTCCTCAAATGGTTTAATGCATTGATATTTCATTCATCTTGAAACTATAGTTCATAAGGAAACACAATGAAATACTCATTATCATCAATGATATTTTGTCAAAGAAAGCTTTGTGATCTTAATTAGAAAATTGATTCCATGTCTCAAAACAAGGGAGTATAGAGTAGCTCTTGTGGATGTAGGAATGCTAGTGTGGTAGGTCCATATAGTGGTATAGATTTGAATCTATGTCAAACATATATATCTCATAATTAATCCTTTTGAGAATTTTAATAAAGATTTAATTAGATACCTTGACTTGATTGTTTCTCTTTCACGATTGATAATCTGGATATTTGATTCACCCACTTCAATTCAAGATGGTAAATGGAAATGTTCTAGAAGTTGAGACTCATTAGACAAGTTCCAGATAGGGTTGAGATGGCTCCCAGATGAAAAAAAAGAGCAACACAGCAGGAAAGGGCCCCACAGACTTGATATGAGAGCCTTATGCTTAACATGGGTGTGTTAAGTAGTTAATGAAAAAAAATTAAAATATAATCAAACATTTTTAAGAATGTTTTATATTAAAAAACTTGAGGTGTCATTAGAGAGAGTGTGTGTGTGTCTTGAGACTAAATGCAATAATGGTGCTTTGAAAAATATATAATGGTGAGATGGTGGTGGTAGATAGGATTGTAGACACCTAAAAATCCTTTAGAAAATGAAGTATTTTTATTTTCTAAAACATTCCTGATGACATCATCATTTATTAATTATTTATTTATTTAATTAATTAATTTATTTTTATATCATTAAATCCCTTTATCTTAATTAAAAATATTTAATTAAGAAATTCCTCCCAAAAATGTTTAAATCTTATTTAAACATTATCTCCTTATTTATTAATTATTTAATTAATAAATTGACCAAAAAATCCCAAAATAAATAATTTATTTTTTTTTTGCCCAAAACTTGGCCAATTTCCTTAAGACCACTAACCTCTTCCAGAATCTTCTAATCCTTCTTTAATTTCGATTAAAGGCTAATCCCCTCTTTTCCTAACCCTAATCCCAACTAAAAATATTTAATTAAGATTAAATATTTAATCCTCATGTTTATTAAATTCATTTTAATAAATATTCTCAAACCTAAACCATGGAAATAAATAAATCTTTATCTATTTCCTAAAATCCATGTTTATCCTAAGGAAATTCTAGACTCTTCTAGAAAGTCTTAATCCTAATCCTAATCCTAATCCCCCCCCCTAATCCTGTCACATTCCCTAACCAAGGTTAGCCAACTCCTAAGCTTAACCCAAAGTCAACAAACTTCTAGAAACTTCTCTTACATGCATTAAGTGCATTTAAGGCCTCCTTATCCCTCTTACATGCATTTATGGTGCATTTAAGAAGCCCCTCACCCCTTTCTTACATTCTTTGACCTTAGGCACAATTCCCAAATTGTGCACATCCCTCCCATCTTTCAACCCAATGCCCTTGTGACACTTGTCACAAGGAGGTGGCCCTGAACTAGCACAATCCATCTGCTCCCCTTTGAATGAATCTTGGCCTCTCTTAAGGATTTTGATCCTGGCCACTCATTCCTCCTTCCCAAATCCTATAAATGCTCCTCATTTCCAAGAGCAAAATAATCCATTCACCTTTCATTTCAAAGCATTGTTATCATGCTCATTTAGCTCTAGACATAGCATAATCATCTTAATCTAGCTTACTTTCAAGCATTTTAGCTCATCTTAAATAGCAATAATGGATTAACATAGTTTATTTCATTGTTTTGCATAAACATAGCATCATATCACATCTCTATTTGGTCTAAAATCAATCTTAGCATAAACATCATGTAGCTTAATCTCCATTTCAGCATCATTTGATCCTTGAGGCCTTAGGGGAAAATTAGGTGTTCTATACCTATTTTGTGCCATTTATGGGGTTTTTATGGATCTCAATCCATCCTAAAATGCATAAGGAACATGCTCCAAGTGCTTAGAGAGCACACCCACATCACCTAAGCAAGAGCAAATCAAACAGTGCTTGGGTGCACCTGTTTTAGCTCAATCTGAGGTGGCTTAGTTTAGAGTTTTATTTTTTTTGAATTGATTTCATGCTTAGACTAAAATCTAATCTTTGTTTGGCTTGAGTCTTTCAAAACAGGTATCCTCAAAAGCCTTGTCCACAAGGATGTCTTTGGGATTTTGATCAAGATTTCTAGATCAATTAAGCAATTGATTGGATTGGATGATCAATAGGATTTTAAACTTAAGATGCCTTAAGAGTTTAAGGATGAATTATAGATGTTATAGGAATGCCTCCTTGAGAGAGGTGGTTTTGAATAACATGAGTGAGTTCTTAATAGGATACCATGAGTGAAATGAGGGTAGACTAAGATAAAAATGGAGGGGATGTGTGAAAAGGGGTCATTTCACCTTGGCCAGTTAATTGGATGAATGTTGTATGATTTGAAAATACAAATGGGTATAATAGATGGTAACTTGATTTGGAATGCTTGTGCCAAGAAAGTTGGGTATTGTGGTGACAGTTGTTTATCGATTATTTTGAAGAAATCTCATAATTTGTTGAGCAACTTAAATTTGATGTAGCATAGGAAAAGATGCATCAAGTGTGTATAATAAAAATAATTGGTGTTTTGAGACTAAAAGCAATGATGGTGATTTGAAAAAAGGATAATTATGTGCATTATGGTTAGATAATGGTGGTGGATAGGATGCATTTGGGATTATGGTTAGGACTACAAGATGAATTATCCAATTAAATGATTTAGATGATCAATGGGATTTTAAATTTAAGATGCCCCAAGAGTTTAAGGATGAATTATAGATGTTGTAGGGATTCCCCATTGAAAGGATAAATAGGTTTGAAGAACATGAGTGAGCTCTTAATAGGAGACCAATAGTGAAATGAAGGTAGAGTAGGATAAAAATGGAGGGGAGGTGTGAAAAGAGGCCATTTCAGCTTGGCTAGTTAGTTTGATGAATGTTGTGTGATTTGAAAATGCAAATGGGTATAATAGATGGTAACTTGATTTGGAAAGATTTTCTATAAAGAGTTGGGTATTGTGATAATAGGTGCATATTAGTGATTCTAAATAATTCTCCAATGAGTTACTGAAATTTGATGTAGCATATGAAAGGATGCATCACAATAAGAGGGACCATGATGATGTTGTGTCATATGCATGAAGGACTAACTTGTGAATGCAAGCAAAAATATAAATAGTAATGATGTTGTAGCAAGCATATCATGAATAAACATGATGATATAGTGGACAATGCTATCCTTGGGAGAACATGTTGTGGGTTAAAAATATAAATGCATAAAGTTAAGAAATGTGTAAGCATACAAGAAAAGTTATGTAAAGATTTGCCTTTGAAAGTGGATAATTAAGTTATAATTTGTTGTGATAGTGATGCTAGAATTAGGAATTATATGTCTCATTGGATGATATGAGTAACTATGAACAAGGATTTCATGTAGACTATAGTCAAGAGGCAATGCAAGCTGAATATTTGTGTGTTCAATATGTAATTATTTTCCTAGGGCCAAAAAAGCCAAATGTGTGTCTAGGTTTCTATGGCATATATGTTTGTATGTTGTGGTTGCTGAAGATAAGGTGATAAAGAGGTACATGTTAATTGCAAAAGTATTGATTAGGCACAGTCAGTGTGTTTATTCAAAAGAATGAAACAAGAAATATGGCAAGATGTAGCCAAAGTCAAAAGGTGATATGGGTGGATAATGCAACAAAAGATTAGGATAAAGGATGTAAGTGAAGCTACATGTAATAGGTGGGGTGGGTTGTAATTTAATTTTCCTTTTAAGTGCAAAGGATGAATAATAGAAGCTAGATGTTATGTATGATGCCCACAAGTGGGTTTTCATCATGGTAATCACCCAAGATACTAGATAGACTTGGTTTTTATTAAAGGGTGATTTTGCTCTTTATTTTTTTATTTTTATCTTATTTTTTCTTTGGTAAAAAAAAAAATTAAATGTTTTTTTAACCATGCAAGCATCGATTCCTTAAACATGGAAATTCTTGTGTGATTTATTGGCTCATCTAGCTACTAACATTGATGTAGCCAACTTATAAGCTCATAATCCACAAGTTTTAAGATGAAAATATCAATATCTAACCATCGAGCTCAAATTTACCTTTCTCTCTCAATCTACATTAGTGTTTATTTTGTTTTCTTTCAAGATAAGATCATTGATGTTAAAATCTCTATATTTGATGTGTTTTTATAGATATGGTATAGTTGATTTTAGTGTTTCCTCAAATGGTTTAATGCATTGATCTTTCATTCATCTTGAAGCTATAGTTCATAAGGAAACACAATGAAATACTCATTATCATCAATGATATTTTTTCAAAGGCATTGTGATCTTAATTAGAAAATTGATTTCATCGCTCAAAACAAGGGAGTAAAGATTAGCTCTTGTGGATGTAGGAATGCTAGTGTGGTAGGTCCATATAGTGGAATAGATTTGAAGATGTCAAACATATAAATCTCATGATTAATCCTTTTGAGAATTTTAATAAGGATTTAATTAGATACCTTGACTTGATTGTTTCTCTTTCACTATTGATAATTTGGATAATTTGGGTGACAGTGTCTAGTTCAAGTGCATTCTAGGATAAAATGATTTTATTAATGGAATGTCATGTTATAATTTGTTTGGTGTCTAGTGCTATGTGACATGTAAGCATACATTTTTCTTTATATTTGGAGTATACACTCCTAACTTGATATTTTGGTTTGAATTGTCTTTAGAAATTTAATTTGGGGACAATTTGGATTGACGTGAGTTTAACACAATGAGGGGGACAAATAAAGGATAATAACCACGTATAATAATCAATTAGTTTTTTGGATTTTGAGCCCATCAATATATTTGACTTGGTCATAAATAGGCTTGATCTAATATATCAAAGCACCAACTATGGAGTATTACAAACATAATCTGATGCAGGAGCATCTTGGGTCCTTGGCAATCCTGTGTTACCAAAAAGATTTTGAAATTTTTCTGTGTTGCTCAGTTCCTTCTTTGACCGAGTTGGTTCGGTAGTTGGTTGGTTTCTTTTGGTTACCGAGTATGGTCGGTTATCTCCTAGGAAGTCGGTTGTTTCAATGGCGCTCGGTGATGCTTGTGTATTTCTCGATCATCCTTGCTTACCGAGTAGTTTATTTTGAGTTTCTATTGAGGCCGACTTCTGCTTTGTTTATGGGTCACAGATTTAATGTTGGTATCCATCATTGGGAAGCGTGTGGTCCCAAATCTAACCATTTCTTTCATTGATTGTGGATCTAAAGGCCAACTTAGTTTGGTAGCCTCTTGTATAAATATAGTTGTTTGGTTAGAGTTTAGGGGAGTCATTTTGGATAGAAGATAGAAGATAGTAGAATCAAGATGGTTGGCAGATCCTCGCATGTTTGGGCACTTCTGTAATTTATTTTAACATCTGGTCGTAACCGGGAAGGCCTTACAGCCCGGCATGTATGAATCAATTTGAATAATTAATAAAGAAGATTTGCATTCTCTCTACCATTGTTCTTGTTGTTTTGCTTCCGTGTGTTGTTGAGCAGGTTGGATCATTAGGGTGTGCCACTGTTTGGCCCCTTTGGTCATCATCCTTTGTGTCAAGTGGTATCAGAGCGGGGTGAGATCTAGATCTAGATCTGCGGATCTAGGTTTGTAGGTTCCTTCTTGCGAAGCCCTAGTTGAATTATTGTGGGGTGGCAGATTGTGATCTGACTTACAATTGCAGAGGGTTTTCAAGATGGTTTGTGGGAGGCAAGAAGCAGATCAAGGATTTGCAAGCATGTTGAGACAACTTGCTGCTAGATTAGAAGTTGTTGAAATAGCCCAGAGAAGAGGCACACATCTTGAAGATGTTAGTGATGATGAAATTGAAGTAGAACAAGGTGAAGCGGAACCTACACCTGTGATGGATCAAGGTGAGGAAAGATTCTTGAAGGCTTTGACAAGTTTGAAGTCAACACCACATTTCAATCCTCCTAAATATAGTGCGAAATTGGATTCTGATGAATTGATAGACTGGATAACTGAAATGGAAAAGTATTTTGAGTATGAAAATGTATCTGAGGAAAAGACGGTGAAAATTGTAGGTAAAAAGTTGAAAGGTCATGCATCCTTATGGTGGGAGCATCTGCAATTGGATTAGAAAAAGAAAGGCAAAGACAAAATAAAGGTATGGAATAAGATGGTAAATAAATTGAAAGGAAAGTTCTTATCTTGTGATTATCAGATTAACCTAGTTAGCCGAATGCAAAGTCTAAGACAAAAAGATAGCTTGGTAAAGGATTATACTAAGGAATTCTATAAATTAGATATCAGATATGGATATGATGAGGATGATGTGGAAAGAATTCCTAGATACCTGAATGGATTGAGAGTTTTCATCCAAGAGGAAATCAGTTTGGACAAATTGGAGAACATTGAAGAGGCTTATCAATTTGCATTGAAAGCTCAGGAGAAATTGAACAAGAGACATGAGCAGAGACAAAGAGTTCGAGGTGGTAGATTCCCTAGAGGAAGAGGTAGATCTTATGGTGAAAATGATAGATCTGAACCTGAAAAGACAACTCTAGATAAAGGCAAGACCGAGTGGAAAAGTGAAAGTTCATCTAGAGGCAGAGGCAATAACTACCGAGGTGGTTATAGCACAGGTAATTTTTGAGGAACTTGTTACAATTGTGGAGAAGAAGGACATAGATCTTTTGAATGTACATATGCTAGTAGCAGTAGAAATGCTTTGGTGCAAGAATAGTCACCGAATGAATCTGAGAAGGAAAATAACTTAATGGTGAGAAGAGCACTATGGAATGAAAGTAAAAAGGAAGATCCGGTAAGGAAAAGTTTGTTCAAAACTAGATGTAGAGTTTCTGACAAAGTCTGGAAGGTAATCATTGACAGTGGTAGCTTGGAGAATCTAGCATCTGAAGAGATGGTCACAAAGTTGTAGTTGGAAAGGTTGAAACATCCGAGACCCTATCAGATTACATGGATCAAAGATGAGCATACACTCTTGGTAAGTGAACAATGTTATGTGAATTTGAAGATTGGAAAGTATTATGATAAGGTGTTATGTGATATCATGCCTATGGATTGTTGTCATATTTTGTTGGGTAGACCTTGGCAATATGATAGACATGTTATATATGATGGGAGATTGCATAAGTATACTATTGTGGCTGATGGAAAGAAACAAATCTGGTTACCTTTGATGGAAGAAGCTGTTAGTAATGTTTTCACATCTGTGAAAGTTTTCTTGATGGAAGGAAGAAAGTTTGTTAAGGATTTGAAGAAGAATGATGTATGTTTTGCTATGATTCCTAACAGACTGAGTAAGAAAATAGAGGATAGTGTTCTTGAGGAGATTGATAAGTTACTCACTGAGTACAGTGATATCATTTTAGATAATGTACTTGATGGTTTTCCACCGAAGAGAAGCATTGATCATTGTATGGATCTAATCCCTGGAGCTAGTTTACCGAATAAGGCACCTCATTGGTTGACACCTACTGAGAATCAGGAATTGAACCAAAAAATTCAAGAGTTCCTGGATAAAGGTTTGATCAAAGAAATTTTGAGTCCTTGTGCAGTACCTACGGTATTGGAACCTAAGAATAATGGAGAATGGCGAATGTGTACTGATTCTAGAGCAATCAATATGATAACAGTGAAGTATAGGTTTCCTATACCGAGAATGGATGACATAATGGACAGTTTGACTAGAGCAAAGTATTTCACAAAGATTGATTTGAAAAGTGGGTATCATCATATTAGAATCAAAGAAGGTGATGAATGGAAGACTGCGTTCAAGACAAAAGAAGGTTTATATGAGTGGTTGGTTATGCCTTTTGGTTTAACTAATGCACCGAGTACTTTTATGAGGTTGATGAATGAAGTTTTGAAGAAATTATTGGGTAAGTTTGTAATTGTATACCTTGATGATATTGTGATATTTAGTAAGACCAAAGAAGAACATTTTTTGCATGTTAGACAAGTTTTGAGAGATTGAAAGAAGAAAAGTTGTTGATAAATCTGAAAAAGTGTTCATTCATAAAAGAGGAGATTGTGTATTTGGGATTTTTAATTTCAGCTGATGGTTTGAAGATGGATCCTGAAAAGGTTGAAGCTATTCTGAATTGGCCTACACCTATGAATGCTAGTGAGGTAAGATCATTTCATGGATTGGCAAGTTTCCACTGAAAGTTCATAAGGAATTTAAGTTCAATTTTTTATGCTATGACTGAGACTATGAGAGGAGATAAAAGAGAATTCAAGTGGACACATGGAGCTAATAAGAGTTTTCAGACCCTGAAGTAGAAAGTTGTTAAATTGCCTATTTTGGCATTGCCTGATTTCAATAAGGTATTCCAAGTAGAATGTGATGCAAGTGGTAGTGCAATTGGAGTTGTGTTGAGTCAAGAAGGTAAATCTGTTGATTTCTTTACTAAAAAGTGGAATGATGCTAGAAGGAAATATTATGTGTATGATCAAGAATTCTATGCTATTGTTTAAGCACTGAAGAAATGGAGACATTATTTGATACCAAGTGAATTTGTGTTGTATACTGATCATAAGGCTTTACAGCATTTGGATAGTCAAAATAAGTTGAATTAGAGACATATGAAATGGGTTGAGTATTTGTAGAGTAATACATTTGTGATCAAACGTAAAAGTGGAGTCACTAACCGAGTTGCTGACACATTGAGTAGAAGAAGATCTTTGATGACCGAGATGAAAATTGAAGTTCTTGGTTTTGATGAGATGAGAGATTTGTATGAAACTAATCTTGATTTTTCTGAGCCATGGAGAAAGTGCAGAGCACCTATTCAAGATTAATCGAGTACAAAATGGGAAGAATATTTCATTCAAGAAGGTATGTTGTTTAAAGGTATTTAGTTATGTATACCGAGAGGACAAATGAGAACTAATTTGATAAAGGAGAAACATAGTAGTGGTTTGGCTAGACATTTTTTTATTGATAAAACTTTGAATTTGCTTAAGGAGAAATACTTTTGGCCACAGTTGTATAAAGATGTTCAAAAATTTGTGAAAAGTTGTGGAATTTGTCAAGTTGCAAAAGGAGTAAGTCAGAATACTAGATTGTATGCACTGATTGTTGTACCTAAGGAACCTTGGACTGACATCAGTATGGATTTTGTTCTTGGCTTACTAAAGACAGTAAGAGGTAATGATTCTATATTTTTTGTGGTAGATAGATTTTCAACGATGTCATATTTTATACCTTGTAGAAAGACATCAGATACAGTACATGTAGCAGATCTTTTCTTTAAGGAAATTGTCAGATTGCGTGGATTACCGAGGATTATTATCCATGACTGAGACAGTAAATTTGTTGGATACTTTTGGAAGACCCATTGGAGAAAGTTTGGCACTGAGTTGAAATATAGTTCTACATTTCACCCACAAACCAATGGACAGACAAAAGTTGTAAACAAAAGTTTGGGAAATATTTTGAGATGTTTAGTAGGAGACACACCTAGTAATTGGGATTCGGTGTTGGCACAAGGAGAGTTTGCATACAATAATTTAGTGAATAGGAGTACTAGAAAAACACCATTTGAGATTGTGAATGGCATACAGCTGAGAGGTATATCTGATTTGAGAGACATTGCTGATGAAATTAAGAGAAGTGTTGAAGGAGTGAAGTTTTTTGAATACATGAAGACATTGGATGAAGATGTGAAAATCAAGCTGGAAGAGAGTAACCAGAAATACAAAGATAGAGCAGATAGATCAAGGAGACATAAGAATTTTGATGTTGGTAATGAAGTGATGGTTCATTTGAAGAAAGGTCGATTTCCTATTGGAACATATGGGAAGCTGATAATGAAGAAGTTTGGACCTTGCAAGATTTTGAGGAAATTTGACAGTGGAAATTCATATGAGATTGAGTTACCTGATGATATGGACATATCACCTATTTTCAATATTACCGATTTGTATGAGTATCATGAACCTAATGAAGACATGATAGCACCGATGGAGTATCCTAAGAAGCAGAATGAAGAAGTTGAGCAGATTTTGGAGCAAAGAGTTAGCAAAAGGACAAGAGGTAAACAGTATATGGAATATCTGGTAAAGTGGAAGAATAGACCGATTGAAGACAGCTCATGGATTTCACAGTCTGAGTTGGATGCAGTTCAGATCATACCTATTGAATGATTTGGAGAATCATTTCTAAATAACCCCAGGTGTCTAATGTAGGAGCATCTCAGGTCCTTCACAATCCTGTGTCACCAAAAAGATTTTGAAGTTTGTTTGTGTTGCTTAGTTCCTTCTTTGACCAAGGTTGTTTCTGTAGTTGGTCAGTTTCCTTTGGTTACCAAGTATGGTCGATTATCTCTTGGGCGGTCAGTTGTTTCATTGGCACTCGACGATGCTTGTCTATTTCTCAGTCATCCTTACTTATTGAGTAGTTTATTTTGAGTTTCTGTTGAGGCCGACTTGTGCTTTGTTTATGGGTCATAGATTTAATGTTGGTATCCATCATTGGGAAGTGTGTGGTCCTAGATATGACCATTTCTTCCATTGATTATGGATCTGAAGGCTGACTTAGTTTGGTAGCCTCTTGTATAAATATAGTTGTTTGGTTAGAGTTTAGGGGAGTCAGTTTGGATAGAAGATAGAAGATAGTAGAATCAAGATGGTTGGAAAATCCTTGCATGTTTGGGGGCTTCTGTAATTCATTGTAACATCTAGCCGTAACTAGGAAGGCCTTATAGCCCAGCATGTATGAATCAATTTGAATGATTAATAAAGAAGATCTTCATTCTCTCTCTCATTGTTCTTGTTGTTTTGCTTCCGCATGTTGTTGAGTAGGTTGGATCATTAGGGTGTGCCATTGTTTGGACCCTTTTGTCTATACCCTTGCATCATAATCAAAGCCCACTTTTCTATTTCTAAAATTATGTAGTGCGTGACTTCATGCGGCTAATTTATTATCAATACATTCCACATAAAAAATGACTAATAAATATCTTAGTCTATAATAACAAAAGGTTCCATGAAGAGATTCCTTTATATACTCAAAGGTATGTAAGGTCTAAGTCCATGAATATATGTTGATATTGTAGTGCCTCCATGTTGGAGTACAGTACCATTGGGAGGGGGTGAATCAGTGGTATACTAATTCCAAATAACCTTAAAGTAATTTTTCAAGAACTTTAAAGTGTGACAACTTTGAGAGAAAGCATACTCAAAACTTTGATAAACATTATGAACACAAGGCATCAACTCAAAATTTTAACATGATAGACCATATTGAAGATGAGCAGTGTACATCATTTCAACCTATGATAAATAATAGGTAGATTCAGATCAAATAAACTTAGAACAACTTTTAAAAATGAATGAAAAATGATAGGCAAATGAATGTGAAAAACAAACACATCGGTGATAATAACAACCCATAACACAAATAATGTCCTGAGTGGAAACCCTCTGGAGAATAAAACCACTCGAATTTGCCTCACTGGTGTATCTAAAATATTATGTTTGCAATGCCTCACTGGTATTGAACCTCACTAGTTACAAGATGCCTCACTGGCAATATGCCTCACTAGTAGAAAACCTCATTGGTTACAAGATGCCTCACTAACTCTTCAATGCTTTCACCAATTATTATATTTCAAATACAAAGTATCATATTTGTTTCATTCAAGTACATCTGTTGGTCTTGCATCACTTAAAATTCAAAGGGAAAGCTCAAATAAAACATGACAGTGTGTATTTTTTATACACAATATTATGAAATATATCTGTAATTGCAATTTCTCAAAGAACTAATTGTGTTGTCAAAATACAGAATATAGATCAATACAATGCCTTTTTACAATCTATGAAAGATATATCTTTTTTCTATTCAACAACCTAAAGAAAGAATATAAGGATATATATATAATGTTCTTCATTACTAAATTGGCGTATAACTTCCACTTTCAAATTGAAATGAAACCTTCATCTCTAACTGCCCCTTAATAGGTAGCAGTTACAACCACTTCATGATTTGTTCAATGCTTTAATAAAACAAATGTCGTGTTGTTTTGTCTCATCAAAATTCTCACAAATAATCTTACTTTTGTTTCTTTTAGCAAGAAAATTGAATATCAACTGCTTTGCATAAAGAAGGTGAATAGGATTGAAAAATGTTTTTTGAGAAAACTAAATCCTATATATGTTCAAGGGTTAAGGAATACTTGGACAAGATAACATAAGAACATAATATAACCAAAAATCCTAATACTTGAGTTAACAACTCAATTCATAAACCAAACCATATATGAGTATCAAATATTTGTGCGATATGTTGACAACATACAATATATGTAAAACTAGTTAACTTCACAAGTGAAACCCTTACTAGGGTTTATACAAACCAAACAAGAGTCATAAAAACTTGAAAAGGGGATTATAAAACTATACTTTAATCTCTCTACTTTCTCCAGACTGTAATAGGGATTTACACTTTTGAAAAAAAATGACAATTTACAAGATAAAAAATGAAGATGTGGGTTTACACACTACCCATTTTACCATAGACACAAGATTAGCATAAACTATGATAATTGGTGATAAATAAAACACAAATTATTATTTTTTGGCAAAAGTGGGCAAGCCACTGAATATATTATATATTTTAAAAAACCAATTCAAAAGCTCAACTGGGAAAGAATCAGAAAGAAAACCTGATATCGTCGCTTATTACAAAATTGTTACATCAATATTTACATACAAAATACGTCTCATAAATGCAAAATACACATTATCTACTTTAGAGGGTATGCATAACCACCCCATTTATCCGATTTTCATATATATTCGGATGACATCAAAAATAAAATTTTGTACCTAAACGTACAGTCATCATCTCTTATTCCTCCATCTCAGCGTAATCTAAATTCACATGGGAGCCCTGATGTTTTGGAGCCCCCTCTAAACCCTGCCATGTGTGCCTTTTGGCTAAAGCAGCTATAGACCAATCACTCCCAATCTCACACTGTGAGGGCAACCGCTAGCTCGACCCAACACCCGAGCTTCATACGGTGGGACAGTCAGCGGGAGCTGAGGAATCCCATCCACCTCTTTGAGCAGTTTGTTTAGGTGGAGACCACCCCGACCCAGAAGTAGTCTCACTGTCCATCCGAGGAAGTGTATCTATGACCCCAAGCTATTGGTGAGTTAAAAATAAAACACAATTTTGTTAACAATAATGATTGAAAAATAATTAGGACAAAGTTACTAGTGTATCCAAGTGTGGTTTGAATGCAGTCACCATAAACACCTAGCTCAAAATTCTATAGTCACTCATAGCACTTGCTCTTTACTGTATCTTAAGCATGTCAGTTAGGGTTACAAACACAAGATCTTCAAAAATAGTTTTTGCAAATGTCATTTGTGTAACCATGGCTTCGAAAATAGCTAACACTTTTATTTGCTTCAACAAAACACTAGCCCTTCATAATTAAAAAAAAATGTCAACTTAAATAAAGATGTATTTTGGTGGGATAATTAACCTTTCTTGAAAAATATAAATTTTTCTCATGAATGACCCAAGGTATATAATTCAAATGCATCTCTTTGGACATGTAATGAATTCTTAATACTTGTTCCAAAAATAGTCCTTGTATCATCTTAGAATGTTAACAATTGTATAAATCCTTGTTCAAAAAAAGTATTAGATGACTTTTAAAGAAAGATGCTAATAAATCATTAATTCTTATTCGAACAATGACCAATAAGCATTAACACTATAAGGAGCATAGAGATACATCATGAAACAAACAAAAGTGCCTTAGAAAGAATAATATCTGCATGAACTAAATATTCAAATGTCATCTCAAGTATGAAATGAATATTTTTGTCTTTTGAAGAGTGACCATCAAATATCAAATCTCATACTAATAATTAGAGTCATACTAAAGCGGTTAATAAGAATTATACCATCCATAGTTGATGATGAATACCATGTTATATACCATACTAGATCAAGCCAAAAGGTCATTGTATAGAATTATACTTAATAAACAAGATAATCAACCTGCCATATATAATATGTCAAAGTAACCCTTGACATCAATACCCAAAAAAATGTCAAAGGGGTCAACAAACTCCCCCTTTTGCATTGATGTTAAACCTACCACATAATGCAACAAACCTGTATGATCACAAATGCATTGTTATAACATCATTATATAATTACCAAAACTAATCATCATTATGTTATATCATTACCATTTTGTTGGAGTGAATTGTATTGTCA